>JAWNOX010000010.1:1007500-1572500 GCA_035045555.1 Drosophila fulvimacula | reverse complement strand
AAATTATAAAACATTTCAATTATATATACATATGTATATATAATATTCAATATAAATTTTATTTATTTCTGTTTTATTATTTAAATAAAAATATTGTTCTGATAAGAGCAAACATGAAGCCTTTCTTCCCGAATAGGACTCTTAACATACATACTCACCCAAAAGCACATGTGTATGTGAATACGTAATGTATTTAGTTAATCATAAAAAAACGTTTAACTTAATATATATTTAGTGTGCTGTGGTAGCTCGCCTTCTTCTGGCGGTTTCATGGCGGTTGTCACAGAACCATTATACCCTGCATTCCCATGTTCAATGGTATCAAGGACAACAACAAAAGCAAAAACAAAAGCGCCAACAACAACAGTGCACACAATGGCCAAGAGATTGCCACCAAGGCAGCAAAAACAATTGAGAAGCGAAATCTCGTTGTTAGCTTTGTTGCTCTTTACTGGGCAATGATATGGCTGGGCAGTGGCTTGGGGCTGGCCTGCATAGATGGGCGGCAAATTTAATTAAAAGTTCAACTTGTTAAGCAACAGGGACGAGCAGCAGCAGCAGAAACAGCACCAATAACGTCAACAGTAGCAACAGGCAGTCATCGAATCGATTTTACTTTTAGTTTACTCGGCTGTCCGCTCAAATTGACAAACGTCACGAGTCTGAAACAAAAATCATAAATGACAGCAGCAAACAACCCAGTCGACATCGAATTGCAGATACCCTGCGATAGAGAAATTTTGACTTTGCTACAAGTAAAATAAATATTCCCTTTTAGAACTTCAAAATTTATAACTGATAGGTATATTTATAGGTATATCTATATATCTGATATCCAATAATAGTGCACTTCTAATCAGTTAGAGCTAATTAATATATGTATATTCAATACGTCATTGTTTACTTTCATCAGAAGGAAAGACCAATATATAAAATATAAATAAATATCATTTTAAACAAGTAAAGGACATGTAACAAAAAATATATATATTTATTTTGTATTATATCTCCTTTTCCCTTCCTCCTTCCTATGCATTGTGCGTCATCAGGCTTCCTTAAATTGAATAATTTCCTTATTATTCTTATTATTATTGTTTATTGAACTCTGTTTTATTCTGCTGAAAATAAAATGTGCATTACTTCAAAAAACATTAAATAGAAATTAAGGAACAATAATTAATAAAAAATATATATTTATTTCATTTAAATTTAACATTTTCAAATAACAAAAAAAATATATATATATATAAATAATAATATAATATTAATAATACTTTCTTAATACGAAATTTTGTATTTTGAGCTTATTTTATTTAAAAATACTTTTCACTAATAATAAAATATATTTATATATATTTTAATTTATTATTAGTTCAGTATTATCTTTAAATTTAATTTAAAGAAAAGATTTTATACATATGTAACGCGATATATTACCCAGGCCAAATAATTTAAATACAAATTAAGAAAAAAAACTTATAAAAATTGATAAAACATATTTTGATCTTCTTTTTATTTTTTAATATTTTTTATTTAAAATAAAACAATTTTAGGTATTGTTGTATATATATATTTTTTATATGTTAATTTAAATTTAATTTTATTATCTTTAAATTGAATTGAATGTACAGACAAGATGTTATATGTAACAAGATATATTTCACTTGCCAGGGCAAATAATTAGCTCGTGTCTGACTGCTGACATTTGACGAGCACTGTGTATACCCTGTTAGTGCCGCCTACTCGAAGGGGCGTTGTCAGTGGTCATCCACTCGGTTGCCTTGACAAATGACTCTGATGACGACACGCGACGTGGCCCGTTGCAAGAGCGACGCAGGCAGCGGGCGCACGGACGTCATAAATGTTTGACAATACACACGCGTCGTATGAGTAATATAAAATCACCCATACGCCCCCTTGCTGCGGCCAACAGCAATGCTTAGCTGCTCAGTTGCTCAGCTCAGTTCAGCTTGCTGTGTGTAGGCGAAGCTTGTTAAAATTATTGAGTCAACTGACAGCAGTTGCTCTTGCTCTTGCTCTTGCTCTTGTTCTTGTCGTTGTTGTTGTTGTTTATGGGTTCAATGGGTGCATAAAATTGCTTTCTGTGTCCCTATGTCATCGTGCGCTTTTTGACATTTGCACAACATTTACAATGTCAGTTCCCAAGCGTCTCTCACTCTCTGTCTCCCTGTCTCTTCTATCTCTCTATCTGTTTCGCTCATTTTGTTTGGCCAACTTTCAGTGTATATTGTCGCCTCTCCGCCATGCCCTGTCCCTCAGTCAATGCCCGCCTATTGTAAGTTGACAAGTTTTGTTCATGCAGTGCACAAATACTATATGCTCTATAAATATATATATATATATATATATATATATATATATATATATATATATATATATATATATATATATATATATATATATATATATATTTATATATATATATATATATATATATATATTTTTTTTTTCTTCTCACACTCAATGTCGTTGTCGTGTTCATTGTTTAACTTATTTGTTTTCAGCTAATTGCATGGAAATTGTGCGCGGCATTGTAAAAGTTGCACAGGAAGCGAATGGGGCGATTGCCTTTGTCCTGTCCCTTTTTGGTCTCTCTCTCTCTCTCTCTCTCTCTCTCTCTCTCTCTGTCTTGCTCTGTTGTTAGTTGGCTTCGTTTTATATGATACTCTGGCCCATTTCATAAATGGCTGCAGGGTGACCAGCTGTGTCGTTGCACCAAGCAAACAACATGGCAAAACAAAAATTGCTAACAAAAAAAAGGTTTTCTATTTTTTTGGGACTCGATATGAAAAATTATAATTACATGCACGCAAACAGCAGTAACCTGATTGCAGCTGAAATGGGCCATTAGCTGCGAGTTCAACAGAACTTTCTGCGCCAGACAAGCGTCACTAACAAAAACAACAACAACAACAACAACAACAACAGCAACAAAGTGGCCAAGTCATTGGCTCTTTTATTGTTTTGGCTTTGGCTTTGAGCCGCAAAGGCAACTTGGCCACGTTTTCTTTTAGCTATATATGCCAAGAAATAAACTAAGCACACACACACACTCACACCTAAAGCGAGTGCATTGCACCCATCGACGCTCCAAAATGATGCCATGAGAACATCTGCATAAATTTGCAATCGCAGCGGGAGAACACGAGACGTTATTTAAGCAAAACAAGTTAAAATAAATAATAAATAATAAGTAAATAATAAATAGTAGAAAATTACAAATTCGTGGGCACTGGCTGAGAGTGATAAATGGCCTAAACGAAAGCCTGGACTCTATTCGTAACCAATTAGCCTGCCGTTCCAGCCAATGACAACAGTTGCTCTCTCGCAATCAACAACAAGTTTATGAAATTCATTTCAAATAAGGAAATGCATTTGAGTTAACTACAATCAAGTTGACGTGAATAATAAAGCAACGTCTCCTTATAGCAAAAAATGAATGTTAATATTGGAGATACGAATTAGATGATTGTAGCCAGCTGAGAGGCAAGCTGAAGGTATTTTGCATATTAATTAATATTAATAATGGACAATACCAAATCGAACAATCTTTATTAATACGCAAAATACCCATCGGGATATAACAAATTTATTGGTTTATTGACTTTCCTCTGATCTGGCAGCAAATACAACGACCAGCCGCTTCGAGATTTTAGGTCAAGTAATTTATTGCAATATACAAGGAAAGCGTTTTTATACCCTAATTCATTGAAAAAGGGAAATCTGGATATAATGACTTTGTGAAAATGTATGTAACAGGCAGATGGAAGCGAGAAAGAAACTAGAAACTATGTATACATATATCGCAGTTTTACTTTATCGATTTTCATAAATTTGATAACTAATTAGGGTTTTTTTTAACGATTAAAAACGTTATCGAAATTCAGTTATTAAATAAGATTTTGCATAATAATAATATATATATATATATATATATATATATATATATATATATATATATAATATTGTAATATATATAAGTATAAGTATAAGTATAAGTATAAGTATAAGTATAAGTATAAGTATAAGTATAAGTATAAGTATAAGTATAAGTATAAGTATAAGTATAAGTATAAGTATAAGTATAAGTATAAGTATAAGTATAAGTATAAGTATAAGTATAAGTATAAGTATAAGTATAAGTATAAGTATAAGTATAAGTATAAGTATAAGTATAAGTATAAGTATGAGTATAAGTATTGGTATAATGCTGTAACTTTTACTAAATTGTTTAATAAAAAAACTTCAATGGGGATTACAGCGTTACCTTAATTAATTTATTTACCATTATTTAAAAATGTGATTTCACCTTCGATTCACATTTGTCACATTAAATTACTTTTGACTTTGTCAGAGCAGAGGAGTTGATCAACCAAACAGATTAAATAATTTGTTACGTATTATAAAACTACTTTGATAATGCAAACAGAAATGTCTGATTAATTGCAGATTGAAATAAGCTTTCGTTGCGGTTGCCGTGGAAAATCACAAAATATTCTCTCGCACAAAATGCTGTAACTGATGGAAATGCCAGTCGAGTGCGGGGGTGTCAGCTATAAATCTGAAATGGGCTTATTTCTGAATTCGACAAACTGAACGAAAGCTTTACATATATAAATATATGAATGTACATATATATTGACCTTTGGACAGTGGTGCGCCTTTACCCTTTGCCCTAACAGCTGCTCTTTCATTCGCAATTGCTAATTGAAAGTGTCAATTAGGAGAGCGAGAAAGAGTAGAATTAACACTTAGATATATGGAGAGAGAGAGACAGAGAGATAAAGAGAGAGAGAAAGACGAGAAACAGAGGGAGAGAGTGGTTCTATTGTGTTCAGCTATCAGCTGGCTGTGAACTTTCACATTTATCAT
Organism: Drosophila fulvimacula; assembly: GCA_035045555.1. Taxonomy (NCBI): domain Eukaryota; kingdom Metazoa; phylum Arthropoda; class Insecta; order Diptera; family Drosophilidae; genus Drosophila; species Drosophila fulvimacula. The sequence goes on along the minus strand of JAWNOX010000010.1, from coordinate 1,567,607 downwards.
GCAGGCTCGCGCTACCTTGTTTCTTATGCAGCGGCATATGTGTAATATGTGCAACAACCTTGATTAAGAGCAGTGCAAAGCGCAGGCCAAGCTGACCAGGGGCCACGACTTGCCCCTTGTGGCATATTTCTTGTCTTTTCTTACACTTTTCATTATTATTATTATTACCATTACCATTACTATTATTATTATTATTATTATTAATATTATTTATAATTCATGTACCTTGTGCCTAGGTTTTGCTGCCTCTGAGGTTTCTCTTTATTTATTTACCTTGTTTTTAGATTTTGATTGCGTTTTGCTCTACTTGCTTATAAAAACACACACATACACAGGGAGAGAAGATACTCATCCTATATATATATATATATATATGTAGTATGTAGCACATATATATATATATATATATATATATATATATATATATATATATATATATATATATATATGTATGTAAGTATATTTATGTACACAATGGCATACTGGGAAATTCCGTTGTGTGTTTTTGTCGCTATGCTCTTCTGCCACCACCTGCTTTTACCATTCACACTCTCTCTCGCTCTCGCTCTATCTCTCTGTCTCTCTCTCTCTCGGTTCTCTTTGTTTTGGCTCTCAGAGCGCGCTTTTGCGCGCTGTGGTGAATTGTTAATCCAACTCTCTGTTACAGCAAATACCACGCACAGAGCATTCGGCCCCCACTGCCCACTCCGCCTGTTTGTTAAAGTCTTCGCTTTTCGTATTTTTCTCGCTTTACATCAAGTGGAAAGCATTTGGCTTTCCAGTTACCTTGTCCCTTTTGAGTACGTCAACAATTTTGGGCAAACTTTTTACTAAATTTACCTGCAATTTGATCAATTCTGTATTTTTTGCAGTCTGGCAACTCTGCCAGCTGCTCTGGTCCTCTGGCCCACGAATTGCAGATGCTGAGCGCATAAAATAGTATTTTTAGCCCTTGTGCAGACATCAATTTTTCATGAATATTTGTCGCTGTTATGCTCCGTGCTCCAGTTGCAACTGCCGCTGCCACTGCAGATGCATTTGCTGCATTATCAATTCATATGTCCAAGGAGCTGAGCTGCCAAGGATACGAACGCAACGTAGGCTATAAACAGAAACCCAGAAACGGTTTCATCTCGCCTCAACTAATGCAGGGTTCAACAGAGATTGCGACGGCCCATGCTGGTTGGAGTGTGCGTGAAATCTCGTTGTGTCGTGTCCTCTGTGCTTTACAGCTGAAAGCACGCTCATGCTCCTCGGCGAGCAAGTGCTCCACTTGCCACACCAATTGGCACCAGCAGTTTGCGTGCGTTGATAAGCAAATATTTGTACACTTATCCTAATGCCATTGAATCGCATTCCAAGACATGTCTGAACATCTGAAGATAAAGTCTAAACCGCTTTCTATGTGCAGTTATCAATGCTCGCTTGCATATTAAATATAATTGCTTATAGTAATTATATAGTATAAAGCAATGCTTAAAGTCAGACTTATTTTTGGTTTCAAGTAATTTAAATAAATAACTCGACTTACAGATTTTGCCAAATATAATAATTGTGAGTTGATCTCTTTATTTTTTTTTTCTTTCTTTATTTTATTGTGCATTTTGATGTTAACATTTTAAACTTATTGTTAACAAAACAAAAACATAAAAACGTTGTACGTCGTATGTACTAAAATTAAAATTAAAATTAAAATTTACAAAGTTTATTATGGCTCTGCCAGCTTTTTCGTATTGCCAATTCACGACACTTATAGAGCAGCAGAGAGGAACAATCAAGATTGAAATCTTATCATGAATTCTTAGAACGCTTTATTTCTAACAATTATAAGTGATGGCTTTCTTTTTCGATGATTCGGAATGACCTAATCTATAAATTATCATTAATATTTTTAAATTAATTACTCAATTCATTTCTAACTATTGCATCAATTATTTATTATTATTATATTGTTCATTCCAATCATTTTCAAATTTATTTCAAGTTATTTAATTCTTGTTTATTCACTAGAAATATTTAAATATAAATGTTATAATAAGTAAAACATATGATTCTCCTTATGCGTTTACTCTGCCTATTTTCAAATTTACTTTAAGTTAATTATTTCTTGTTTATTCACATAAAATGTTTATAAATAGTAAATAAAAAATATTATTCTACTTATTCCCTTTGCTGCGCTCTGTCTATTTTCGTGCGCAGTTCTCCCGTCTGAAGCTTCCGTTTTGAAACACGCCTTGCAGCTTTACTTGGCTCTACATTAAATATGCATTACTAACTGCAAGTTGCACTTGATATGATGCCTAGAGTCTGGCCATAGGAGTGAGGAAGCTTCTCATTTGGTATGCTACAGCTCATCTGCATTGCTGATGCTGTGCCAGATTTGATGCCTGACCTGCACTATGCTATTCCAAAACAGCTGTCAGCTGAGGTCGATATCCTCACAATATATGAACTGCATATCGAAGCTTAGCCTGCGCCACTTACCTCCTTATACCCTACCGCCCCTCTTTCAACATCCTGACAGAGTTGTTGTTATAAGATTAGTTAATTCTGAAGTGCGAAAGCCGCATTTCAATCTGCATGCAGGAAACTAAACACTTATGCCCACAGACACGCACACATACACACGACACACACGCACCCAACCAGGCGCGTGAAAGATCCTGCTGCAGCTCTCGCCTATCTTTCATCTATACAAGTGCTTCCCTCCAATGAGTTTACCACTCGTTTTTCCCTTTCTATTACCCTCTTTATCTCTCTCACTCATGCTGCATCTGTTATATATATATTTATATGTGCATATGTGTGTTTCCGTTTGTGACAGCGCTGCCAACTTAGCCGGTTTTCGGCCAGAATCAAATGTAGTAGAATTCAGTCAGTAAATGTTAAATAATATCTTAGTCCTCTTCTTTTAACCTGTTCATTTTTATTAAATCCTTTGACCTTTTGATCTAACTAATAAGATCAGATAACCCGGTCAAATGATATTGGTTAGTCGCGTCCTAAAGAGTAAAAGCTAAAATCTGTGATTCTAATTATACCCTGAACCTATTGAAAATGGAAAATCAGGAGGATGCAGGCAGAAGGAGACGTCGCAGACCCCATAAAGCATATATATTCTTGATCAGCTCGATGAGCTGTGTCGATATAGCCCTGTCCATCTGTCCGTCTGTCCGTCCGTACGTCTGTAAGAACGCGCTGATCTCATAAACCACAAAAGCTAGAGATCTGAAATTTGACATGTATACTCGTGTATACCATACGCAGTACGAGTTTTTTTTTTTTCGATAACTCATCCCGTTTCAGAATTACCGATAAATTTCGAAAAATTTGCTTTCATGTATGTGATTCATTACAGCTAGAGACTTCAAATTTACTGTGCAGATAGGTGTCGTAAATGTGAACATTTTGTAGTATTTGGATTTTGGATGCCAAGCCCCCTTCGCCCCTAATTTTCAAAACCCGTATTTCAAATACTAGAGACTTGTGCTTTGGCAAATAGACACATATGAATGTCATAATCACACTGTGAAAATTTGATTAAGAAAGTCAATCTAAAAATAAAGTTATTAAACATTTAATTTCCCATATCATAGGGATATTGCAGCCCGAGCGCAGTCGCTGCTCAGTGAGCAGAGCGCGTGCTCATATTACGTCCGTGTGCGTGCGAATGTGTGTGTATGTGTTGCTTGCAATATCAACTATTAGAAGGGCTTAGGGTATCTCTTAGTCGAGCAGTCTCGACTAGAGCTTCCTTACTTGCATTGAAAATGTAATATTGAATTTTAAAAATTATTAAGGTTTTTAAAACCCTCAAAAACCCTTCAACAAAATTAAGAAAAAAATAAAATGTTTTCAAAATAAATTTCAATATATTCTCTGGAATTAAAAATAAAATTCTTTTGCGTCTCTGTGGATCTGGTCGATTTTGTATACGTAGTTGGCAGCACTGGCGCACGAACTGTTGCAAAATGTTCGCAATTGGTACGTGCGTCACCGCGTCGACCACAAGGAGACTCTTGCCACCCTAGTGTTGGCGCTGCACCTGGTCCCAGCTGTGCTCGAGTCCCTCCCTCTACCACACCGGTTATTATATGGGGCTCCTATTGTGTGCCCTGCCCAGTGGCCTCTTGTTTGCTCTGGCAGTTTGATGGTCATAAATAATTACCGCGCTACACACGGTTGCATTGTGCGACCAATCTGCATGTCCCCTCCCTTGCCACGCCCACTACCCGATAGTGCGGATTTCTACGGTCTAAAATGCTCTGTGTATCAAATTGTTTTTACTGTTGCCGCATGATATGAATGAAATGATATGCGTTTCCCGAAAAAACTGTTGCCTACTTTTCGGCTAAAGGAAGCTGAGTAGAGCAAAACTCAAATTACAGCCTCTTTTAATTGTATTCACAGGATAATTTATTTCTATATCCATTTATTGTAAGCTCTGCGTTTCGAATAAAATTTAAATATATATTTTATATATACTATATTTTGCAAAAATTATTTCAGACTCTTTCTGTTGTATCATAATAATAAGAAGCTTGGTTTTAGTTCGATAAGTTTAGTTTATTATTATTTATTTATTTGTTTATTATTATAATTTTATATATTATTTAGTCTATTAGTTTAAAATCGAATTCCTTTTATTAAACTATATATATAAATAATATATATAGAGTATAATATATATATTTATAAAACTATTATTTATTTGTCATACGTTGGGAACTCGCAATACTAATTTCAATAATAAATAAGTAAGGAAACTCTAGTCGGAGGTGCCCGACTAGGAAATACCCTAAACCCCGCCTATCGGCGATTTTAAATGCACTTTACAGTTTGCATGAAATTATATAATTTTAAATTAAATTAAAAAAAAAAAATTAGTAACTTACATAAAAATAAATTTTGACGGCAGCTTAGAGAATCGAAGATAGTGAGTGCAAGATAGCGAATTCCTAAGTAAAGTTATTGAGCTAGAATCAAGAATATACATATATTCTTTATGGGGTCTGGCACGCCTCCTTCTGTCTGTTACATACATTTCGGCTGCAACAAAACCATTATACCCTGATTACCCATTTTTAATGGGTTCAGGGTATAAAAAGAATCTGGTAATCTAGGTGTGGGTTAACAGGTATTTGTCCCCCTATTTACAAGTACAGTAATCCCTAAAGTGACTGTACTTGCAGTATTAAGTCACATTGGAAAGGTGTCCCACAAATATATAAAACATTTTGATCAATTATATATAATCAAATAGGTCTCATGTCAATTAATATTTTTTTTTGTAGATGAGTTAGTTTTATTATGAAAATAAAAGTTTTTAATTAATTTATTTATTAAAAATTGTAATTGTATTTATAGTGATGTCTTTGTCTGAGACTAGTCATTTCGGTTGTCTAAAGTGTTCTCCCTTTCACTCTCTTTTCAGTGCTGACCTCTGACATTGCACTGCATAAATATCGCGCGGCAATAGCAAAAAGATGGCTTCGCTCCACGGAACTCAACAACAAATCAAACAACATCGGCAACCTCAACAGCAACAACTATTTGTACAGCAGCAGCAAACGCAGCAGCCTACACTTCTAAGAACAACAAAATCAACATCAATATCAACCCAGGGGAGACAGCGTTTCAGATCGCTAGCAAAATGAAACAAAAACAGAATCGAGGCGAAGTTCCAATATTCAATCCAAACTTTGCTTATAATATGAAAGCGACTTAAAAACACGGAAATAGGGAAAGAAAACTGACCTCGGCTGGTCAAGAGCAGCACACACACACACACACACACATACACACCCACACACACACAGACACACGTACACTCCCACTCACACACCCACACATACGCACTCCACCCACATACACACACTCACACGCAACACAGTGAAAGGGAAACTGCAAAAACTGATCAGCATCATTGTGAAACGTTTCAACGAATTTCCAAAAGTCTACAACACAAAATAAAATAATAAAAAAAAAAATAAATAAATAAACCAGCAAAGCCGTCATCTTGAAAAATTCTCAAAAATATTAATATAAAAAAAAATAACAACAACAAAAAACCAAATCAAATAGTTAAAAAGTAAAATTTAGAAATTTGCTCTGTGATTTTCTATCAGAATGGTTTATTAATAATCCAAATAAATTTAATAAAAATTATAATAAATACAAAATATTATATTTATAAATATTGCCTAATTGCATTCAAAACAAATGTTATTTAAATATATATATATATATATATACATAAAGAGAGAAGCTTTAAAAATTCCCAAAACCGAAACCAAAACCAAAACCGAAATAAAACCAAAAGCAAATTCTACGAAGTCGAAAAGAAATTCATTTACTGAGGCTGCGTCTGCTAACTATAACTATAACTAGTGCAACTAACATTTAGTTTTTATGTGCGGAGCCAACGAAACAAGAGCATAAAACGTACAGAGCTAGTTCCGGATCCAGTTCCAGCAGCACGCCATGGACGAAATGCCAGATTTGTCGCACCTAACGCCGCACGAGCGCATGCAAATTGAAAATGTGCTCATGCGGCAGAAGCAGGAGGAGGAGAAGCAAAATGAGATAATGCGGTAAGTATGGGATGGGATAATAGATAAAATGCGAATATCATGTATATAAGGGATAACTGGTAATGGATAACGGGCAAAGGATAACGAGTAACGGGTAATGGATAACGGGTAATGGATAACGGGGAATGGGTAACGGATAATGGATAATGGATAATAGATATCGGAGAATACAGATAGCTGATGTCAGAGAGCACACAAAATAAATCAGCCCAGGCAAATATAGATTAGAGCTAACACAGGTAGCATAAACAGTTAATTTACAATTCAGACAAGCTTGATACTTGATACTTGATAAAACATATAACGAGATAACCAAATAAAAAATATTCCAAAATCAATTCATAAAATTTTGAAAATCAACAATTACACCTCAAATTAATATTTCAAATATTCGAATAGAAGTAGAATGTAGAATAGAATAGATTGTAATAGAATATAAAATATACATAATATAATATTATTATAATGGAATAAAATAGAATAGAATCGAATCGAATAAAATATATAATATTATATTATTATTATTATATTATATATAATATTCTTATAATAGAATAGAATAGAATAAAATAGTATAGAATAGAAATATAATCGAATAGAACAGATTAGAATAGAATAGAATAAATAGAATGGAATTGAATAGAATAAATAATATTATGTAATTTTATTATAATAGAATAGAATAGAATAAAATATAATACAACAAAATAGGATAGAATAGAACTATAATCGAATTTAACAGACTAGAATACAATGAAATGTAATATAATAGGATAGTATCGAATAGAATAAAATAGAGTATAACGAAATAGGATAGAATAGAAATATAATCGATTAGAACATAATAGAAGAAAATAGAATAAAATATAATAAAACAAAAAAGGATGGAATAGAAATATAATCGAATAAAACAGTATAGAATAGAATGGAATATAATAGAATAAAATAGAGGATAACGAAATAGGATAGAATAGAAATAGAACAATACAATATAATAGAATAGAAAATGATATATGACTCATATTAGATGAGTTTGAGATAAAGAAATCACAAAAATATTATGCAGTTCAATATATAATTATCAAATATATAGAGCAATTTGACCTTGTGACGTAGGGGAGATATCGTATAAAGAGTCGGAGACAATTTTCAAATTAAACACGTTGTCCGTTCGCGTTCCGTTGTACAATGTAATCCCAAAGAGCTAGATGATAGATAAGCCTTCTGGAAATCTAACAAAAAATCGCATTTAAATGGATTTTCACAGACGCAAACAGGACGAAGTCGTTACGCTTGAGATGCAAATCAGGCAGCGATCCGAGCAGCAGAAGAAGGCCGGCGTCGAGCTGGATGCCACCTGTCACATATGCCTTAAGACCAAGTTCGCCGATGGCGTTGGCCACATTTGCCATTATTGCAACATTCGCTGCTGCGCCCGCTGCGGCGGCAAAGTAACCCTACGCAGCAACAAGGTAAGTACAAGTACCTGCCTCTCTCTCTCTCTCTCCCCCTCTCCCGCTCCGTCTTCCTCTTGCTCTACCCCTCCGTCTGCCTTTCTCTCTCTCTCTCTCTCTCTCTTTCTGGCTCACTGGTCATGGGAGTTGACAGCGTGACACATTTTACAGTTGGCAATTTCAAGAGCCATTAGACGCGGCTGTCACTCGGCGACGTGTGGAGCCAGCGCATGGCGAGGCGAAGTGAAGTGAAGCCAAGGAAAGCTGAGGCGAGGGTAGGCAAGGAGAGGAAAGGCGAATTCCGCTCATTTTCCAGCCGTTGATAAATTGGATGACACTCTGTCGCCAGTTATACTGGCGACGTCCTCTGCTGCTGCTCATTGAATCGACGCCATCGCTCATACGCTCCCTTGGCCAGCGTTGCCTTTTACAATTGCTCCAACGCCGCGTGCACCACGCATAAATAATCGCCATCGCGAATGTCGCCGAATGCTTGCCCACATAAAGCGAATATTTATTGGGCGTTTAGTTTTTTTTTATTTATTTTTTTACTGTTTTTGGGGGTCAATTCGACACTTGATTTTTGACATTGACAGCCACAAGAGACGCGCACAAGGCTGCTGAAATTTAAGTGTAAAATAGCTGGCGCCATTAGCTATGGATTCGAATAAGTACTGAAGTAAATTCAAGTGGAGCGAAATACTTATACACTTTGAATGCATTTTAAATTGCATTATAATGTTTAAAGCATGTCAAGGATTACATTTTATTGTAAATGTTGAGCGAGCTGCTGAGATTTGTTGTAGTCAATTTAAACATAATGAAGGTTCTATGTGTTCAAATGGGGTTTTCACAATTTATTTCAAGTGCGATCAAGTCACTTAGGCAGTGGAACAATTGTACCCTTCTTCTGATCAAACTACCATCGACGGCTTAGCATGTTCCATTCGAGTGACTACTAAACTCTCACATATAAAATCTCTTTAAAAAAAATTTATCTATTATGCCAATTGCCGCTCTATATTATGAACGCTCTATATTATGTTCATTTGAAATTATTATATTATTCCTGCGATTTTTTCTTCCTCCTTTTTCTCGCAGGACTATCAATTACAGCTATATCACTATCGTTTACTGTTGTTGACGATACTATCGTTAGTGCTTTGCTGCTTTTTAGCTCACCTTTTCTCGTGGGACTATCGTCAACTCTAGCTTAGGTACTTTTGTTTACTGTTGATGACGATGCTATCTATAGTTCTTAAATAGCCATCGCTCGCACCTCTACTACTGGCCGGCAATTTGTCTATTTTTCCTTCAAAACTGTCGTTTTTAAAGCCTAGAATCTGGGAAGATTTGCGATTTAGGGACTAGCGGGAATTCGGTTGATTTTCAATTCTTGAACATTGGCACAAAAAATGTAAACTTTAAATGATTTGCATGTTGTAGGAATAAAACGAACGACTTCTGTTTGCCGTGACGTCTTCATACATAATGAATCGGTCTGTCTTTATTAGAAATTGACTTAGCCTAAACTACATAAGATAGTATATAGTTCTGTCGCTCAAAGCAGCGGCAAAATGGGAGTATATGTACATGCAGAAGGCATATACATTGAAATGCGCTTGGGACCGAATGGACAGAACGTCATAGTGCTTACGCTGCAGATCTCACGCATGTTATAGCACTTGGCGGAGGTTATATGTATATGTAAACAAAGCGACAAAGTGTCTCTATGTTTATGCGCTTGATACTCTAACATTTAGTTAGGGCACATGACCACTTTACATATTGTATTTGCTTGCTTATTTGGCATATAACATACTACAATGTAAAATACATAGGAAAAGACGCTTCTACCACGAAAATGAAATGTTATAACAAAATGTTTAAACCTAATGATAAATTATAAAAAAAATTCCCATATTATTAGCTTTTCTAGAGTTTGTCCTGAAGGACTATCGACTTTTCTGGCTATCGTCTGCTGTTGATGACGATACTATTGATAGTTCCTCAACTATCGTTTTCTATTACGATTTCTGGGAGGTAGAGAAATCGTAATAGAAAACGATAGTTAAGGAACTATCAATATTGACCAGCTACACAATAAAAAACTATAAAATTGCCAAAAAATGAAAAAGTGGCTCATCTCACATAAATTATTCTTTTATTATTAAAATATCTTTAATTCATTAAAATAAACAGCTGGAATTGTAAAGAGCTTGCAGCCTCTAATATAACTAGAGCTTGTAGATTTGGTCACCATATTAAAATTTAACAAAATGCAATTGCTTTTGGTAAGGAGTAGGGCTCGCATATAGGCGCGAACATTTCAGCAGTTGGCACACCATTTCACATCGCATTGCATTTCAATTACACGTTTTTCAATTTTTTATTTGGCCAGTGAGCCGCGATGGCTTGGCTGGCCCTCTATTGCCATGGCGGGTTATCATTTGCTGGCCACGTTGCCAAACGTTCTATTGAAGCTGTGCCAAAAATATCACACACAAACACATTCTATTCCATTATATATATACATATATATATATATATATATATATATAAATATAAATATATATATAAATGTATATATATATATATATATATATATATATATATATATATATATATATATATATATATATATATATAGAAAGGCAACATTTTGGGCATAGAAAGGAACGCGATACAGAATTTCGACTAGACTTTGGCTCTGCCGGCCATCTCAACTTTGATTGAAATGAGAGGCACGGAATATGAGCGACATGTGAACCAAATGGTAGAAATTCGGTTGCCTTTGCTGCATATCGTGCTCCGAATCGTGCTCGGGGCTGCTGTCGTTGTCAATGCTATACTCGAATCGTTCCTCAAGCCTGTCGAGCAACGTCGCCTCCTCCTCCACCTCCTCATACTCGACCTCTTCTATCGTGTGCCAGAAAAAATGAAAGCTGCAGAAGCCTGCAAAGTATTCGCCTCTGCCGCGCTCTATGTACGTAATCAGATGGCAGCTGATAGTGTTCCACAGCTCCCACAGCTCGTTGAAGTAGAAGAGCAGCGTGTTGGGCGTAAAGAAGTTATATATATCATTCTCTTCCGACGGCTGGGACATATTCCTCCCAAAAACAAAAATACTCGAACGCCAAAGTTGAAACTATGTGAATATTTTTTGACTGGCTGACGTTAAATACGAATTTGACTTGATTCTTCTTGCAGGTCATATGGGTGTGCATACTCTGCCGTAAGAAGCAGGAGCTGCTGTCCAAGACGGGCCAGTGGATAAACAAGACGGCGGTGCAACAAGATGGTTTCATACGGCGCATTGAGCCCGACGGCAGCAGCGTGAGTAGCCTGAGCCTCGAGCTAAATGGTAACCAACTAGCTTAACCTTTCCCTCTTTACCTCTCTCTCTCTATTCTCATGGATGTGCAGGACATCTCGCAGCAGGCCATTGTCGATCCACGCGACACGACGGACAAGCGGCCCAAGCTGGAGCGCACTCGCAGCGCTGCAGAGAAGGAGAACCTGCCCATGCAGCGGGCGGGCAGCATGCTGCGGCGCCAATACTCGCAACAGGAGCAGCCAACGAATCGTCGCCTCTCCGTCTCCGACAGTGGCATGGAGCCGCTCAGTCCTGGCCAGCAGCAATTGCAGCAGCAGCAGCTACCCCAGCGCCAACGCATGCAGCCCATGAACCCGCAGCAGGCGCAGCAATATCAACTGCAGCAGCAACAGCTGCAGCAGCATCAGCAGCAGCATCCACAGAGATCGGGCGCCTATCCGGAAGATGATCCGCGTTACTATCAGGTGAGCTTTCAGAATATCAAGGACTAAGCATACCGAAAGAGTCAACCACATTCGAGAGTAGATAGGAGATTGTAACTATAACTCCATTACCTGGAGTTCTATTACTATACATAAAGATCGGAATGAGTACGAGTATTCAACAGTGAGAGAAGCATAATGATTCAGATATATACATATTTGTGTAAGTTGGTAAATAGGATACCGAAGTATGCTAACCAAACGGATAGACAAGAAGACAAGCGAAGAGACAACAAAAATGAGAAAATGACAGAAGAAAGGACTCGATTAAGAAGAGAGAACATAGAATAAGATGAAGAGAAAAGAGAACAAAAACACAAATGACGGATGACAGAAGGTTAAATGGAGAAGTGAGTAGGGATCTCTTAAAAATAAAACAGAAGAAAAGAAAGGGATACGAATAAAAAAACAAGTAATGAAGCTCTAGTCGAGACTGCTCGACTAAGAGATACCGTGAACCCATCGAATAGTCGATATTGGAAGCATGCTATGGTTATTTTACATATATATTGCAAGCAACACATAAACACACACATTCGCACGCACACGGACGTAATATGAGCACGCGCTCTGCTCACTGAGCAGCGACTGCGCTCGGGCTGCAATATGCCTATGATATGGGAAATTAAATGTTTAATAACTTTATTTTTAGATTGACTTTCTTAATCAAATTTTCACAGTGTGATTATGGCATTCATATGTGTCTATTTGCCAAAGCACAAGTCTCTAGTATTTGAAATACGGGTTTTGAAAATTAGGGGCGAAGGGGGCGTGGCATCCAAAATCCAAATACTACAAAATGTTCACATTTACTACACCTATCTGCGCAGTAAATTTGAAGTCTAGCTAGCTTTAATGGGTCACATAAATGAAAGCAAATTCATCGAAATTTATCGATAATTCTGAAACGGGATGAGTTATCGAAAAAAAAAAACAAATTCGTACTGCGTATGGTATTCACGAGTATACATGTCACATTTCAGATCTCTAGCTTTTATGGTTTACGAGATCAGCGCGTTCATACAGACGTACGGACGGACAGATGGACAGGGCTATATCGACACAGCTTGTCGAACTAATCCTTCTGCCTGTTACATGCATTTTCACAAATGGGTTCAGGGTATAAAAAGTAAATAAACATTAAAAAGCAATATGAATATTCCGAAAGTGAAGGACAAATGCAGAGTACGTATGTATTTCTAAATGGATTTTCCTTTATACATTCGGATAGGGCAACAATAGATAAATTTGGCTGATCCTTTAGCTTGAAGTTATTTTAAGGTTTGGGCGAGATTTTGATCACGAATATATCTGACTTATATATCCATATATATCCGTAGGGCGAGTTGGATGGTCTGATGCGACAACATCCACACCTAGCGCATCCCAGTCAGGTCCAGCCGCAGCCACATCAGCAGGAGGCGCAGCAGCAACACTTGGTGCCGCAGCAGCAGCGACACCAAACCCAGCAGCAATTCAACTCACGCCAGCAACACGTGCAACAGCAGCAGCAACAAACACAACCGCAGCAGCAGCAGCAGCAACAGCAACAGCAGCGAATGTTGCAGCAGCATCAACCGTATCAAGGATCCTCGACGCATGCTCAGGTTCACTCGCAGCCCGAGCAGCTGGGCGGTGGCTATCAGAAGGCGCCACCGCTGACGCGCAACCTAACGATCAGCGGTGGCCACGCCATGGACGCCACCACCTACAATCAGCAGCAGCAGCAGCAACAGCAGCGGCGCTCCTTGGCTGGCGCGCAATACGCATCGCAGCAGCAGCGATCCTTCAGCAGCTCCGAGGAGGAGTTCCAGAGCCATCTAATGGCTGCGCAGGCGCAGGCCCAGGTCCAAGGACATACTGTTACAGCTGGCAGCGACTACGACGGTGAGTGATTGCGTTTTCTCCAATTTGCACTGCCGTATGCCTCCTCCTCTCTCTCTCTCTCTCTCTCTCTCTCTCTCTCTCTCTCTCTCTCTCTGTATCCCTCTCTCTTGCTCACTCTAGGTGCGCTTTATTTATCCCGAGAGTTTCTCGCGTTTTCTGTTTCTATATTTTTTGTCTATCCCTATAACGATATGAACTATAGAGATACAAATCTATATATCTGCATATATATATATATATATATATCCTAACCACACGACGTCTTTGAATCCAAATCTAACTGTCGAAAACTTTTTCGATATCTTTCCTCCCTCTTTATCCAAGTGTATGTTTGACCTTTTTGATCGCAAGGGAGAATATATATCATAGATCAACTTTTCTGTATATATGTAAGCAAGACAATATTTATATATAATAGATATAAAAATGCAAAATATAGTTAATTTAATATATGTATATGTATCTGTTATATATGTGTATATATATATATATATATATATATATATATATATATATATATATATATATATAACAGATATATATTCCTATATGTTTGGAGTGACATATATTTAATGTATTTCACATATTTGAATGTTGAACTCCAGATTCTAATGGATTTCCTCTGACTTTACATATAGCTATTGCTCTATATATCTATCTCTTTCCATGCATTCTCATATATATGTCTGCATGGAAAGAGACAGACATATATCTCTTTTATATCTCCGACTACTTTTAACATTCTAAATGTTCAGATTTTGTTGTATATCAAAAGTATGCCCCACTTTCCGTTATTTATGTTTTAACTGTTTGTCTCCCTCTCCCCAACTGTCCAACTGCCTGTCGCATTCTCTTTCGCTCTATCTCTCTCTCTCTCTCTATCTCTCTCTCTCTCTCTATCTCTCTCTCTCTCTCTCTCTCTCTCTCTCTCTGTCTCTCTCTGTCTTCCTCTGAAACTCTCTTTTGACTCGCTCGCTAAACCTTATGTTAATATAATATACCTGCACATATATGCACACATGGGTATATATGTATACGTATGTGATCTCTGTCTTTCATTGGTGCGTTGTCTTTTCGGCTTTATCACTGATGGAGTTTCTCAATACAATTTCCGACATATTTCCCATCAATTAAGTTCTTTACGTCTATATATACCAGTTAGAGTTAAGGCTTAAGCTTGGATTAAGTTATCACTAAGAACCGATTTAGTTAGCTGTAGAAGTAAGTTTCGCTTTGAGCTGTAGTTCGAAGTCGAGCATCATATCGTATCAGAGTGAATGCCACACGGAGGACAGCTCGTGTAGCATGGGACGCGTTGCACAAATAGATTTAACCTATATTTTGGTGGTGCCACTTGACTCTTGGCCGCAGTAAACGAAATAAAATAAAAATAAATTCTTGACCAGGGTTGCGGCATGCTGCATGTGGCAAGGGGCAAGGGCAAGGGGTAAGTGGCAAGTGCATCTGGCATGAGGATACTTTTAGGCAAGGCCTTTTCCCTATTTGCACCGTTAAATGCAATCAACATAAATTATATGCAGCAGCGCGACAGTTTAAAGTTGCACAGTGGGAGGGGCTGTGCCGCGACTGTGCCACAGCTGACCCGAAAACACATTTTACACAAGCGCCACAAGATATCCGAAAAGTTTGCGGGCTAGTTTGGCGGGGAGCGAGTGTGAGAAGTGGCAAGTGGCAAGTGGCAAGCGGCAAGTGGCAACTGCCGTTTGCCTCATATTCGGCTGAGCGATATCGCCGGCGACTTTGTCAAGTGCGTTGGTCGTTGCAAATTTATTAGCCTAATTAGAAAGTTTCTTGCTGCCACTTGCCTCATGCCACATGCCACATGCCACATGCCACATGCCACATGCCACATGCCACATGCCACATGCCACATGCAGCATGGACCAATAAAATTTAAACTAATTTTTGTGCAAGAAAAGGCGCATGGCAACGGCTGAATCAAATTTTGTCTTGCTGCACATTAGCATGCAACATTTCGTGGCAAGATTGTTGTACTTGCCACGCCCCGCGACTAGCATATAATAATTATTGATTTCAACTTTGCCCACCAAAAAACAGCATCAACGTAGCAACTAAGTGCAAGTTGTGGTAGCTAAGTTTGGTTGCAAGCAACTGTGGAACGGAATTAGGTGCACAATTTCGGCCCAACAATTGCGATAAGCGACCCAAAAGTGTGGCAGGCGCAGCGCAACTTTAACAACTGACAGGGTAGCAGCCTGTGTGTGCAAGCTACCTATGGGAGCACCACCCCCTCTTACAGCTTGTTGCAGCTGTTCTGATTTGCTCCCGGTGCAGCTGCACTGCATTTTCACCACACTGAGCCACGCGCCAGTTCAAAGCTACCACGGCAAGTGGTAGCACACCACGTTCACAATAGAAACGCACGCAAGCCATGGCCAGACGTCATGCGTTGGAATGCTTCCAGCCACAAACGGGAAAGCTCTCACACAACAGAAGTGGAACGGTAGGCGCATGCGCTGCATTGGCAGGTGCCGTTAGGCCCGTTCCCTCTGCTCGCTGTCCTTTCCAGTGCTTAAACAGCAGCTGATGATGTTGCGGAGTGCGCGCGCAATGTTAAATTTATTTGATTAAAGCCTACAAATATATTGCCTTTATGAGCCAGCGGCGAGGAGGTCAGATCATGGGATCTTAGCTGTGGGGAACCATTTGAGCTTTACGACTTCCATTTGAGTGCCATCGGCTCGTATAGAATAAATTAGACTGTTCCATGTCTCTAATGCTCAAGTCGAATATTATAAAATTTACAATCTATTACTATCTTCATTAAGATTCGGATCACATCATTATTATTATTATTATTAGTGACTACAGAAAATTAAATTCATAATTTTCATCGGTCAGACTTTGGTCTTTATCGTCTTTGTCCACTGTGCATTGCATTATTAACTGTAATTGTGATGACACCATTTATTGCATGCCCACGCATAGATCGCATTCCCTCGCGCTCACATCATCATAGCTGCCCGTCTCGCTCCATCGCATTTTGCGTCACACTGCCGTCGCGATGCTCTTTACTTCAAGCGTTCAATCCTCAACACGCTTTATTGCAGCGACGTCATTTCATTCACCGCATTTCATTTCATGCAGCGTCATGCTCTTTACTACGAATTCGCCAACAACACAAACACAAGAACTAATGCACTTCCAATCCAGTTAGACCGAACGGTTAGTCAAGCATCCAACACGCGTGCCTTAGCTTGTCAGGCAGGGGCTTAACGGGGGATAGGCTGCACTGGAAAGCAAAGACAAACACGCTGGTTTTGCCATTCGCCATGGAGGTGGAAAGAGTGCGCAAAAACAGAAACAGAAACACAAACACAACACAATACAATACCCCAACAACAGTCGCAGTGGCAGCAGACGTGGCAGTAGCAGAAGCCTGCCTGACTCGACCATGCGGCAGCAGCAGCTGTCAATGTTATCGCAGTCAACGTCTCTGTCACAGTTAGCGTCGCAGTCGCTGTGGCCACGCGTAACTTTATTTTTAGTTGTGCATTGGAAGCGCCATGGGAAAGTGCTGCTGCGGCAACAACAACACGGCGAACTTGTAACATTGTTATTGGAAATATGTGTGTAGGCCACCAGCACCACGAGCACCAGCACCAACAACAACAACAATGAAAGCAATAATAACAACAGCCGAAGGGTAGGCTCTAAAGGAAAGCGAAAACGTAAAGCGAAATTCCATTGAGGTTTTTTTAAATCGAAACGAAATTAGTTTTCGATGAACTTTAAAGGCGAGTAAACAGCCGCTGCGGCTGCACGTGTCGCAAAATCCAAATTACAAAAGGCTAACCAAATAAATAGTGAAAAACATCGCAAATACATAGAAAGCAAAGGCAACGGGCCCCGTGACACGCGGCAAATATTGCGAACAATCGAAAGTGAAACTTTACGAGCATCTCCGTCTCACTCTAAATTTAAGGCGAAGATTGTGTCCAACGCAACCTTGAAGCGAATTTGTGAAAGTGAAGCAATATAAAAAATACAAAATAAACACTACAAAACAAAAACCCAAAAGCAAATAAACTGTGCGTGTTCGTTCGTGTTCGTTAAATCGCACTTGCAACTGGCATTGAGTAATATATGTACATATGTACATACATATGTATAATTAAAGGCCTGTCTGCTGAAGGTTAAAAGTGTCACACAAAAAGTCAAATTTTAATATGTAATTAATTTTTCAACGAGAATGTAAAAGTTGCAGAGAAAACCAAGACAAAATAATAATTGCGAGTGAAATTCGACGTTAAATAAAACAAATGTTTGTAAATGCTGAAGAGGTAAACAAATGGCGTAAAATAATGAAGAAATTTATTTAATATTGATTTCACGTCTGCTTGCCAAAGAGCTCAAAATTTAACCGAATTTTCAAATGAATAAAAACAATAAAATGGCTGCCCAAATTTTGGCTGCGACAATGCCCCCAAAATGGAATCGAGTCAAGCCATGAATCAAATCTTGGCCAGCCTAAAACTGCGCAAATTGTGGCGCCCATTGGACGCGCTTGCCACCCACACAAACACGCAGACACCCACACACACGCACATACGCACACACACACACACACACACACACACAGACACATGCTTGCATATACATTTGCAGCTGACCGTTTCCTTGCGTGGGCCAAAGCAGAAGCTAAGGAAATTATTCTTATGCCAATTATTGTTTTTTTTTATTTATTTTTGTTTGTGTTTTATTTGGCTTTGCTGAGCGCCGAGGAGCGCAGGTGAAAGCGAAATATAAGAAATATAAGCAAATTTACGATTTGTTTACTGTGTACAGCCACGCGATTACCCCGCTAGCTCCCTGTCTCCCTCTGCGTCCCACTCCCTCCCTCCTTCTGCGTGCATGGACACGTTGAAACATGTTTTACAATTTGTTTTGCTAATCAAGCGACGTGACTAAAGCAAATATATATTAATTACATGGAAAAAAGAGAAAATAAACATAAAATAAAATCAAATGAAAATAAACTCAAATATCGAGTCAAGTGTTGTGCTAATTAAAAATAATAAAACTAATATAATTAAATACTAATAAATGTATTAAATATTTGACCTTATCAGTGATAAATAACAGTTAATACAACAACTGAAATATCTGAACATATCTCTGATTAGCTCATTTGAATCGAGGCAACTACAGCAAGGTGAGTGGCGCGATTGCAGCTACAACAGCAGCAACAACAACAACAACAACTAAACACAGCTTGCACTCAACACCAACAACAACCACCCATAACAGTGGCAACAACAATCGTAAATGCATATTGCAAATAGATTAGCTCACAGCACAGCCAGCACTAAAAATAGAATTGCAGCCACATGCCAAAAACTGTAAAAAACGAAATTTGGGAGAAAAATGCCTAATCGCTGTCAAACATACTTAGACATGCACTATACGAAATCGTGAGAGTATAGAGACTATATATTTCGGCCTGCCGAACAATGTCGAATGCAGAATGATCGATATTTCAGGTATTTAAATTAATAATGTCAGATGATATGCTAATTATTCAATTTAATGGCCATATTCGATACTAATATTTCCTTTAGGAACTATTTCATTTGTATTTCCTATTAAGTAATCGATGTCAATATAATATTCTAGTACAATTTTAAAATTCTAGTCGATACAAGGTATATAATGTAAAATGAATACCGTATGTATCATGATAGCAAGTGATCAAAAAAACTATTCGCTTCTTGATTTATTCAGTTAATAGTTTCATAGCAATCAGTTTCCGCTTGACTGCAAGTTCAACTGTAAATAGGTATTTCCTTTATGTAGCATATCTTTAGGGGCTTTAGGGCAATAGGACTGTAGAAGGATGACGATATTAATATAAAGAAATATAATAAAAAAAATATATAAAAATAAAATAATAATGATAATAATGGTAGTCTGTAATTAGTAATTATGATGATCGTAATTAATAAATGATAATAATAATATTATAATAGATTTGTATATTATAATATATATATATATTAGTGTAACACTTCCAGTAATAATAGAATAATAAAAAGGAGAATGTCAATAATTTAAAGATGATGAAAATAAAAATCACTAAATTATAATTATATTACAAATAAAGTGAAAGTGAGAAGTCCTTAGTTGGGAGTGCCTGACTATATGATATTCTGAGTCTCGGCCAACCTGTATCTATCTTCATAGCTGATCACTTAAATGCAATTCAAACGTAATTCAGATTCTCTTGATATTATGGATTTTAATGAATGATGAATTTTAATGTACATGGTCATAAAGAAAATCGTAAAATCTAAAATCACAATCTAAATCTCTAGAGATTTTAATGAAATTTTCAGATATTGAAAATTGTCAGTTAACTGAAAATGCTAACTCTTTTGTACATTGGCTATATTTCTAACCAAGCTCAACTTTCAAGAGTTTTTAGTATAACACCATTATATATTAAAGATTTATATAATATATCTCAAAAGCGGAATATTACAGTACATTAATATTAATATAATTAATTATTAACAATCCAAGATCGACGAATTTATACGTAGGCAATATACTATACACCGAACCCATGGAACCGTATATATATTCTATAATATATATATTCTATACTGGTTAATGCGTTCTCTGTATGATACATTGTTGATCAAACAAATATAAATTAAAAAAAAAAATAAATATGAAATAAAAAATAAAATCGATAAAATAATAACTTAAAGCTGTACATTGTTAAACGCCATAAAGCAAACAATAGTAATTAAGATTCTAATAGTAATCAGTTTTTAGAAGATTCACTACATCATAGTAGCATATAGCAAAATACTCGATCACGTTTCGCTTTGGCATTGGGAATCAATGTGAAATCAGAAGCCGCTGCTGCCTGCCCGCCGCATTAGTTGCCGTTAAGAGAAAAGGGTCCATTGTATTTTTGTGTTTATTTGCATTTAGATTAGGGTACAAAGCAGAAGCAGCAGAAGCGACCCACTTCTCCTGTGAGCAGAGCTTAATTCATGAATAAAACGAAATCAATAACCAAATAAGCAAATGGCTAAATGACAGCCACAAAAGACAGCTGAAACGCGAAACATGTCGCAGATGGTGTCAAAGCTGTAAATAAGTAAATAAATATAGACCACAAACGATGTGGGCGTCTGTATGAGTGTGCGCCTATTAAAATATGTGAACGAAAGCTGCTGCCGCGGGAGCGAGATGAATTTAATTAAAATGTTGACCGACAGACCAACAGCAAGCTACGTGTGTGTGGGTGTGAGTGGGTGTGAGTGGGTGTGTGTGGTTGTGCAACTGTGCGTATGAGTGACATTAATGCGAACACTGAAGCTGGGCAGGAAGAGGGACACACGACACACGAGCAGCAACACCAACGCATTTTATGCGTGCTGCCTGCTGTTGTTGTTTGTGCTATTTATGCGCCTGCGTCTGTCTGTGCCTCTGTGTATGTGTGTATGTGTGTGTGTGTGTGTGTGTGTGTGTGTGTGTGTGTGTGTGTATGTGTGCGGTGTGTTCATTTGTATGCGTCGCCTGCTGGTTTAAAAATAGAACAAGCTGTTCTCGCCTGATGTCCTTTTAGCCAGCCCAAACACCTCACACCGCGCCACCACCTGGCCGAACGACCGCCCACTCGCAGCTGCCGCCCCCTCAGGCAACTGGCTAGAATTTATGGACGAAAATATAAAACAGGAGCCAGAGTGCTACACACACACATGCACATCGCTCAAATACAAAAGTTCACACAAGCAAACAAACACAAACTAAGACGAAGTTGGTTGATTTTAGCTTTTCTTTTTTCTTTCTTTTTTTTGGGTTGTGCGTTTCGCACAATGCGATAATTGTGCAAGACTTGACACTCACACACACACTCACTCACACACACACACACGCATGTAACAAAGGGAACCAACAAGCGAGCGGCCGTGTGTTTGTATACGTTATTGATTTTTGCCTTCTTTTGCGCCTTCTTTTCTTCGTTCGCCTTGGCCATCTCTTTGCTTCTATTGCTGCCTCCCGCTCTCTCCGCTCGGTCGCTGCTGCCTCAATGTGCGTGAGTTTCGCCATTTGACTTTCAAACAACACTGCTCAACAATAACAAAAAACACGTGTTCCTTCGAAATGGGCGAAAACGGCATTAGCTTCATTAATAAAGTCCTTTACTTGTATAATATGGTATATTTATTTATATTTAGTGGAAATCAAATGCATTTATAGTTTTCTGTTTCATTGTTAGCAAAAATGTATACTGGAGTTACAGTTCGGGGAACAGAAGTCTACAGGCCCAAAAATGTGCTTGAGTTTTACGCTCTGTACCGAATTTCCCAGTTTATCTAAAGTTGGGTAATTATATATATATATATAATTATAAGATATATGGAATGCGCCGTCTAATGCCACTTAAATATTTGTAAGCTTCCAAATTAATGTATCTTGGGCTTCTGATAATTCAAATTATAATTTACTCTTTTAGTTGGATAGATTAGATTATATTTCTTAAAACTGCTAAGCTTCCACTCTTAAACCAGTCTTTAAAATATTTAAAAAGCAAAGCAATCTCTTACCCAGCTCAAGCCAACCTTAACTTTACTTCGCTGTTCGCACTAGTTTTTTTCTGGTCTGGTCACACTGAAGAAAAACCTTAAACTTTTCAAAAGTAATGTAGATCGGTGTAATTTACTTTACTTGGACCTTGCGTTGCCTTCGCAAGTTCTTTTGTTTTCACTAAAACGCTGTCGCTCTTCGTTGCGTTTTTTTTTGTTTTTTTGTTATTTTTGTTATTTATTTATTTTGTATATTTTTTTTTATTTTCTGCGTAATTTTTTCGTCGTTACGGGCACAATAAACGTTTTTCATCGTGACCAAAGTCAAAAGAAACTGTGCCAGGGGTATGGCCTACAATGGGAGGACAACTGCCGTGTGTGTGTGAGTGTGTGTGAGTGTATGTGGCTGTGTTTGTGGGGCATGAAACTAGTTTTCATTCAAGCTGTTTGTGTGTGTGTGTATGTGTGTGTGTGTGTTTGTTGTGTGAGTGTGTATGCAAAGCTTAAGAAATGGCCGCAGCTCATTTTTCAAACAATTTACATTGTGCTCACAGCTTGTAGCTAAACAAATTATGGTGTAGTTGAAGACATACTAATAAATCAATTATAATATCGCTTGAGCACTTGTCAACTTTAATTTATAGAACCTTTTACCGTACATAGTATATATGTATGTATGATATTCGAACTACATATTAAGCGTAAGTCATAAGCTAGCTTTAAATCTATAATTTATATAATAGTCTAAGGAGCGCGCTCACTATTCCCTATGCCATTATTTTTATTTATATTATAAACAAATATATTTTCTCTACTCTCTTTCTCTTTGTTACTCCAATGTGCGACCCATTAAAAAAAAAACCGTATATATATAAATATAAATGTAAACATATACATATATATATATATAAATATATATATATATATATATATATATATATATATATATA
This sequence comes from Drosophila fulvimacula, assembly GCA_035045555.1. Lineage (NCBI taxonomy): Eukaryota > Metazoa > Arthropoda > Insecta > Diptera > Drosophilidae > Drosophila > Drosophila fulvimacula. The sequence goes on along the minus strand of JAWNOX010000010.1, from coordinate 1,544,319 downwards.
TATATGTATATGTTTACATTTAAAAACATTTTAAAAACTTGCCCAATCAAAATCAAATGTATATATAATGCCCGCCACAAACTATTTGCAAATTTGAAAATTGTTCACAAAATGTATTGCAATAACAACAACAACAACAACAACAACAACCATAACAACAACAACAGCAGGTAATTTTGGCGTCGTGCAAAGTGTCCAAACAAATCTCTCGCCCGGCGATCTACAGATTCATGCAAATGTAAGCAAAAAACAATAACAAAAAAAAAAAAAAAACAAAAATAAACAAAATAAAAATTACCAGAGAAATTTTGAATTTGAAACCATTTATACTGCGTGTCTGTATTTCATTGTTATCGGTTTTCGTTTCCTTATGATTTCTGAATTGTGAAAACACACAAAAATGGAATGTACATTAACAAACTGTGTCGTCTATCTCTCTCTTGGTCTCTATTTATCTCTTTCCTATCCAAAGTTTCGTTCGTTCGAGCACTTTCTTCAGACCACATTTTTAGTAATTTTTAATCGTTTCGCATTATTTTTATTCGATGTGTGTGATTTATTCGATGTGCGAAGCGCATAGATGCGCCTTCTGCCCAAACACTTTGTTACCGTTTGTTTCTTTTGTTGCTTAACAGATCCCTTCACACCTTCAAAGTACCGCTGTGTGTCGATGCGCTGTGTACACACTTAATAGCATATGTATTCCTCTTACGTTTCTCTTTTCCGATTTCTTCAATTACTCTTTTCAATTACTTGTACTTGTATATCTAAAACAAAAACGAAACAACTAAAAGTTATAAACAAAATACGTGAAGAATTTGCATGGATATCGTAACGCTGTTTCCAGTTTCCTCCTTACTTCAACAATAACAACTACAACAACAACAACAACACACACACACACAGTGAGACTATCAACTCTGTAACACACTTCACAGCCTCACTGAACAGCAGTTTAGATTAACACACACTCACAGATCCCCTTCCCGCTCCTCTACTCACTCCAAGTCAACCAGTAGTTTCATTAAGGCCCAACCCAGCTCAAAGCAATATACATACATATAATGTTGAAATATATATTAGCCGCTGCAGATAAGTATGGTATTATAGAATTACGATATTTGCTGAACAATATACATATGCCCATGCCCCACGCACCACAATCTCTCTCTCTCTCTCTCTCTCTCTCTCTGTCCTGCCTTGTATGGCATGTTCCATGTATATTGTTCCTTGTATATCCAGCACTACCGAGACACTCCTCTCTCGCTCTCTCTCTCTCTCTCTCTCTCTCTTATTTAACTACACATATAACTATGTATGCTAGGTCTTAAGTCGCAATAAAGCTAGATAAGTTCCCGATCTTTGAAGTGCATTGCTGTTTTGATCCCGACTACAGATCTGTCTCCCACTAACATACATTTACGCCTTACTCTAGCTCTCTCTAACACACGTGCATACAACTACACAAAGCATTTGAAACACGTTTAAAGGGGGCTATGCTCAGAAATCGACTCAGATATACGCAAACTAGCTTTTGGGGATCGCTATTTGCGTGATCACTTAAGATCAGCTTGGAAATAATCGTTCTCAAAAGCTAAGCGACTGTCAGTATTGCTGAATATGGCTCCCACATTAAGGTCTTACGTATTTATTCAACTGATATACTTTTAGTTTTGCTTTACAAGAACAACAATGACAACATCCACATCATGAATAATATACATTTTGTATGTATTTTTTATATTGCACCTGTTTAAAATTTGTCGCCGTAAATATTAGTGCAAAGGACAACAAACTAATGTTAGGCAAAAGACCCGCAGCGAAGAACATTCGAGCAATTGAGTAACCCAAGAAATAAAATCAGAGTCTTCGCCCTGCCCCTTCTTAACCCGCCCATAGACCCAAAAATCGAGTCGAAAGAGTATATATAATGCCAACCATTACTAGTACCTCCTACATCTACAGGCGGGCGTCTACAGGTGCGCACGGATCCTTGGCGTCAGCAGCGCAGCCTCAACGAGCGCGATCTACTAACAGTCGGTTCGAGTGACTACCGGCTGTTGGGTCAGACGAACCAGCGACTGTACGCCTCGGCGGATCAGCGAGATCGGTATGAGCTGCAGCTGCAGCATCGCGAGCGTCTGGAGCAATATCCGCTGACGAGGACCGCACGGCTGGACGTGCAGCAGCGCAACTCGCTTAACCGCAGCAACCACGAGCGAGCGGCTGCAACTGGTGGGGCTGGTGGGGCTGGTGGGGCTGGTGGTGCAGGTGGAGCAACTGGTGCTGCCTTTCGTCGTGCTCCGCCCTTGGCCGCGGCCAGTGGCTGCGGCGGCAGCAGCAGCAGCAGCACCAGCAGCAGCTACTATCCACAGAGCTACAGCAAGCCGCAGATTGTAATTGGATCAGGCACTGCCTATGAACGCGGCACCATGTCGGCAGCTGCTGATGGAGTGCGAGGCAGCCTGAGCCGAGAGCGCGGCCTGCTTGGCGCTGGCGGTAGCGGTGGCGGGGGCGGCAGCAGCTCCCTCAGCTCCACAGAAGCTGCCTACTGGGATGAGCCTGCCACTGGCGGGGGCAGCACATCATCTTCATCTGCGGCGCAGGACTCGCGCCGCTTCACCGAGCGTAGAATAAAGAAAACGGTGCGTTTCGATGCACATGACGATGAGTCGTCGCTCCTGGTGGCAACTAACGTAAACAGCAGCAGCTTGCCGCCGGTGACCGCCATACTGCCCTCGACGGCGGTGGACGTGGGCACAGCGACATTGCTGACTAGCACGAAGCTGGCGCAGCCGCTGGATGGCGATTGGTCGCGCTGGGAGTCCGAGCGACAGGGCAGCCAGGACTCAGCCACTAAAGATTCGGGTATTGATACCAGCAGCACCTTTACCAGCAGCGAGGACTCGAACCGCGGCGACGGCCCCAAGGTACACGACAGCAACAGGCAAAGCGTCACCTTAAAAAAAAAATTAATAATAATAAAATGATTGAAAAGCCCCAATCCCCGCCCTTGAACTAGGGCTCCCAAATTGCATTTTGTCTGTGTAGAGTCTGCGTGTGTCCCTGGTCCCTCTGTCTGTCTGTCAGTCGATCAGCCCATCAGTATCTTTATAAATATATATTTCTATTTCTATACACCTCTACCTCTCTCTCTCTCTCTCTCTCTCTCTCTCTCTCTCTGTGTGTCTCTGTCTCACCCGCTCTCTCTCTCTCTGTCTCTCTCTCTCTTTTTCTTTGTCTTTCTTGTTTGTTGTTCTTGTTTTGTCTTTAACTTGATAAATAAATAATTTCCTTTCACATTAATCGCTCCAAGTCTTTTAGTTCCTCATTTGTTTTTAGTTTGCATTCGTTATAGGCAAGCTCTCTCTCTCTCTCTCTCTATCTCTCTCCCAGTTGTGAAAGCAATTATCCCGCCGACTACAGCCGATTTCCATTTACAGTACCAACAACCATATAACTCTTAACCATACAATGCATGCTAAAACATACAACATTTCCCTAACTGTTCGTTGACTGTAATGTCCTTTGCATGAAGAGCCGTAGACTTAAGTCACACGCCACTGAGCACGTTCTTAGTCCCAGTTCCAGTCCCAATTCCAGTTCCAGTTCCAGTTCCCCTTTACCCACACTACTACATTAGCTATTACCCACAACTTTCACCTGATATCTTAGCACGTTCTTTTGTCGCATGTTCTTTAAGTGTTGTAAGCAATCCGTAACACATTTTCAATATTTCCGAATTTGAAATTTGCGAATTTGATAAGACTTTAATGATCTAATTGCAAAAACTACGTGTGTGTTCTCAAAGTAGGTCTATAATACTAAAACTTAACTCGAATCGAAATGTGAATGACAACTACTATTCTATACTATATACTATCTAACTGCAATATCCTAACAGCCTATCGTAGAAACTGTTTCTAGTTTGTAAGGAAAACAAAACTGAATGTATAACAAAAGCAAAACAAAACAAAAAAAAAAAAAAGAAAAGAAAATCAATGTATAAAATGATTTTTAAAATATTTTATTTTCAATTGTTGTTCGACTTTTTTCAAATTATTATTTAAACTAGCTGTAAGTTCTTAAGTTAAGGAATATATCGATATATATATATATATATATATATATATATATATATAGATATATATTTATATATATGTACCTATGTATTTATATATATAGACTTTGTATTGTGCAAATCTAAAACTATAAACCATTCTACTTCCTCCATACGAACATCGACATTCCTCATCACCAAAAACACCAACAATATCTTAAAAATCTATGCAAAATTGACATCCACGATCTCATCCCGACACCCGATCGATCCAATAAACACCCATCCAACACCACTACCAATCAATCGTGCCGTCCATCCGCACTGCGTGCACATACATACTTCATGTGTCTATAGAATCCGGTGAATTGGCAAACATCCGCGGATAATACTCGCATGATTGGTCACATGATATTACGTAAATACTATGATGGGGAAGATATATTAGGCTTAAAGGTGAACGGCGGCCAGCCCGTGGGTCTCGGAGGTCCATGCAGAGCCATCGTGGAGAAGGTGAAACGCGGTTCGGTGGCCGACATTGAAGGCTGCATACGACCAGGTAAAAATGAAATCATGCCAGCATCTCAATCGCGTCTCATATTTTATCTTTATCTCTCTCTCGCTCTCTGTCTGTCTATCTATCTTTCTATTTTGCGTTGTCGGTCTCTCTTCTGTTTACCGTCTCATTCATCACAACATGAACCATCATTCAACGATCGATTGAACGCTACACAGGCGACGAGATCATCGAGTGGAACGGACGCAGCCTGCACAGCAAGAGTGCAGATGAAGTCTACGACATTATCGACGAGAGTCGTCTGGATGCCCAGGTGGAACTGATTGTCAGCCGGTCGCTGCTGTTGCCGCCCGCTGGGGGTGGCAGCGTCGATAGCGGCGGCAGCAGCAACGTTAGCCCCAGCAGCGCCTGCTCCGGCTCCGGGAGCAGCGTCACTCGCCGTTCCTCGGCTAACTTTCCGCACAGTGGATTGGCAAGCAGCATGGCAGCCAGCGCAGTCGTCAGCAGCGGAGGGCGGTACCTACAGCGCAAAGGTGTGTGTGAGTGTACCGGCGTGCATGTATGTGTGAACGAGTGCCAGTGTTGAGTTGTGTTAGACACGACCTTTGAGGAGGAAATAGCTATAGTCTTAACGAAGCCGCTGGTTCGGCATTAGCTCTTCATCTTGGCTAAGCCACATAGACCTTCATATTTGCGACGTATGTCTAAGCCACACACCCAACCAAATATAAAACAACAAAGACAAATTATACAGATCTGCACTGCGCTAGAGGTTTACTATATGTATGTCTACTTTTCTCACTCTGCAGCACCCGCCGTTGAGGCTCTAGAGCTGCATCGCGAGAAGCCGAGCGTGCTGATCACCTCGCCCGGCTCTCCGGATCTGCACATAGCTGGTTCGAGCAACGGCCTGCGTCATCGTGGCGCTGGCATTGGTAGCTGCTCGCAGCAGTCGCAGCGCTTGGAGGCCAGCAGCCACAGTCACAGTCACAGCCATAGCCACAGCTACAGCAGCCACAGCCACAGCAGCAGCGGCAGTAACAGCGGCAGCAGTAGCAATAGCAGCGCCACCGTCGCCGCCTCGGGCGGCGTGCACAGCGCAACGACGGCGGGCCATCATCATCATTGTCACCCGACAGCGGCATCACCGCCATCGCACGCGCATTCGCATACTCACCCGCACTCGCACGCCCACAGCCACGCCCACTCGCATCATGGGCACGGCATGGGCGTAACGACACAGCCGATACCCATCGAGGGGCGGCTGCAGCTGAAGCTCGGCTACGATCAGACTACGTTGCAGCTGATCCTGACACTAGTTTGCGCCACGGGTCTGTCGCTGCGTCAAAGCGGCGCCGGGCGCAATCCCTATGCGAAAGTAAGTCAATCAAGGGAATTAACCGAAAAGGAATAAAAGTTGCTAATAAGCCAACTGCTTGCAGGTGTTCCTTTTGCCCGACCGCAGCCAGAAGGCGAAACGACGCACGAAAACCGTCGGCACCACCTGCGAACCTCGGTGGGGTCAAACGTTTTTCTACTCGGGTCTACGCCGTAGCGATCTTAATGGTCGACAGCTTGAGGTAAATCACTCCTTTATTAGCTTTATCCTATCCTCTATCACTCTCCTGCATACATTACTTTACATTATCTTTAAGTAAATCCCTTCGATACTATCCTGGTGCTCTATACTACCTACCTATGTCATAAATTTATATAAATCTTTTAATTTATAACTAAATACATTTTTAAATCTTCAAACATTTTACCTCCAGCTAGTTAATAACTTTCTATTATATTGAACATATACAATCAATCTCCTTTTGATCTATCCTATCGGTACATATTTATCCTTCAATTTACTTTTTTTTTACTTTTTTTTAACTGTTTGTTTTTAACTATTCAAACTGATATTCATTCTCCAACTAATAATTAATTTTATATTATTATGTATAATAAATGTAATCGCTCCACTGTTTATTAATCGATCCCCATTTGATGTATCCTACCGATATATATCGATATTTTTTTGTTCCATCTTCAAACGGATATTAATTTTACCAAAACTAAACTTAATTAAACTAATTACTAAATTTCGATTACACAACACATATAATCGATCCTCTTTTGTTGTATCACATCAACATAGTTGATCATTCAAATAATTAGTGGTTTTGGTGGGTTAGTGAGTTCTTCGTATTTATTCTCGTCACAAACTTCCTCATGTTCCTCACTTGAACAAGATTCCTTTTTCCACTTTTCCATTGATATTTGTTGATCAGACTTCACATACACACTTCACCCACTAGATCATCTTTGTATAATTCTACAATTCTGATTTGTTGATCCGCCCACAGGTCACGCTGTGGGATTACGTGCGCTATGGTGCGAACGACTTTATCGGCGAAGTGGTCATCGACTTGGCCCACCACATACTGGACGACGAGGCCGAGTGGTACCCGCTGCACCCGCATCAGGATAGCTCCCATCTCGTATGTTATGTCCAAGGAAGTCGCAAGCTTCTGTTTCGTTTCACTTATCGTTTCGTTTTCATTTGATTGGTCTTTGTGTTTCCTGCCGTCTCGTTTCGGTTCATTTCGTTTGCGTTCGTTCTTAACTCAATGTTGGTGTGTTGGTAAATGTGAAATCATTGAGGTTGAGGTTTTCTAAGCTCCCGGAACGAGATTTGTTGAGCGAAAAACTTAACACAAGACTGAAAAGCAGAAAAGCTGATTTTAGTTGTTTTCGTTTTCATTTATTTAAGTACTTTAGTACTTTAGATGTAATGTTTACCCCCGCTGTCCATTGAAACAAAATTATTAACTCAGCATTGTCATATCTTTTGTTTATGTCGTGCACACGTTGAAAAAATATATCAAATAATTACACGACAACATGCCAAACAATCACCTTTCACCAACCACTAAACTCTACTCAACAACCAACTACAACAAAAATTGCTGTCGCCGCCTCGTTCCATTCCAAATTGATAACGACAACTACGCTGAACAGTTACGTGACGAGGGCAGCGACGTGGAGTGCTTGATTTTGACACCGACAGATCATTTATCACCGCCTAGCACGATGTCGCGTCTGAGCGATTCGGACACAACGTCCGAGTGCGACATCGATGGAACGACGCCCGGCGCCAGCATTTCATCAATGGGCAGCTCTGCCAGCCCGCCGCTGTTCGAGGTAACAACAACAACAACAACAACAACAATACTGCCAAAACAACAACAACAACAACTACACACACACACTGGGTGTCACTTCACCAATAAGAACAACAACAAAATTATATGAAAATATGTAATATTTATGTATACACTCACATATATGTACATATATAGAGAGTGATGTATGTACATAAGTGTATGTATGTAAGTGCAACTAGACTGACAGCAACAAGAGCGAGGACGCCTCAAGGGTCACACACATACACACAGACATAGCTTGCCACAGTCAGCCAGACTTCAACAAACTCTCACACTTACACTGACGAGCAAAACTGTAACACATGTTCAATGTCCCCAGTTCAACGGTCTGTATTATCTCTTCTACTGGATGCATTCTTAAGATCATAGTCTTGTTTTACTAGTGAAATATTTCTCTTTCTGATCTACCAATTTGAAGACATTTGATAAGCTGGAAGAATTTTACCAATCAAAAATGTTAAAAAAGTCAAATGTTACAGTTTTGCACTGCAAATATTTTTAAACAAATATTTTTAATAATTTTTTTTTAATAACGAGTCCACAGCCCTTTTGATTTCTAAAGGTTGTTTATGCGGTTTGGCATGCTTTGCGTGTATCATCGCACTATTTCAGGTGGAATCGAGTACCAAATGTCCTTCGCTCTCTCCCACTACTCCATCATGCCACTTGGAGGGGCCGCATATTTCGCAAGCTGCGATTTTACATGGCTCCATAGATTTTCTATGGGATTCATGTCCGGGGATTGCTGTGGCCACTTCATGGTCTGAAAATTTTGGCTCAATAACTCATTTTTTACTAGATGGGAAGTGTGCTTTGGGTCATTGTCTTGCTGAAAAAAGCATTTTTCCAGCTTATCAAATGTCTTCAAATTGGTAGATCAGAAAGAGAAATATTTCACTAGTAAAACAAGACTATGATCTTAAGAATGCATCCAGTAGAAGAGATAATACAGACCGTTGAACTGGGGACATTGAACATGTGTTACAGTTTTGCTCGTCAGTGTACATGTACATACATACAACACCCACACATATACAACTCCCGTAGCTTCCACTCTCTTTCTTCTCTTCGTTCCGCAGCAAGACTGTGTCTCTTTTCTCTCTCGTACACTTGCAGAGCGTGTTAGAATTTAATTAGATCACTTGAAACTGAGTAAGATTAGATTTAAATTATTAACTATTTGAGAGAGACTTTATTATATATAATATATTGACGAATATACAGCTATTACGTATACTTAATACAAAATATTTAAAAATCAAAGATTTGTATACCAAACATATATTACGAGAAAGTCACCTATAAAGGATAAACTTATATCAAAATATTTCTTTATAATAGAGTAAAATATATAATATAAATAATTTTCTATATAGGTACTTAATAAACATATACATTTTAATTTATTCCAATATACTAAGCTAAGCCTAATTGAATTCAAATTCCATTATCTTATTACCTCGCATAGCCCTCTGCAAGTGTATTCAATTTTTGTCAGAATTCTAAGTGTTCAGTGTCCCTTTTTCACACTCAAGTCTACTCGCTTCATGTTTTCTTATAGTCTGTGCATTTCGTTACCTCTAAGTGTCAAGCGCATTACCACCGATTCGGCTGGACAATTGGGTCTGCCTTCATATGCACTCATCACGCATACGCCATGTTGTCGAGTTTCATGGCACCTACCCGAAGGCTTCATTATTTTCCATTGCTGTCCCCGCCAGTTGATTAGCATGCAGATCACACTCTAGTTGGACGAATCAACTCACCCAAATTCGCTCATATTCATTCATTCCAAAACATTCAGTGTACATAAGTTTGCACACATTTGAAAACTGTTTATCTATTCTGTTGAATTTGGTATGTTTTTATTTGGCCTTCGTTTATTGGGTTCTCTTTACTAATTGGTGTCGTTGTTTCGTTGTGCGTATGTGTTAAATTTTTCACTCTCTAAGCTCTACTTTCTGAACTCCTTACTCTAAGATCGCAGCTCTCCATCTATGTACTAAAACAAATACTAAAACTGAATTGAAACTAAATTGTTCCAACAACACCGCGTGGCATTTGAAGACTCAAAGCCTTCGAATCTAATCTATCTATCTTTATTCTATAATTGTTTTGTGATAAGCGTCAAGTTTCAGCTAACAATAATTTTTGCATTTAAGATTAAAGTAATCGTATATTTTTATATATATATATATTTATATATATATATATATATATATATATATATATATATATATATATATATATATATATATATATATATATATATATATATATATGTAGAGTTTAAGTCTTGTAAGCGAAATGCTTTAGGATTAAGGATCAGTGTAAACTTAAATCTTGAGAACACATACTAACTACCTAAAACTCTGCCCAAGCAGGCAGTCTATAACAATGTCTAACTGAAAAAAAAAAACGAAAATCGAAAATCTCTCAAAACTCAACTTTGCAACAAGTCACACAAAAAGAACAACTTTTAATCAATATCAGCTGCACCTCTGGCCTTTAGTATTTAAGCTTTTGCATGACTTTTTCCTACGCTAGCGCCTTAACTGTAATTGCTTGTAACTGTAGCTTTCACTGTACCTAAATCTTAACCTATCATTTCTGTTGTAATCTACTCCGATACCCAACTAAAAACCAAAAAACGTACACTTTACGATCCATTTGAGCCATTAGACCCGCCCGGCTACACTTGTTTCCACATATATAGTTATAGATTGTATACATAAATATATATGTATATATATATATATATATATATATATATATATATATATATATATATACATTATATGTATGACTGACAAATGCAATGTCAACTCGCATTTGTTTTACTTTTTCTCTCATTTTGATCAGATATGTACATTGTCTCCTCTTGTTCTTTATCTTTCCTCTTTATATTTATACACACGCACTATCAACTGAATACATATGTATATATATATGTATACATACATCAATGTGTATATATATGCTATCCGAATTTCTCCCATCCACAAACTGTTAAACTCACATAATTCAGCTCGATCTAAACGAGCGTCGATCCAGACGTGACATGTCGCCCCAGGGTCGCAAGCGGGTGGCCGGGATGGTGGCCAGAGATTATCGCACAGTATCTGGCATTGGACAAAGTTATCACAATCAGGTTTGCACCTAAGCTAAATTAACCTAACATTGCATCATACCAGAACAGATCAAACAGATCAAAGCACTGGCAGCCACGTAGGGGAACACGCACAACAAAGGCAGTCCGACCACTCCTGCTCAACATACTTAGGAAGCGCCTAGTTCATGCCATGAATGGATAAAGTCCTTCAGTGCTTGGCATATTGACTAAATCAAGGCCATATTCATAATCAGCATCTATTGGTTGCAATCATTAAATATTTAGCTACTGCTAGTCGCCAGGCCTTCAATTTTCTGCACTTTCGTAATACTAATACTGCTACTACTGCTACTGCTATTACTACTACTACTACTACTCCCTAACTCAACTAATTATATACATATATAAACCTAAGCCTTTATTATATAAATATTTTTGAATGATGCTTCCATCAGCTGTCAAACAAAGCGTGTTGGCTCTGTTCCCAGCTGATCGGAGTCTTGTTTCCATTTGTCGTTAAATTGATTTTGTTTCGAATTCTCTTGCTAAGTATACATACTTATTCCGTATGCCTTTGCTACTTAACTGTAATTACCTCCGTTGATTTACGTACTAATCTTCCGTGTTCCAGTAGAAGTTGGAGTAACAGTTAATCAAACCACATGTACACCCAAACAGCAAACACACCTACACACTCCAATTGACTTGAATGAATTTTAATGCCACTGTACTCACAGATTTATATAGATAATATATATATATATACATACATCTATTTGTGTGTATATGAATAGCCGTAAGCTCTCGCGGATGTCGGACTGCAGACCCGGTTGCAAGCCGGTTGAAGCTTGAAGTTAATTCTTTCCTCACTTAGCCCTCTAAAGTATGCAATGTTTTTTTTCTGCTCTCTCGCGATCTTATCAGTCTTCTGCCACTGGTTACTATCGGCGCGGCGGTGCCAATGGTTTCGGCTCCGCTATCGGACCTGGTGGCATGAGCCTGAGCCAACGCAGCCACTCGGCAGCTCCCAGCGACAACTATCACGGCCATCAAGGACATCCGAGCTCAGGCTACGGCTACAGAAGCAGCAGTCCGCGGCGAGGATCGCTATCGCCACCGGACGATCGCTACATTGATTATCCAGTGCTTCCAATACACGGCTCATCCAACGCCGCGGGCTACGGCGGCGCGGGCTGCGGAGCTTCAGGGGCGGCACAAACGCCACAGCAACAGCGTTTCCAATCCCGCTCTGCCACTGCCACACCTACGGGATCACCCAAGAAGCGACAACTGCCACAGGTGAGCCCTCAATGGAAGCTTATACAATAGTTTTAATAACAGGTTTTCATGCTAAGAAAATTGTTTATTGGTAACCCCTCTAGTCCTCTCTCTAGATGGCAACCTCTCTAGTCAAGGGAACTACTGGTATGCGAAATTCAAATTTTAAATTCTGGGGACTTTGCATTCCAGTGTGGTATTTCCTGTCTCTATTCATTCCCCTGACCTATTAAAATGGGAGTTCAGCTTGAATAGCGCAAAACCTAGGGATAAAATGTACTGTGAGAACTATATAGATATTGGATGTATCTGATTTTCGATACCTCACTTAACACGCTATACGTCTAGTATGAAAAAAGCCAGAAATAGCTATACAACCATTTGAAAACTCCAGAAAAGAAGCTAGTACGATTTTCAGGAAATTTTTGGAACATTGTTCACATCACCAGGCGTGAATTGAATTATTGAATAATTGAATTTGGTTAGGATAGTGAAACTGTAACAAAAGTTGGTTAGCAATTAATAACAGCAGGGCAGAGTGGAATGATGGCATAGTAGCTCTTAGCAGGTTTCCGGGTATTTCCTAGGCGTGCACTCCCGACTCAAACACTTTATCTCTTGCCTTATTTATAGTATTGAACGCATAACAAATTTATGACCGAAATTATAAATGCCAACTCGATTTTCTCACAGGTGCCACAAACCTCTCGCAGCGCAATGTTGCGCGATCGATTGGGCCAGGATTTCGACGAGCGATTGGCATCGGGCAGCCGTTTCGGCCGGCATCGCACACGGCAGCCGCACCACCAGGCGACATATCGTAGCACCGGCATGGGTGGCTGGGAACGACATTACACTGGACTTTCGGATAGTGATCTGCAGTCGATGGACACGCGGATGCGGCCAAGGCATTCGCTGTCGCCGGACAAAGACTTTATGGGCGAGTTTGGTGACTCGGACATGGAGTCAGTGGTCAGTGTGACGTCGAGTGCGTTCTCCACGCAGTCGGAGCGCCCGCGCACCTCGCGCGGCCTCAGGTGAGTTGATGGCCTCTGAGCTAGAACAAAGCAGGCGCCTAGCTCGCTGCACGCGCGTCCGCTTCGTTAATGTCGCCAAGCCATGCCACAGCAAAGCTGCCAAAATTATGCTGAAATTACGATTGTGGGCTACACACACAATTATTGGTACCAACTTTTTCGAGTAGAAGCTACAAAATCCAAAATTTCCCCGTTAATCAGGCTCTGAATCAATTCCGAACCCGAATCAGAAAACCGCGCCTAACGCATAACACAAACTACACACACACAGAAACACAGACACATCAGCTAACAACTGAAAGGCAATCCGAAAAAAACATAAAGTTTTCTTTCTGCATTTACTTTTTGTGTTTTTTTACGAAACCAAACCAACAAAAACGTTAACGAAACCAAATAAAACCGATAAACAAACAAATAAAAAAAAATATTTTTTAAAATCGCTCAACGCTCGACGCGCGCTGCTCTCTCTTTTGTGTTCACTGCTTCTTTTGCGTGCTCTTCACCACTTCACCACACTTTCTCACTGCAAACACACACACACACACACACACACACACACACAACGACGGTAACTCACCACGTAAACTAACCACCACAAATCAACACTCGCTGACCTCGGACGCCAACCATTTCGCTTGCATTTCCCGACGATCGTTCGTTATTTTTCCCAATCTCAACAAAATCGAATTCACCACAAAAAATTGCCAACTATTCGCTGGGCTGTTAACGTTACTGTTAACAACGGTCGCTGTTAACTTACATTGAATGTAAACACGAAAACACCAAAAATTCAACACTGACTCACATAAAACCACCAAACCACCAACCCGCCAAACCACCTAACCCGCCAATGGCCACCGAATCCAACAAAAAAAAATCAGTTTCCCACGTAACTGGCGCAATCTTTTTGGCACGGACAATAGCATATTGGGCGGAGCCGTTGGTGGCCCTGTAACAGGGCTTAGGGTCTATCCCGTTGAGCATCACCGTGCAAACACCATTGAGGTAGATGACTGTGACTATCTATCCAGTGGCGGCGGAACACATCAGCTGTTACTGCTGGAGCAGCTGGAGCAGCTGCAGCAGCTGGCAGCTCTGGCTGCTGCCGACTCGCCGCCCAACACCGCCGTACTGGGCGGATTCAGCGGTACGGCAGCAGCAGCCCCACCACCAACCACGACAATAACACTGCCAATGACCGCACCACAGCAAGTACTGGTAACGGACACGAATAGCGGGGAGCTGATCGAACAGTTTTTCGTGGAGCCAGCCCTAATGGCGGAGGAGACGCCGCTCAACATCGAGCCACACGAGCCACATTTACATGCGCAAAGTGTTTACTATTCACCTCATTTACCCAACACCTTCATACAGTCGCCGCTTGACCTGTACCAACGACGCCACGACGGACGCCAGCTCGACCACGCCCCCACCATCGCCACCGCCAACGCAACCACTCATGCGAATCACTCCTATGCGCTGCCAAGCTTTGAGCAATTCAAGCGCTATACCACGCCCGTCATGAATCTCTTTCGCAGCTCCTCAACAGCCCCACCAGTGTCTGCCCATGACCACGCCCACACGGTCTCCTCCTCGCCCAGCTCGTACGTGGGCTATGTGCGTGATCACCTGGACAAGAGCTGCAGCCACTGCCAGAATGGCAGCCAGCCGGTGGTGCTATCCACGAACACAGCGCTGGCTACGCCCGGCTTGGCTATTGGCGCATGCACCGATCCCTGTTGCCTGGCCGATGCTCATCCCCATCCGCAGCATAAGCCAGTCGCGTATCCATACAGCGCGGAGCAGCTACTACGTCGTCCCTCGCTCTCCATGTACCAACCGGCAAGCACCTCAGAGCCCTCATTGCCCACCATGGATCCGGATCCCATGTGCGGCAAATGTGTTGACCAGCACTTTCTGGGAGGCCTGATAGGGCCGCAGCTGAATCTGGGCGTGGTGCCCACCTACCATGTGCACACGCCAACGCCCACGGCCCATCGGCGTGCGAACTCGCAGCTGGCACCGCCGCCACCACTGCCCACGCAATCCGTGCTGCGGCTCTCGCGACAACTAAGCGAGGACGCTCTCGTATCAGCGGTGCCTATAGCAGAGGCCACGGCGCGGGCGCAGCCCACATCGATTCTAAAGAAGCCCAAGCTGGACCGACGTCGCATGTTTCACGAGGGCCAGTCCCGCTCCCTGGACTACGATGACTTGCATACGAAGAGCTGGGGCAGGCGACGCATACGTTACGAGGACGAGGTGGCACCACACGAGCTGATGGCTGATAGCCACACCTACCAACAGTTGCCCAGCAGTCGTCGCTACGGCTCCGAGACGAATATACGCCAATCGTACATGGGCGCCAATGTGGATGCCGCCAATCCGTTGAGTCATTCGCATTTCTTGGTCACCGACGACAAGATCGTGACCATCACCTACGACTCGGATGTGGGCTGGACACGGCGCGGTGTGGCACCCTCTCTCTTCCGTGGGCCACATCGCCGCGGCATCGACGCCCGCAACCACATGTCGCTCGATCTGCAGCGCACCAGCCAACAAAAGCTCTACGGACCCGCTGCGCCCTATATGAAGCGGCGTCGCAATCTGCCACATCCGCCAAGTGCGCAAAACGCGCACAACTTTTCGCCCATGGAGGCAGTTGGTGGTGTCGGTGGTGTCGTTGGTGTCGGTGGGGGCGGTGCTCAGAACAGTGGTACATACAACAGTAACAATCACAACAGTAGCCACTACACCAATCACAATAGCCAAGCAGCGAGTAGTGTTAGTAGTGTTAGTCAATTTCACAACAACAATAACAACAACAACAACAACAACAACCAACAACAACCACAATCAATTAGGCAAAAAGGGAAAGAAGGCATCATCGCCATAAACGGATTGTTGGCATCGGCATCGGAACAACTGACGAAATCTAGTGGTGGGAGCGGCGGTGCAACATCTGCCGCAGCTGCCGCTGCCGCTACTGGTAATATCGTCTGCGATGGTAATAATGCTAATAATGCTTCTTCTTCCTCTTTTGCAAATCCCCCACAACAACAACAACAACAACAACAACATCATGGTGTCGCTAATCAACCAATAACAACAACAAACGCATCACCCAATAAACGTGCCCCATCATCAATACACAATACCACAACAACAACAACAAACGACGCCAACAACTTGACCCATGACGCAACATCAACTAATCTCACACAACAACCACAACAACAACAACAACCACCAAATACATGCACAAATCTCATCACAAATGCAACAACAACCACATCGTCGAATGATGCGGCAACAACGACGACGACAACGGTAATAACCGCAACGACTGCTACAACAACTGCCACAAATACAACAACAACAACAAATACAAATAACACGAATGAACCAAACGCAACAACAACCACAACAACAACAAATGCCAATACGAATGCTAATGCGGATGCGGACGCGGATGCGGATGCACCCATCGATGTTATCGATTGGGATGCAATCGATGCAATGCTCGACGACGACTTCAGTGAGTACGACAAGGAGAAGAACGGCGCCAATGAATCGAGTGGTGCCAAATCAGCCAATGGCGGCGGCGGAACTGAAGAGAAAGTCGGTACGTAGACGTCACATATTCTAAATCCATAAGTCTCTTAGCTATAAAAGATCTATAATTAGTATCAGATACACTTGGATCATAATATACAAATCATTATTTTGCCACTTTTCTGATGAGGACTTGACTTGAAAAGTGATTCAAATAAATTCTGTGACGTAAACTAGTTATAGAGCGAAAGGGCAAAAGGAGCGAAAGGAGTAAGACTCGAAAGAATCAATGGACTATTCAGAGGGCAAAATGACCGACTTGAGTTTTGAGTCAATAGACTGATCTTCCGATCCTACAATAATAATTGACTCACTTTCCTATTTTTATACTATTTTTTTCTGGTACAAAGGGAAAAGCGAAAGGAGTATGACTCAAACTAGTTAATAGATCGGAATCCTACAATTTAATGGACTCATGCTTTTCAAATTATGTATTCGATTTATCGCTTTAAATTCTGAATATATATATTTCCTAGAGTATATATATTTTGTCATGATATCTTATGACTATAAGTTCGACTCTTTGATTCATATTTGAGTTCTATGATTCCTATGATACCCCAAAATTTTAGACTTAACCACCGACTGTTGGAACATTGTTGATCTCCCCCACAAGTAAATATATAAATGATGATGATATGATCCGACTAATGGGGTCTTATGGAGTATTGTGACTATAATGTTCTTATTTAATTCTATATGATCTATACTAATCGAGGAATTATCCTCCTGTTTTATGACTTTACTTGCGATGAGCGTCGCAGTTGCGGCTAATTTTTATTTATTTACAAATATTGACAAAGCGAGAGGCAACTTAGATAAATTTACAAAATTTGCTTATAGCTTAAAAAATATATATTTCAATAATATCACAAACCCGATGGGGATATTTTATTAATTTCACAGTCATGTATGGTGAGTGATATTATTGAAGGGTAGATAGAATTTTTCTAGAAAACTTACACAATATAATTATAAAATAAAATTAATTATATTATGCAAAAAAAATAAATAAATAAATAAAAAACGATTGAGAGATCATCACAATATGTGGAAGATTTGATTTGTGATCCCATCATTATTGACTCCTTTTGAGTTAAAGACATTTCCAATTTCCATTTTCCAATTCTCATTGAAGTGCCAAATTTTCGTTAAATGCTTTTTTCATTTATACTAGTAGTTTATGTTTTATGTATATTTACATTGCTCTTGTACTTGGTGTCTACAGATGGCAGCCTCTCGGACACCACAACGGATCGAAAAAAATGCGGGAACGTTGATCAGGAGCGATCGCCCAAGGGCGGCAGCGGGATGGGTAAAAAATCCAACTCGACGTCGCAACTGTCGGCAACAGGTAAGAGACTCGTTTCCTTTTCTCGTATACCATTCGCTTACAGTTCTTGTTCAGTTGCCTTGTTGAAAGTGATCAGATAATCCGAGTATCGGATTACCAAAAATCATTTGTAGGCTCCATTCGAGTGGTAGAATCATGTCGCCTCTTTGGTTTCTCACACTTGAGTTTTTTATTCTTAAAACTTGTCGTTTACTTTTTCTATTTAATTCATTCATCATCTTTTGCATAATTGCTACCATTTTACTAACAAATCGTAACAAATGCATACAAAAACAAAAAACATTTACTAAAATAATGCCATACTCAAAGGTCGTAAAAGACGTATGGGCTTTGGAAAGAAGGGTAAGAACTCGTTCACGGTGCATCGCAGTGAAGAGGTGCTGCCTGGTGATATAACGCGGGAGTTGCGCTCCGGCGGAGGTACCGGTTGTGCCAGCGGTGGTGCTGGCGGGGCCGGTGGCGGTGGCCTATCCCGTGGTTCGTCCTCGGAGGCGGACCCCATTGAGCAGTTTTTCGGCGATGGCGCTGGTGGGGAAAGGTGCGCACATAAGTCCAACTTATTCTGTCTCTTCCTGTCTCTCACCTTCTGTGAAACTATCTTTCTATCTAGCTAATTTCTCTATTTTACGCTATGCTTTGAGTTTATAGTTTTACTTTTGATTTCTGATTCCATTTGCTTTTTAGTTGCCTTAATCGGAAATCGAAGCAAACAACAATGCTTAAAGCTCATAATGCTGATGACGATGATGATAAACATTAGTTAGCCAAGTAAACCAAAAAAAAAAAGAAAAGAAAACAGACAAGCCACCAATACAAAACAAACAAAAATTAAATATTAGAATTAAAGGAAAACACATTAATCTTCAGATAATCAGGCTGCCATGTACTTCTAGTTGTAAGAACTTTTCACAAAAAATGTTGCGCTCGCTCTCTTTGACTCTCTTGCTCTCTATCTCTATCTCACTCTCTCTCTCTCTCTTTCTCTTTTATCTTTGTCCCTCTCGTTGAATATTTTTACGTTAAAGCTTGCCGAAAGCTTACTCTCTTATGCGCGCTGCTGCAGTTGAAAGCAAAATACACCGAAAGCCCTCTTGAGTTATTTGATTTTTAGTTCCCCTCCAAGCGCAATAAACCAACCAACAAAAAAAATAAAAAAAAAATAAAAACAAAAAATCACCCAACCAACCAATCAACAAACAATCCAAAGTCGATACGTATTTTTAGGCTTAAACCAAAGAAATTGCTAAAAGGCGTCGCACAAGCCGAAAGCTTTGCCTGTTCGCAGTTGTAAAAGCTTGCCGAAAGAGTGGAAGGCAAGGGTAAGGCAAATGCCAACCTACGCAAAGCTTTCGACTGTGTGTGCTGACTGTTGGCGGTCACTGTGACTGCAGCTGTGGCTGCGGTGCGGCGACTAATGTAGGCTCCCAACTAATGCATTTTCGTTTTGCAGCCACTTGCCACTTTTGTTTACAATAAATACTAACCTTACAGCCAATCGTTCGTTTTAACCGTATCTATTGTTAATGCCATTTATTACTACATAACATATATTGATTTCTATCCAAAACACACAAGTAAATTACAAACACATACAACATTTTATTTAACTTTAACAACTTTGTTCAATTTACACTTGCATGCACTGAGTTACCTACTATTTATAGCAACAACAACTTACAATATACTTGTGCCAGACATATACTACTCTTTAGCTTCCTACCTACCTACCTACCTACCAGTCTATTACAGCCTTCTTAAGTTGCTAAAGTAACTATTTAATACAAACAAAAAGAATCGAAATCATTATTTGCAGTTATGTGGTAAGACTTGTCCATGGTATAACCCCGACTATAGCCAGTGTAATCAAAGTATATATTTTGGAGCACACTGACATTTCTAAAAGTATTTGCCAAACTAGTCGACCGATAAAGTTCCGATTTCGAATTTTGCATGAAAGCAGAGTGAAGTTTCTGTTAGTAAAAAAAAAAGAAAACCAAAGAATAAAATATCAACAATTGAACTAATGTTTATCATCTGTTTTCTGATAGTTTTCTGTTTTTTTTTTTTTTTTTTTTTTTTTTGTTTACGAAACAATTTGATATTTACATACGTATGTATATACAGGGAGCTCTGTCAAAGAAAGCAAAAAATAAAAAATAATAATAAAATGAACAACACTAAGAAACAAACAATAAACTTATCACACTACACAACAGAATCATCAATAAAAATTTGCATCGATTTGGAAGATATATTCGAAATAGTTATATTTATTTACATTTACATTTATATATATATATATATATATATATATATATATATATATATATATATATATATATATATATATATATATATATGTATGTATATATATACATATATATTTTATATACATAAATATGTGTGTGTGCGTGAGTGTGTAAATATATATGGATATATGTATCACACACAAGGGAAATGAATCAGTGGAATTTAGCAAAAACAACGAAAAGTCGCAATTCATTCCTCATACAAATAAACTCAGCAAACAAATCAAATTCAAGTATTTTAAATGGAATAAATGTATTTACAGTGAATATTGATTCCTTATAAATTCGGCATTATTCGAAATAATATATATATGCCATATATATATACATGTATATGAGCTACTATTTCATTTTTTTGTATTTTTGCTAGTATAATTTCGGTTTGTTTCCAGTTTCGTTTCACTCTCTGTGCTATAATTTCCGTATTGTCAGGATATATACACATGCATAAAGGTATACACATATATGTATATATATACATATATATATTTATATATATATATATATATATATATATATATATATATATATATATATTATATATATATATATATATATATATATATATATATATATATATATATATATATATATATATATATATATATATATATATATATATATATATTTTGGATTTATGTATATATATAGATATATATATGTATATTCCCAGAACCCACCGTCGATTTTCGTCGTCGATCGAGCATCGGTTAGAAGCCAGCGTCGCAAAACACAAGCCGTTGCACACAGAAACCGAAAAAATAAATCAGAACATTCAAACTTTTGAGTTATTGAGTACATATTGGATTCATACATACATACATACGACCATATTGTACTATATTATTCGTACTGTACTATCACTCTATATATATATTTATACATGTATATATATATATATATATATATATATATATATATATATATATATATATATATACATATAGACATACATATATATATACATATGTTTGTCTATCATATTCTCGGCAGACCAATATCAGGCTCAGTATTTGGGCAGCTCTAGCGCGAGCGGCTCCTCCACTAGTCACCATCATATCACACTACCACCACCACATCCATATTATCAAAGGCAGTCGCGCGGCTCGGCGGGCAGCATCCAGCGGTCTGTGGAGGTGCCGCCGTTGCCAGCAGTCACCCGTTACAGTGCGGGCAGCATACATTCGATCTCTAGCTCCGAGGGCTCATCGTAAGTTTCTTTGGCAAATACAAATTCCAACAAAAAATACAAAAATAAAATAGTTAAAATTTCTTTTAAAAACAATACTCTGACATTTGAACTCTCCTCGAACTTTCCGCTCTCTTTGCCTACGTATCTTTCTTTCTATCTGCCTCTCACACTATTTTCTCTAATTTCCACTTCCATTGCCTTTGTAAATGGCTATATGTGTCGCTCTATCTCTCTTCTCCTTTCTGTTCTATCCAACACGCTCTCTCTCTCTCTCTCTTTCTCTCTCTCTCTCTCGCTCTCTGTCTCTCTCTCTCTCTCTCTGTCTCTCTCTGTGTCTGTTTCATATCGCATATCAACCGACAATAACACATTTTTCTCTAATCATGTTAGTTAATTATTTGTGTCCAATCTTTGCCGGCATCTCTTTCTTGTTATCTACGTATGTGCGCCTTGATATATCGTTGAGCCAGTCTGCATTTTTGTATATCCATAAATATATGTGTGTTCTGTTCAATTTTCCGCTTCACTTCTTTGTGTAATTTTCCGTCTCATATATATGTGCAAAATATATTTAATTTATTGTTTCTTAAGTCATTATTTATTTTTTGTTTGTTTTTTCTTCTTTAATATGTATATATTTATAACTATTTGATGTGTGTGTAAAAGAAAACAAAAATATAAAATAAAAGCAGGCCATAAGCTAAATTATAATATCTATTACTCAAGTACTAGGCACTTAGACTTCATTGTGGCACTATTGTTGTACCATTTACTTACTTCATAGAGACCAAAGGAACTATTATATGTATAGTATAAATAAAAAACAAATTAAAAAAACAATATTTATATATATATATATATATATATATGTATATTCATATGTATATATATAATGCTTCGATAATTCTATTTCTAACTAAACCAATTTCTTTTGCCTTTTAATTGATTTCTAAAGTTGAAATCAAATGAAAAAAAAAAAAAAACAAAAAAAAACGAAAGATTGCATGCTATTGAACTCTCTTGTGTGCACTACTCTGTCGATACATGAACCACTGTTACTACGAACCACAACCACATCCACAACCATACTAACCATACCCATCCACAGAACCAGTCGTAAACCAACGAACACAAAAGCCACTAAAACTACTTAAAACAATTTAACTGTCTTTCTACAACTCCCTGTGTATAAAAGCCTGATTCCACAGACGATCTCACAAAGTTAAACGACTTTTCAATGATATTTGATTGATCGGTGGATCCAGGCGCAACAGTTCTTTTTTCTCAAAATCTTGTAATTCTTTGTTTTTATTCCTTTTCAATGAGCTCTATGTGATGAAAATCCTGTATCGAATGCATTTCTAAAGTCTAAAACTCTCTCAACACACAAAAAAAAAAAAAAAAAACATGTTGAAAACTTCTATAGGTTTTCACCATCATTACGCAATGATGGCGCCCTAAATGAGTTTGTGGATGGCCTGGGACCTGGTCAATTGGTCGGTCGTCAGGTGCTAGGCGCCCCTTCACTGGGCGACATACAACTGTCTCTATGCCATCAGAAGGGCTTTCTCGAGGTTGAGGTTATACGTGCTAGAGGCTTGCAGGTGAGTAAAGGCGCAAATCAATTAAAGGTAGAAAGTATTCCAACTTAATACTGTGCACCTCGCAGCAAAAGCCCTCTTCGAAGATGCTGCCCGCGCCCTATGTGAAAGTTTATCTGGTGTCGGGCAAGCGGTGCATTGACAAGATGAAAACCTCAACAGCGCGCCGAACGCTGGATCCGCTCTATCAGCAGCAATTGGTATTCAAGCAGTCGTATAGCGGTTGCGTATTGCAGGTGAGTACACCTACCTGATGCACATATATATATATATATATATATATATATATATATATATATGTAAGTTTATATAAATCATTATTTATAATGTCTCTGTCTAGGTTACCGTCTGGGGCGATTATGGCCGCATTGAAAAGAAAGTGTTTATGGGTGTGGCACAGATAATGCTTGACGATCTGAATCTCTCTAATATCGTTATCGGCTGGTACAAACTCTTTGGCACCACTTCACTGGTCAGTTGTCCCACTAATATAGGTTTAGGCTCTAGGCGCTCATCAATAGCCTCACTCGACTCACTCAAACTCTGAACCAAAACTCAACTCAACTCAGCTTATATATAATATATATAAAAACTTAAGATCAACTTGCAAATTGATGAAATACTCAGAACACGAGCCAAAAATAAAAACCAGACACATGCATACTTAAAAACATGATTATATAATACATATACATACACATATGTAGCTACATTTATTCAGTATTCAGTATTGACATACGAAGCAAACACTTAATATGCTAAACAAAAACTAATTTAACTTTATAGCTTAGTGAGTCACAAAACATCTGTACAGACTTAACACAAAATAATTAATTAATAGTTGACAAGCAACAACAAATTGATTGCATACAAATTTTGCATTCGTTTTTAGTTAGCTAAAAGTAGCAAATACCAAAAAGCACACGCGCACACACTTGTATATGAATCGACTACACCGCTAAATCCATTATAATATATATCTATATGCAAATATTGATCAGAGCCAGCAAGAGATCATAATTGAAATGCATTTGTAAAAATAAACAAAACAAAAGCTCCAAAATTTTAAGCCAAAAAAAAAAAAAAAAAAAAAACAAAAAAAAACAAAAAATAAAACAAAACCTATCGAAAGTCACCTAATATCTATATCACCGTTACCGTTACCGTTACGTTCTTTTGGCATAGCATACAACTTCAACGTAGTTATTTATAGACTCGAACAATACTCACATAGGTATGTTTCTCAATCCCCACAACCTGAAACAATAATACCAAACCACGAACAATTTTACAGTTCCATGTAATTCCAAGTGTTCTGCATGCGTAGTTAACGTAACATTAATCGTATTATCTTAATCATATCCTTATCATTTCTGTCGTATGCGATGATTCCTATTTGACCTCTTTAATTAATTAATACTTGCTAACAAAAAAACTACTCGACTCCACAAACTGTAACCTTGCTTGGCCCAAATCCCAAATTCAACTCATCGAAAAACAAAACCAAAAAGCAAAAGAAAATGGCAAATTTCGGCTAGCTGTCAACATAGATTGATAGACACACATACTATAATCACATTAGTTAGGGTAAGCCTCAATCATGGTGGCCACGCATGGCTATCATGGCTAATGAACTACAATTACAATGCAATTTTCGAATGTGTACCCATATCAGGGTCGTCCGATTGTTTGGGCCGGTGAATCAATAATGGAGGAGCAGGGTGAATAACACTTTCCAGCTACAGTGAAAACACTTTAAAGCACCAAGCACAAACAAATTTCCAAACTTGCAAACTGAACTGAATTGTAAGTGCACACACGATCTTACTAAAAACATATTGATAACAATTTTATTCTCCACCTATTGCATACAAATACAAAATCTATTTTTTGTTTAAGCAGCTTTCTGTATAACGCGCTAGTACAGCCATTTTGCCATTTTGCCATTTGAATATTAAATTTCCAACCAAGAATAATACAATACAATAATACAGCTCACCAGCAACTAACATTTAATTTGCCCGCTAATAAACAATTAACATTGCATTACACACGAAAGCATTTGCCTAGAATGTTGCCAGCTAATCTGTTTGGTAATCCTTGCAGTAACCCTTGCAAAGAGCTGCCAGCCAGGCAGCCAAATAGCAAAGGACCAAGGTCAGCCTGCAGGACCTGCTGCGCTTCGTAGGACGGTTTCCACGTCCTGGATCTGGACCATCTTCAGCATCTGGAGCTGTCGCCCGATATTCCCATTTGGCATGTTGCAGGCCTAATCTATGTCCAATTTGTATTTTATTGTAATTTGTTTTAATTTGTATTTTTTATTTGATTTTTTGTATTCTTGATCGGAGGATTTCCTTAACAGTATAAGGATCTAGGTAATTTTGTAAGTCATGAAAACAAATGCATTTAAACCCATACCAGATAACACAAGGAGTGCAGTAAATGATTAAACTTAACTATGAAATTCGAGATATATAGTATATGTATATTATGAACATAATGCGATCTAACACAAAGGAGAAACAAACAAAACATAAAACATAAATACAAAATGAAAAAGAATTTGTAAATGAATGAATGCATATTTGAATACATTTTTATTACACACCTAAGATCGCTATTATTTTCGTAATACGATTATTATGATTATTACAAATAATTATTATTAATAAATAGATATACAAAGAAAAAGCAAAGTTACACACAACCAAGAAAAAGTGCTAATGTCGGTCATACACCTAAAACTAAGTCAGTGAGATAGAAAAAATATTAAAAAAGAAAATTTAATACCAAATTTGATGACGGGGGCGAACGTTTAAGTGCAGAGTTGCAAGTTGTTTAATAGATAAATCTAAATCAATAAATTAAAGTTATAGATTTTCAAGAAAATATTTACGAGTATATACTATATACAATATATGTATACACAAATATATATATACATATATATAATTATATATATATAAATATATATATATATATATATATATATATATATATATATATATATATATATATATATATATATATATATATATATAATAAATATATATATATATACATATATATATATATATATATATATATATATATATATATATATATTTAAAGTTTAAGCAAGCAAAGAACCACTAACACTTAAATAAGCCTAACTTACGATAAATTAAACTTAAAGTTAATCAGAAAGTAACTAAAATGAGATATATGATATATGAGATATGTATTAATCCAAACCAAATACTTATTAAGCGTGACGATTAAACAAATTTAATTTAGAAAATGAAAATACACTCATGTACACGAATACACAAGAAATGTTACTCGTAAGCTGTACATAGATAACACTCCACACACACACACATATATATATTCATATAATTATAAAGCCCATAGAGAGGTAAATTTGTTATTAATTAATTATTTTTGCTTCCGCTTATTGAATTCATATTGTTTTTTGCACAGCGGCAAAAACTTAGCAGCAACCCCAAAATGTTAAAGTTTTTGCAGCTGGCGCAGAGCCAGACAGTCGACAGCAGACAACAGACAGATAACAGATATATAACGCATTCGCATCAGCCATTAGACGATATGATACAATCTCGCTTCTATTTGCATATATCTCGCATATCCTTTGTCTAATCAAGTTGCCTAAATCGAAATTAGAGCATAACGCATCGTACCTTCAACATAATAAATAGTGTGAGCTGTAAAAATGTTACCTGCTTGCTAATGAACAGATAAAGAACATAACACACATACAAAGACATGCAACACGTGCTTAGCCTGTAGGGAGTGTATCCTTTGAAAACGTTGCAAATTATATACGTGCATGTATGTATGTATGCATGTATGTATGTACATATATCCATAGCTATACTTTTGGCGTTTGGTTGCGTTCTTTTGCACAACATTTTGCAATGTATTTCAAGTCCTCAGATGGTTCATTTTGATTAAACATATCACGGGCCTGCGAGGGAACCAGAATGGGAGCAGTAGATTTTTATATATACATAATGTATTGTATTGTTAAACGTTTACATGTATACGCCGATAGCTATTGTATTGTTCCTAGCAAAAGATCGTAGATATATATGTATTTAAAGACATTCAATTTTCCTCACAACTCAGTTGGCTAACGATATTAATTTCAACCTGTCCGTCCATTCATCAACTTTCTGCACACAGATTCAACTACAGATACGGATATGCCGTTGCATGGCCATTGAACTTTCTATATCTACCGCTAAATAATAAAACAAATATAAATATGTAATTATTGCCAGCAAAACCAAACAGGGAAATGCATTCAAAATGTTGCTGCAAAACGACAAGGCACAACATCACGTAGAACCAAATACAAAGCGCGCTTTAAAGAACTTCAATACTATCAGCGAGGTTTCCAGCAATTAATTATACGATACAGCAACCGACATAGCGTTACGTAGACACATATACATATATATATACATATACAAATACATATACACTTACATAGACATAGACATACAAGTACATACAAACTACTAGCTAATAGAATTTTACACTCTGCTCTAAACATACGCATACCACAGCAAAGACCTTTCTAGACTAAGCTCTACATTTTATTTCATTTGCTCTCCTTCTATGAAAGACGCTTAAAAGCTTTTAATAATCAGCCAATTACAGCAGGACAACTATACAGTAATTACGAATGTCGGCAATAAACGACTTTCAAATGCCCTTACCAAATATAAAGTGGAGTAGCAAGCTCTAAATATGTCTGCTCTGCACACATATTTTTATACCGTTTATCCAACTGTCTGCTTATCAGCTTTACATAGTCCAATCTGCATTGTTATATTTGAGAGATAGATTCAAGCCCTTTTTGTTAGTATTTATTTATTAAGTCTTTGGCAAGAGCATTTCTGCTGCATAGAACATTATTCATATTCGAACATCTGTCTATCAACAGTAAATTCGTTATATAGAGAAGTCACGAAATGGAACAAGGCACGAAACTAAACACTCATACACACACACACACAAATACACACCCACATATAACTATATAAATACATAGAATTGTTAATAAAAAGCAAGATATATTACGTCAAGTTATTTAAAGAATAAAACCAAACAAAAGTGAAACCAAAAAGTTCTATTTACTAAGTTCAAACTGATAAACAAATTAAATAGACAACAGCAACAACAAAAACAACAGAGAGAGAGATATCATTTATTGCAAAAAGTTGACAAACAAACCAAACTAAAAACAAAATAAAAACAAAAATAAATAAAACAAAATGGCTGCGTGAGAAACGCTTCGAATATATTGTATTTTAATATCTCGACAAAAATCGAAGGTCGAGAAACGACAATAAACTGTGAAAATGAGTATATAAAAAATACAGAAGAAATCCAAAAAGAGAAATTATGTAATTATATTATAATAAATAAACAGAAAAAAGAAAGAAAATTTGCAGAAAAGAAGGCGTAAATAGTGACACGAAAGCAGACCTTGATATTGTGTGAACTACAAATTTAATGAAACCAACATTTAAATAACAAAACAAAAGAAGTATTCATTAAAATTGTTTTCTAATAAAACAAAAACCAAATTCTTTTATTTTTGGCGGTATTTTGGCAGTTTTCAACAGCTTCACTACGGCCAGACAAGAGAACTGCACTCAAATGTAATCTACATGTGAGATGCAAATGTATCTGAGGGACTTCAACACATACTGGATGCAGAAGTCAGACGACATCTATTCAACCCTCAACGACGCGTTTAACAGTGTAATTTAAGGTCCATTTAATTAGCTGTATAATGTATTCTTTTAGTATAACTGCTATGTATAATTTTAAGGACTAGACGCACTGACGGACCATTAGCTAAATCATGCTAAAGCTCAGGAAGATATTAACTATCGTTTGATTAATGCAGATTCTCGTCTGTCAACAACTCAGCCGAAAGCCTTCTCCTACACTAATCGAAATTCTATTAAATTCAATTGCATTTTTGCAAAGGCAATTGGGAAAAATAACAAACTTCAAACTAAACTGCGTTTAGCACAAACTTTATAAGACTATTAATAATTAATTATATTTGGCGTACTGCAACTGTCTACCGATCTGACAATATCTAAATTGACTATCTGACAGCCAAAGTCTATTGATCGCATTTAAGCCAAATTTGGAAAAATCAATGCGAACAATAAAGTAAATACAAAGAAAATAAAATTTGTTGAATTGACTAAATGATAATCTGGTGCCACACCAAATAATATAAATATTGAATTGCAATACGAGGTAAATTCGTAATAGGCATGAAAGGCAAATGCTTCCGTGCAATCAGTCTCATGGGCACTATTCTTTCGGTTGGTTACAAATTCCAATTACAGATAAAGCATTTTAGACAGAAGTGTATTATACCTATGCATTTATATGTGTGCATGAGCCACACAGTGCCGCGAGTACTGCAGGAGCAACCCTCGCGACTCGCACGTTAATAACGGTGCTTCGGCCAATGATAAGCAACGACACTGTAGGACATCAACATCGAAAGACTTCAATTGGAGAAGGAATCGTGGGAAAGTTACAAGATATCTGTGAGGCGTATGTCAGACGGAGGATAAGGATATAGGCAACCCAGGAAGGATACAGGATCATCTGCTTCACCAGCAGGGATATTAGAGCGGATCGGCTGAGCACAACTAGTGGCGAATCCTGTGACAGCCGTCAGGTAACGTGGACGTAGGCGTGCGAATAGCTTTTGTGGCTGTGTCCTGGTAAGTCTCAGGTGTGTTTACCAGCGACTCCTGCAGTAGGAGCGAGTTGCAGCTGACCCGAATGGTCAGCTAGAGAATACTGTGCAAATCCAGGCCTGTATCTAGGAGGATTAGTCATTTCCTAAATATTAAAATGCATAAACAAAAATTAATAACTGAAAAAATAAATATTCGTTCCCCAGCCCTCAGTACAAAACACATTTTTGTTGGGGTTTCACATAAAGCGGTGGTATTTTTTTATTTACCATTGATAAACCTTTAATCATATATGGTATGTATAAATAATTCAAACATTTAAGTATTAATTTGCTTATTTATGTGTTGCAATAAATATATTTATGTTAGATGTATGTATATGCGTGTGTCTATCATGTAATATTGGGTTCATTGGCGGCATTATTCTTACTATCATTTACATTTGTTTTTCTCTCGCTTGGTTAGTTAGACTTACAAAAAACACGATGTGACATACATAATGCGATATCAAGGGGGCATACTTGGTATATTTGTTATATATGATATTATTAATCCTAAAATTGAATAGAAATTATTTTACAAAAGTGTGACTTAAATATGGCTAATACTTAGCTTTAGTGCGTTTCTTAAAGGAACCAATGTTAAAGACTGTTCGCCCCTATCTCAACATATATTTAATGATAATAAGTCAGTAATAGAGTGTAGACTGGCAAGCTGGTCGGGGATGAATGCATGTGCTTGTTGGGCTGCTCATTATAGGTTATTATAATGCTAATCAGTCTTCATAACAAAAATAAATATGGTCAAGTTCTCAATAAGTGTGCCGACGGTGCGAGTGCCAAATAGGAATTACATTTAAGTTATAGCTTTCATCGTGTATATATATATATATATATATATATATATATATATATATATATATGTCTTCTTCTTTTCGTTTATTTATCCGAATGCGTGCATATTCCTTTATCTATAAGCAATGCGGAGAGCGCCTAAAGTTAGAATTCTTTTATTTGGGAGATATGTATGGGAAGAGTGCTCTGAAGTCCGTGCGTTTATGGTTGTGTATGTTGCGTGTTTCCGATGGTAGATGCATTAGCTAATTTCATACAGTTGATTCTTTTTATAATACATTAGATATCATCATATTGTCGCTTTGTTACATTAGATTTACATTTATCTTAAGTGGTACGATATATATATATATATATATATATATATATATATATATATATATATATATATATATATATATATATATATATATATATATATATATATATATATATATATTGAGAGACCGTACAAAATATGCTGAAGCTTTATTAATTATTTCTACGACGACTAGCTGAAGCTTGACTAATGCTTGCGTTCATCATTTTTCCTCTGCAAAACTGCGACGATTGCATAAATTATTTGATTGACAATCGATATTGATCCAGATCTGTTTGTGACTTCAAAGACGTTGACGCATGCAGTCGATAATCAATCGAATATTTGGATCAAAATCGATTGATATCGATTTGACTGTAATTGATCTCAAAGAAATTCATAAAGCTATTACGGTCTACTTTCGATTTGAGCTATGGGAAAAACATCAATATTATATATATTTTCTATATCGTCAGCTAGTTTCCACTTTACAAGCTCTCCGGCTCCTGTTTTTTTTTTTCTTATAAAACCATGCAATTGCGGCTTAAATTCGTATGCATTTTTTCAGATTAGAGAAAAGTTCTTTTGTAGCGGAAAGAAAGGCTAAATGTATTTATATTGATTACTTGATAATAGTAGAGTTGCATATACATACAGATATATGCCATATGTACGCTTACATTTAGACATTAAGCCAAGTTCTAGTTTAAGTATATATTATCATAGATGATATGATAAACACGAGTATTACTTATTATCTTACACATTGTATACGAGCATGCCGAGCAGTGTGTGTAAATATATGTTGTATATAAGTGTATATGTATGTATATAGTATATGAATAGATATCCTTTGTAACCTTATGCGTGGGGCGTCAGTTACAGTGGGCGTGTGTTTTGTGCTACACAGTAGATGTTTGTTATTTATGCAAATCATAGGACAACTGGGGACACTTTGAGGTTTTCTTCTGCTAGGGAATCAAGGGACATCATCGGGGCTCGATCAAAGCTGAGCTGAGATGGTGCCACATGTACTTGACTTGTAAAGTGCTTGTGGAAGATTTAAGATTTGAGGCTTCTATACACTTAGGATTAAAGTAGATTTGCGTATTTTTATATGTCTGCTTAAGCTTGCCTAGATGCGATATTTCGATACTAGGGAACCATAGCTGCTTGTTATTTTGGATGTGCTTAGTGCAGCTGGGCCGTTACATAGAGTCCGCAGTCCTGGTCCGAAGCCATGGAGTAGTTGGCCGAATCGCGATCCTCGTGAATGGTCGGATGTGTCTCATGCGGCAGCTTACTGAAGGCATGATGTGCCGCCCCATAGCCAAGGTGTCCGTACGGCGACTCGGCGGCTTTGCTCACGTGCGGCAGTCTGCGGAGGAAATGTGGATTCGAATAGCGAACGCCGTTGGGCAGCGTTGTGTGTGGAACGGATGAGCCGAGGGCAACGGCTGCATTGGCATAGTGCATGCTGGGCGTCTTAAAGGTGGACACCTGCGAGTGCGGGCCCATAGAGCTGGTCATCGCCGACGTGGAGGCATAGCCGCCATTGTTGTTGCTACCGCTGCCGTTGGCCAGCTGTTGGCTGTGACAGCCTGCCGGCAGGGGCATCGTGCTGCAGTGGGCGGTGTAGTCGAATTTCTGCTCGGGAGCGCTGCGCTGCAAAGGTAATGTGGCGCTATTGGTAACGCTGGCTGCTGGGTCGACGTTGAAGCTGGACATGCGCATGTTGGTGCAACGGCCGTACGGTTCCTCCTGAATGGGCGGCTGTGGCGGGCGTGGTGGCGCCTTGCAGCTGACACGCGGCCGTATGATGACCTCCAGTTCACGTTCCTCGCCGGAGTGCACGCCGCTAGAGGATTCGGAGGGAGCGCGCTCTGGAGGCGAGGTTGTGTTGGTGCTTTCGCTGATCGAGTTGGTGTCGCTGCGAGGCGTTAGCGCCTCATTAGGCACGCCGGAGTCGGCGCGCCGCAGACAGCGGGGTGTGGAGCTGGAGGCGATCTGGTGGGGGCAAGTGAGACAGAAAGTTTGGAAATTGGAAGTAATTGAAAAATGGGGGCATATTGATAGGGAAAACGGCATTCGGGTGCACTGCTTCACTTCGGCCCCTGCAAGTGAAAATTATATCAAATCAGGCGAGTGTCCCGTTACCCTATCGGATGTTGTCACAGTCTGGCAGCAGCAGACAAGTAGACAGGCAGGAAAGCAAGCGGCAAGCGGGCGTACAGACTATCCATCAGGCTGTGCATGTGGTCTCTGCACTGTCCTGTCACTGATTTATGCTGTCTCATAACGGCAAGCATAAATCTCTTTGCTTGCCCAGCCAAGCAGGCGCCCGCAGGCGTGTCACGAGCTACAGTCCACTGGCTTCCTGAACGAGTGTGCGGCCTATGCGACGCATCAATATTAATACTGGACTCTCAGAAAAAGCCAACGAACGTATGCTCTTTTCAATAATTATTAAAATGGAAAACTATATCTGACTATATCTATCTATATCATATAGCTCGAAGTGCTAACAAGGTGGTTGAGTCTGATTTGCCTAGGCAGATATAGAAGGAAAGTTTTGGGTGCTCTTTGCTGAAGACCACCAAGTGGTATATAATAAATATTATAGAATATATATATATATATATCTATTCCATATCTAGCTCCAACAACAATTGCCCCTAGACTAAAGCTGTTTCAGGTCTCTCGACTCTACTGGAGTGAGTGGCCAACCCGTTGTCCACTTACTTGAGCCTCGTGGGTGTGCACGGCAACAGTGACCGGAGCGAGTGGGTTGACTAGATGATGCTGCTGCTGAAGTGGATGCGGATGGGGAAGTTGCTGCAGAGGATGATGTTGCTGATGCTGCTGCAACTGCTGTTGCTGTTGGGGCTGTGACTTGTGCTCGGGTGAAATTTGCATGATCTCGGGCATGGCCTGTGGAGCGCGTCCGTAACTGGGATGTGGATGCACGCTTGGCGGCTGTGGCATGGGCGCACCTTTTATGGGCAGCGGTGGCGGCGGCGGCGGCAATGCAGCTGCGGCAGCCGGCTGTGGCGGCTCCAGATCGCGTGTAGAGGCGTACGTGATGCTGTCGTCGCGCACGCAAGCTAACAACTTGCCCTCCTCGGAGATGTTGTCGTCACTGATGCCGCCGAGGCCGCTTAGGTTCGCATAGTCGTGGGTGTGTGGTCGTTGCTGCTGGTTGATAGGCGGCGGAGGCGAAAGCTCGTCGTATTCGCTTAGGTGCAGCAGGCCGCTCATAATGCTGCCGCTGCCCTTGCCCACGCCCACGCCCACCGCAATGCTGCTCTTTATGCTGCCCATGGTGATGCCCACAACGGCGCCGGCGGTGGCCGCCCTTAATGTCGCGTACTCGCCGTCGTCAATTTCCCCCGTAGAACTGGCAAAACATAGCGAGGTTCCACGGCTCGTATGGCTGCGGGCAGAGCGAAACAGAAAGAGAGAGGGAGACGGAGACGGAGACGGAGAGGGAGAGGGAGAGGGGGGACAGGGTGAAAGTGAGTTGAATTAAAACCCGAATTCATTCAGACGTCGCCACTTGACTTGACCACCTTGTGTTGTAGGTTGATTAGTTGCAATTGCTTGTAAATGCCAACAACAGCAACAGCAACAACAACAACACGAAATGTGAGTTAAGTTGAGCAAAGGTTAATTTCAATCGAAGTCAAGACACATTCAATTAGCTAGAGTTAGTAAGTAATTCACGTCTAATTCACGTCTAGTTAATTGACTCATACAAACAAACAACAAAAAGTGAAATGAACAAAAATCGAATTTTAAGTTACAAATAAAAAACAAAATCAATTTTGTGTACTCAAATTCGGTGAATAATTTTCAATAAAACAGGCGACAAGCGGAACAAAAATAGTTTCCTTCTTTCATTTGTTCGGATATATTAGTCTTTTTAGTATATCTATATAAAATCCCGTTTATGAACACGTAGAACAAAAACCCACAAGTGGAAGTGACAATTACAGTGGAAATTAAGGAAAAAGAAACGCGACAATTTTCATGTCAGATGCACAAAAACAAAAATTTTTAAGTGAACAAATTGTTAATGAAGTTTTTGAATGAGTGTGTGTGGGTGGTGTGTGTGTGTGTGTGTGTGTGAGTTGGATAGTAATTTGGAATTCTTGGAATGGAACGTGCAAAACAAAGAGAACGAATCACAACACAATTAGAAACTAGATTAGGTGACTGGAAAAATGATTTTCATTTTCCTTCATTAGTGTTTACTGTGCTGGGTGGTGGCAAGAGAGAGTTTGCCTTTGTTGGTGGTGCGTGTGCGTGGGAGAGAACCAAATGAAACCAAACTAAATGCGTGTGTGTGAAATGCAGATTGCAGTTTTGTAAGTGAAACGGACAACGGGCGCTTCGAGCCTTCATTTTTGTTCTATTTAATTTGTTGTTTTTTGTAACTAAAAACGATTTTTTACCGCTTGCCATCAGTTTGTTCTTGGTCACCAATTAGTAGGACATCATCAGACGTACTCGTAACTTCGTTGAAGGTGACCTTCAGCTTCGGCGAGCTGGGCGTCAGCTTTGGCCAGTAGATATCCTCCTGTGCCACCAGGCCCATGCTCATGCCCACGCCCAATTCCGTGCTGGTGGCCGTGCTCATCATGTCCGGCTTGGAGTTCGAGCTGTCCATTCCGTTGACCGTGGTGCTCGTTGAGTTTCCGCCGCTGCTTGAATTGCTGCCCGTTCGTTGACCGCTGGACATGAGCAGAGGCTGCGCACTGGCCTTGTTCAGCAGACCGCCATACGTGTGATCCAACGGGGGCAGCTTAAAGTGCCAACGTCTCTTGATGGTCAAGCAGAGCCAGACGACAATCCACAGCAGCAGATGTGTTACTCCCACCAGAGCTATACAGAAGAGAGATATATACATAGGCAGATAATTAGAGAGTCATACAGAGAGAGAAATGTATAGAGAGAATGACGAAATAAATATTGAGACGGACCGATTGGGCCTTGTGGTCTTTTGATACGCGCTCTTTGGTCTACGCAAACTGTCGATTAATACGAAATCCCTTAAAGCAACAACCGCTAATTGGCTTATGGCCAGTGCTGCCAACTCTTGAGGAGCTCAACACGCCAGATCAAGCCAGAAATAGGTAAACAGTTATTTGAAAACTCCAGAAAAGAGGGTAATACGATTTTAAGAGAATTTTTTGACAATTTTTCATTAGGGGTAAAATCACCTTATAAAAATGGTTGTTAACAAAAATTTCACTGATGAAATTAATTTAATATTGATCAAAATTTTGTTTAACAAAAATGTGTTTCACCCCAGTCGCATCTTTTCCTACGCATTTTACTTGTAAATCATTCCAATTTTAATTTTTTTATTTCGCTATTGCAAATAACTTTAGTTCCCGCCAGCCAGATCTGACGGGAAAAGAGCCAAATAGGCCACACTGCTCACGACATTGCAAAACAGACAATAGTTCACGGTGTTGGCATGGCTCGGCTTATGGTGAATTCTTTAGATATGAGGATCGTGTTTCCTTTCTGTAACTTTACTTATTGAATATTGGGATTGGAAAATGGTCTGAAGGTCAATGTAGCTAAAAAATTATATAACAATGAAGTTCCCCAAAATAATCATCTCATATGCGCTGTCATCGTAGAGCGCTATGTATGCAAAATAGAATAGTATAATGCACTATGGTTGAAAAACGTGATTTTTTAGTTCGCATAAAGTCTAATTTTTAAGCTAGAATCTGCAAAGAATATTTTGAATATTTGATAAGTTAGTATAGAATTTCTATTTTTTTAATTTTCATTTGGCCCACCCATTCTCGCAGCTCTGCTCTCAGATTAGGATTACATGCCCTTCACAGGGTACCGAGTATCCTCTAGTCGATCACTCCTTTGAAATATATAATATGCTATACTTTTACCGCCCTACCAAAATCCTTCGATTGAAGCTTAGTTTCCTTTCTAATTAACTTATTTATGTATTCTATTCTATATATTTCCTTTTCATTTTCACATCTCATTTATATCCTGCCGAGCTGCTTCAATATTTTAATAGACTGCCTTATTTGCTGTCTTGAATCATATTATTTCTCTGATTCATAATATTACAATAACAAATCTCAATTTCTGATTATCAAGTTGACCAGCTTCCTTTTTGTGCTTTAAGCATATTCAAGATGGGAATAAGATAAGATATAGCTTTCAAAATAAATAAATAAATAAAAAATTTCAATATTGAGCGATATTTTACATTTGTAAAAAGTTTGAGTTCTGCTAAATTGGTTTGATTGCAAAGTCAATTAACTCACCTGCTAAAAAGGTTGGGCAATGCAAATTGTTTTTGTAGGTGGCGCTGAGATCATTGAGCAGTGGGGCCTTGACAACAGCCAGGGCCAAGACAAAGCACAAGGATGCGCAATGAGCAAAGTAGATCCACGTTTGACTAGCCTTCAGCGTGATGATGGAGCGATCTCTCATGCGTGTGGCCAACCTGCCGTGTCCATACAAGTACATGACCATCGAGGAGGCCAGCACGAGCGCGGTGGCTAGCAGATAGAGTGCCAGGGTCACGGTGGCATTCAGGATGAGTCCTGGTTGATGCACCGGCATGGCTTCCGCATAGATCTGCAGCTTGTAGAGATTCGAGACGCCCACATAGCCCAATATGATGTCCAGGGCAGCCACAACCATCTGCAGGCTGAAGACGCAGGCAAAGGATTTGGACGTATTCCAGAAAACAGCCGGATAACGCACAGACCAGACAAGCAGTGCGCAGAGCAAGTTGACGAACTCCGCACTGGGTGGCTGCACAAAGATCGCCACATCGATGGGTTTGTCAATGCCAAAGAACAGCTGCAGCATGCCCGCAAATCCGTCGAGGCGGACAAATTCATTGTTGTTGTTGCTGTTGCCGGCAGGAGATGCAGCTGGAGTGACAGCGGGCAGCGCTTGGAAGTCGGCGTCTACCAGATCAAGATCCAGATCGTCATCTAGCTGCTGCTGCTCTTGCTGCTGTTCGCTTGACTTGGCGATAAACTCACTCGAGTTAATGGCACTGTCACCCAGCAAATACTCCGGTTCGATTTCCACGCCGGACTTGGCCGCTGCGCGCTTGGAAATGCGTCGCTTCTGCGTCTTGGGCTTAATGGCAATGATCTTGGAATTGGTGGAAATCGGTGTCGAGGGTATTATCAGGTCCGGCAGCATTTCGGTGCGCACGCGATGAATGCTGCTGTCCCGTGTCGTCGTCTCCTCCTCCTCCAGCTGCTTCGCGTAGCTCTCCTGCAGCGCCTGCTCATGCGAAGCCACATGATGGCGACGTGGCTGCTGCTGTTGCTGTCGCTGCTTGTGGTGTTGTTTGTGGTGTTTTCGACTATGCTTGTTTTGGTGCGGCATTTGCTGTTGCCTTGTTGTGTGCTCAGTTGCTGCCTCTGTTGTTGTTGTTGGTTTTTTTGTCGTCGTTGTTGTTGTTGTTGTTGTGGTTGTCGTTGCCTTGGTTGTTGTTGTAGCAGGTGTCGTTGTTTTTGTAGTTGCTCTAGTGCTAGTTGTTGTTGGCAGTGTCGTGGTCTTGCTGTGCATTTTGTCCAATGTGCCCAGCCTTTGCCAATTGTCCGCTCCCGCCTGCTTCTCATTGCTGGATCCAAAGTCAGGCATAATGATAGTGCCGCCATCTCTGCCCACATCGATATCATCGGCATCGTCATTATCATCAACGTCAACATCAACATCATCGCCATCAGTATCGTCATCATGATTATTATCATCATCGTCATGGTCCGCCAGTCGCTCATTGCCCTCATCAATATTTCGATTAATTAAATCGGGCACTTCAAAGTATCTTGTCTTGCCCGCAGCTCCACCAGCTCCGCCAGCTCGTATTGCCGTCTTTGTTGTTGTTGCCGTCGTCTTGGCCGCCTTTCTGCCATTACGTCCATCCTTATCACGTGTCAGCTCGAACAAATTATTATTGATGCTTCCGATGCCGCCTCGCACTGCCGTGAACATCGTATCGTTGTAGTAGTCCTCATCGTCGTGCTCCAAACTGTTCACAGTTACGTTTAACGGTCGCTGCTGCTGCTGTTTCTGATGGGGCGGAGTCGGCCCCACCACCGACATAGCCATCAAATTGCGTCTATTGATAACAACAAAGTCCAATTCGGTTGCCCAAACTTGTTCTGCAATTGGAAAGAGGGAGAGGCAGGTGAGATGGATGCGTTTAATTAGAGTGAACTACTTCAAGCCATCGCCGATTTGCTCGCAACAACCCAACAGCCAAAATCGCTTTGAACTGCTCCACAACAAAGCAGAGCAGCGCATGCTGAGGGGATTAGCTGCAAAGCTGTTCTCTGTGCAGGACGCATACGCAGCCAAGCACAATCAGTCTGCCACTCGCCCATAGGCACACAGTGTATACCCACAAATAGACATTCAATCAAACACATACGCGCGTCCTTTAAATAAATATGAACGCAGGTAATGAGCATTTGAACACATTGAACCAAGCAAGCAAACACATCACAAGCTGTTTCAATTTCCGCCCAGCTATCGTTAATTAAATGGGGCGTTAATAAAAGATTACCTTGTATACCCTGCAAGCATTGGTAAATGAAGCTGATTGTGTACCAGCATTTCCTCCTGGCCATATGCTATATAATGCTAATGCAAGTGACTACAATAAACATAATAAAGTGAGTGCCTTTAATTGAACTTCGATCAGTTTATACATACATATAAAATAAAAAAAAATGTAAAATCATATTCAAAGAGATAGTAAAAGACAAAGAAACGAAAAGTTAGTGCCTTTAATTGAATTGCGATACATATATGTCTACATTCCCTCTCTCAATCCGAACAGAACATAAGTCATATGCAAAGATTTAGGAAAAGACGTAAATAAAACATAATACAGAGGGTGAACTTCGATGAGTGTATGTATACATTCCTCTCTTAGTTCAAACAGAACAGAACAGAAACAGACATAGCAAAAGAGTTATACCTCAAGTGCCTAGAGTATCTGCTAGTCGACTACAAAGAAACATACAAGTGCTTATAAATGTATGCGAAAGCTACGCCTAGTCAATTCCATGAGCTTTACGATGCCATTGT
The DNA here is from genome assembly GCA_035045555.1 of Drosophila fulvimacula. Lineage (NCBI taxonomy): Eukaryota > Metazoa > Arthropoda > Insecta > Diptera > Drosophilidae > Drosophila > Drosophila fulvimacula. Next base: position 1,504,023 of record JAWNOX010000010.1, on the reverse strand, counting down.
GGCTGCCACAAAAAGTGTTGCCTACATTTCGGCGAAGGCTCAGCACTGGATAATATTGAAGCCCCGTTGGGCTAATTAAGTGCACATTTACAGCATATGTCAGGGGTTTATGTGGCATTTAACGACTCTCGACAGCTACCTTAGCCTACAGCCGGCTCAACCTTTGCTTTAGCGGAACTCAATGTTCATGTTTATTACGGTCCAGCTGGGGGTTTCCTTCTGTTCTTTTTCCTTTTTTCTCTCGTTATCGCAGCTTACAAAATTTGCTTGGGTCCTAGCGCAGTGCGTGCTAATGAATATGAATATATATACGAGTTCAAATGATTTCAGCTTAATGAAATCAGCTGGCCACAAAATGAATGCTTGTTCTATATTTATTTAGCCACTGGCTATAATCTTGGAATAATTTAGATAGCAAGGTTTTTATAGTTATTATTTTACTGCTTAGTCTAACCAGGAAACATTTCAATTTTCCTAAAAACTCCTGTGTACTATTTGCAGCTAAGCCCATGATTGATTATTGTGTCGAATGCATTAAACTGAGCTAATTACATTAGTTGAGTGATTGCTTGTGGCTCGTAAGTGGCGTTTTGTTATCAGCTTAAGGCAATTAATTGATTTATAAATGATTTCATAAATAATATAAAAGGAACATTTTGAAAATTCAGCTCAGATCCAGGCTGCTGTTTACTTAGGCCAGCAACTAAATTGTAATGCTTAGCTAATTTGCTCATATTATGGGGCTCTGGACGGGGATTAGGCTGGGTACTGTGGCTCAGTTAATAACTTAAGTCGCGACACGAAAATTTGCCAATTTAACACTTTCATAAAATTATTTATTGGATAAGTTGCTTTAAGAGCAGAAAGAACTAACAGCAAAGCCCCCGGCGGGCGGTCGAGTCAACAGCAAACAGAACCAGCTCGGAAATAAAAGACTGAAAATTGCCGAGCAAATATTAAAGACAATGGGCAGGGCGATGGGGTGACCGTTAGACTGATGTGACTACGATTAGGAAAGGGAGGGATTGTGCGGGATTACACAATGGCTGCCATAATAATATGTCGTCGTTGGCAAACGGCAAGTGGCTCGTAAAACCGACAACACCGAAAATCTGCAGATTAACCCAGCGGCAATGTCCTCGCCTCGACGTTCCACCTCGCCTCGATTATGGCAATGACAATAACACCAACGCTAAGAGGAACAGAAACAAGAAGCGAGCGAAGGAAGACGAAGAGACAAGTAAGGAAAAGGCAAAGTAATGAAAACGCGCAAATCCAAGACAAGCAACGCCCACTGCCTAGCATCCCTGCTGTGGGTAATAGTTGCGATGCCGATAAGCCTCACAGAATGCTTGAGTTTGCCCACCGCCCGCCGGCTGCCTTCCTCTGCCCAATGGCTTTCTTTGCAGCCCAGGCCCGCGCTCGTTAAGTCTTTAGCATGAATAATGATAAGTTTCATGCCTTGGCCAGTGCTGGCCACAGCATCTTGGACCACTTCCGGTGCACGTCGAGCCCAGCCTGCAGGCCAGCCTTCAACAGTTTCCTTTTGCGTAATTCAAGTGCGCCTGTTTAGTAGCCTTTCATGCGCTCAATATGGCGCAAAAGAGGACTCTTATACTTAGCATCCGCTCTTCTATCACAGTTTTCATTTATTTCGTCGTTACGTCTGCATTAATTATTTATGAGCGCAACACGGCGTATAAGTGATATAATCCGTAAACTGTTGCCGGACGCTGATCTGTATCCTGATTTTAATTAAATAAAAAACAACACAAATGCGGTTGCCAGCAGCTGCTGCGTGTCCAAATCAAGAAATTTAAATAAAAATTTAATAAACAAAAGTTAAGCTAAAAATTATGCCTTATTTCTGGGCGCTTTTATTAAAAGAAAACACATTTTGCATTAGTTAAGGGTTAGCGGTGGAGTCTAAGACAAATAACTAAAAATGTTGCAAACAGCTGCAACATAAAAAAAACTAAATTTTAATAAAATAATAAAAAATAAATTTCTGTTTTATCTAATTACCAAAAAAAAAGTCTTTTTATTCTACAAAATTTGCAGCTAAGCAAAAAATTTAATTGGCCTACCAGTCTAAGTAAATATATCTTTAACGTATTTTTTTAATCGTAAAGATATATTGTTCAACTGATAGATAAAATATTGAAAATATTTAATATCATTAACTGCGCAACGGAGCGTCTACTTGATATTAGCTTTCAAGTCGTAATATTTTAATTAAATAAAGTAATGCATTTTCGTTTGCAAATCTGGCGCTGTGATGGCAGCTTCATGCCCACAACAAAGCTGCGAGCTCCTCATTTCATATCTTTTCGGTCCACTTTTTATGCGACTTGCGAGAACTTTTGAAAAGTATTTTCATTTTATGATTTCGCGCTGCGCTACCTAATTACTCCGCCCGTGCTTTGGCACGATTTAATGCTAATGGAAAAGTTAAGAGAGATTTATAGAGATGCAGGTCTCTTACACTTTCTGATTGCTTTTTATCGCAATAACTTTAGTTGGGGCCTGTCAATCAGGCGGCCGAGTCTAACTTTGCTAATTCCTTGCAGGAAATTATAATGCTCAACTTACAAAGACCGATCTGGGGTTGACATGTCTCAGCCCCAGCTGGCAATCCAGAGCAGCTTAGTGCATCTTTAAGAATGTCAACGAAGTTGACAAATTGCAGCGAAAGGCGGCCAAGCGGTAAAATGGCCAAAGCAGCCGCTGCGATAACCCGTTGCACTTCAGTTGACCAACATCCGGACAACATCCAGCTAGAGCCATGGCCACAGCCACAGCCACAACCCCCAGTGCCCTCTTAGACTCTAGTTGATGTCATGGCCAGAGGCATGTGCAAGACTAAGACGTTGGCTTTCGAACGTTGCACATTTTATTTGTGCCAATGATTTTCTAATTTTCAGTGGGATGGCGAATGTGGAACTGAGCCAACAAGTTGCGCGAAAAAGAATGTCCCAGCATGAAGTGGGAATAGGAGCAGAGCCATTTCTGCCAGCAACAAGGACAGCGAATGAAAAACAAAAGAAATCGAAATTAATTGAAATATCACATGAAGTGAGCTGAGCTGTTGTTGCTGCTGCTGCTGCGGCTTTCATCATGGGTCACTCCGCATTCCGGAGACCGGAGTCCGGCCTTAAACTGAACTCAGCTCGTCAACGCTTTTATGATGCCATTGCGACCGCCTGGCACATTTTTAATTTACTCCCGCAACTCGTTGCCGCTGCCGCTTGACTGACAGCTTTGTTTCCATTTATTTTGCCCGCTGCCCAGCCTTCCTCCACATGCTCGCTCGCTGCCCGGTTCAATAAACCTGCCATACGGTCAGCCAGCCACATCGGACATGCAGCAGTCCTGGGATTACAATTGGCATGGCCGCGGCAAAGTGGAGCCAAAGCAGATTCGCGGAATCGCAAGAGGCGGAGTCGCTTTAAATGTAGTTAATTCTGATTTGCTTGCCTTCAATCCGCAATGCAATTACCGTTCCTTCGCTTTGCAATCAATTTCACCGATCTGCAGCTCGCTTTTCGAGTTGTAAAATATTTGCAGTCGCTTGCAAATATTGGCTGTTAAGTAAACCTAGCTGTACTTTCAATATTAGAATTTATACCAGTAGAGGTACTCCATATATGTATATATTTGACATATCATTAGAGTTGATTATTTCAGCAAAACTCTCAACATCACTTCAATTGTGGACTGTAAATTCTTATGTTTTTCTGTTGCATATGTGATATGCGAGCGTTAGATATGAATTATACACAGACAGTCAGATTTGTACTTAAATATGGCATTAGAAAATATATTAATTAAAGCCAATACCCAACACGAATTATGAGGATTTAAATTTAAATCAAATGTAAAATTCTATATTTATACTAGCTAATCCGACGAATTATTTCTGGATAATTTCTAGTGTAGAAAAAAAAAACTAACTTATAGAATTATCAATCTATTAAAGCTACAGCATGAATAATATTTTTGTTAGCCCAGCTTTAGCCAACACAAACAAACTGAATAGTTCACTCAATCGAGAGCATGCCACTTATAAATGTTGGCTCAAATCTAAGCCACAAACAAACATATTTTGGCCTTGGGACATATTGACAGTCATTGCAAATGCCCATCTAATTGACAACTAAATATGTTTAAATTGAATTGGCATATTGTGGCTATTTTCGGCACTTGCCATATGTTGGCTTCGCTGACGTTTTTAATTAATTTTGGAATAACTAATCGCGGACCGTTGAACTGGCAAGCAGGTTCAAACTGCGAAGCAAAATCATAGTAGGTCCAACCTTCTATTGTAAATTATACAGGCAAGTCCAATGAGTTCTAAAACTACAACTTCACTGGCTTTGCAAACTGTATCAATAAATTTATATGAGTTTGATTTTTCTTAATCTAAATGATTCGCCTTCTCTTTTATTTCAAGTCAATTTGCTAGTTCCTTCCCATGCTTCTCGTCACTTTTGTCCTCTTTATTTACCTATATGTAATTGTAACTATTCTTTGCACAGTGCGTTTCGTGTTCTATGTACTATCTGAACTCTCTCTTTCCCTAATAAAATCTTCTCTTCCAGCATATTTCAGAGAAATCTCACACACACCCCAGTAGTGAGAATGCACCTGGCAATTCTCCCTACTTGTGTAGTGATTCCTCTTATTCTATTTTACTTTTTTAAGATTTTATATTTCTTATATTTTTATTACCCTTTTTTTAACTTCTTCTATCTTGCTTAGTTTCAATGATATCACTAACCATACCTGGCAGTGATTTGGGGCATAGCTCGCCAGTCCGGTAAATAAAACACCCCCATCGGGTTGGTGATATCATTGCTATTTATTGTTAGTATTAGGCTTTTTCTTTTCCCTATTCTTATATAATTTTTAATTTTATAATTTTGTAATTTGACTCACGATTTTAGTCAAATTTCTTTATATATAAAAATAAATAAAATAAAAAATAAACCGGGCGATATGTATAATAAGACAAAAGGATGATAATACAGCAATAGTAAGCTCCGAATGAACAAAAAAAATGGTGGACAAGCCTTATCGCTTAGGGATTTCAAAAATAAATTTTGGTCGATTCGCATTCATGATAATCGGTTCAGTCGCTTTAAAGGAGTATGGCAACAAAAAATGTGACACGAGAATTTTCATATAAAATTTTTCAAAGCCGACTTCCCGCTAGTAATTAAAACTGCTAAAGCATTAGCATGTGTTAGTTCAACATATGTGCAAACTAATTTTTTCCGTTTTATTTTTTTTCTCATTGTGACATTAGTTTACTGTACTACGAGTGGCATCAGCGCGGCTCGGCAGTTTAACTGTACACACATGTGTGCATAAGGTACATGCGACACTCACTCACGGACATATATACGCTCTCAGAGAAATACAAACAAAGGCCTGCCAGAGCCCTGAATATCCTGCCTTGGCTTCTGCATCTGCTGCTGCTGGTGCTCATCGAGCCAACATTTGCACAGTTTTGGCTCGCTTCGTTGGTTGCCTGGTTGCCCGCCTGCGCGCTGTTAATAACATGGCTTATTGCTGCCCATAATGGGCGTGTTGCCCGGTTGCCTGTCAACCTATTTGTCTGTGTGGATGTGTGTCGTGTGTGTTTACTTCTGCGGTTGTTAGCCTGTGTGCGGCCATATTGGGCATGTTTGGGCTTGTTTTTGTTTGCCTGTGGTAACAGCGGCTCCTGCATATGTTTTTCGAGCAGATTTCCCCTGAGATAGTCATTGCTTTGAAGTGACTTGAGCCAGTGTGCTCTCATGCACATCCTCCTGCTCCTTGCAACTGTCTCTTCTCCAGCTCTATGTGATATTCCCTGAAGCTCACTTTGTTAAGCTCGCCTATATTAGTGCTCTAACTTCTTAGCCAAACAGTTTTATGTTCTAGCGTTTTTGTGAATGTTGAAATCTCACTGCAGCAAGACACTCGACAATTGTCTGGCGCCCAATTATGACGGCTGCCCATGACCACTGCTCCAATAATTTCATTAAAGTGCACAATGCACACAAACGCTTATTTAATTGTAGCAGCATGAAATTATGAACAATTCCGTGCCTGCGGCTGCTGCGTATGCTTAACAGTAATATTGCACCAGTTACTAAGTGTCTGCCATCTAGTGGCCATAATGCAAAATTGAATGCAAGTGGGCAATAAAAACACAATAGGAAAATGCTACAACATTGGCAGGACGTCCTGTTGACCTCGAATACGAAGTCCACCTATAAAGCGTATATTAAAGGCATATTGCTTTTGTGATTAAGGATAGGAAATAAAATGTCACACACATATATTTATTTATGTATAAATATATAAAATCGCTAATAATAAAAAGCTTAGTTTGAACTTTGTTCCCAGCTCCATCCTCAGTGGATATAGCGCTTTGTGACTGTTGCGTAGTTAACTCAGAGATCGGTCAGAAAAGTTATTTCGGAAATGTAGTTTTTGTTTAGCTGCGATTTGGAAAAATGTTGTCAAATTTAATTCTGCTTAAAGAGCAGAAGAAAGCAGAAATTATGAATTGAATTTTGGGAGAAATTTAAATAAACAGTATTATAAATATATCAATTCGCATTTCTTAGGTGGAAGCACCTAAGAAGCACAAATGAAAAAAAATTTTATTTTTGTTTGTTTACAAAAAGCGTTTATTCTAGTTAAAGAGCTTTAAACACATGTAAAAGAACATTTGTCTAATGCGTGAAACTGTTGCAAAATGTATGTATATCTAAAACACCAAACCTACCTAAGCTGTAATCCGCTCAGCTTGGAAAATGTTCGGTTTCCGAATGATAAAAATCGATATTTAAAAAAAAGCGCCTAAAGTGCATCTGTGCTATTCACAATGCGTTGGTTGATGGAGTCAGAAATCGTTCATGTTATAACAGACACAAATTCGGCAAAAAAAATACATGAGCTCGATTCTAGTAAAGAAAAAATTTGAAAAGCCTTGAAAAGTTTCGAATTTTAATACAAGACAGATTGCAAATAAAAAATATATATATAAAAAAAAAATCCTACAAAATCTCAAATGAATGGAAATCTATACTATAAATGGGGTCCTTCATAAATATTCGATCATTTACTTGGCTCTATTGGGATAACCCAATCAATGTAGGCACTACTCTGACCTCATTCACTAGTCAATTCGCCAAAGGCACTAAATAGTAAATAAGGTAAGGAAAAAATAGCATTGCAACTTGGCTCTAAAGGAAGGGTATATTGTAGTCGACTATCTTTATTTTTCGTTGCCTACTTTTGTTCTGCAAGTGGCGTTTGCTTGGCCATATTGCAACTGTTGACAGTCGCCAACTTCATTGTCAGCACTGTCGCGGCGCACTTCACTTAATTACACTTACCTTTTGGCAACAGTCCATTCTCGATGATGCGCGCCTCGAGCAGAAGTCGTGGCAGCAGCAAACACAACGCAATGAGAATGTGCACAAAGGCTGCCGTGGGTCCGCCATGGGTCCAAAGGGCACGCAAGGTGCCGCCGCGTGCCTCCTCCTCTAGGCCATCGTGCGGTACCAGTGTGCAGCGACGCTCCTTGGCGCCAGTTGCCAATTTGATGCCATCGTTAGCCAAGTTTCCGACCTGTAAAGCAAACGAAAGACTGCATTACAATCACTGTTCACACATGCAAATATAGAAAGAACTCCAAAATATTCAACTCTTCAATATTTAGCTAATTTTTTTTATGTTTTTGTATTGTATTAGTATGTATTCTATTAGCTGTAGTTCCGAGTCATTGACTGAAAGAAACAAAATGGTAATACTTTCAAAATATCTAACTAGCTGAGTCGCATTGATAGGTAACTCAGCTGAGCCACTCATGATATAAATTTTGGTATTCTTTGACTTTCTACTTTACTTACTTTTATCTGATATTTTCTTATCTTATTTGTATTTATTTCTGAATTTTTCATAACAGGAAATTTTAATATCTCATCTTCTAGTACACAATATTAAGTTAATTATAACTAAATACGAAACAATATTAATATTTCATTTTAATTAACATTTTAATATTTAATTTTAATCAATATTAGTCTTTATACGAACAACTGTCAAGTATTCTTTCACTTCTTCTTTTAAGTGAGGATGTATAGACTAATACCTAATGTCGTGCTGTCCGCTACTATTCCAATGATTTTATCAATTCAGAAAATTGCAGAGCTGTTGAATCACGCACAGCTGCAGTATGCAAACGACTATTAATTGTAATCTTACAAAGTTTGTGCTAAACGCAAGCAAGCGGCATTAGTTGTCTGAATATATATATAGCGAATTTAGACAATTGCAGAGCTATCGACGCACGAGCATCTGCAGTAAGTGATGCAGGCCGCTCTGCGGGGCTTAACAATAAGAGTGAGGTGTGTTTACCTACATATCTTAGAGTTGGCTGCGGGAGTGCTTTGGTATAGGATAAGAAGCCTATCGAGCACAGGTTTATGTAGGACAAAGTTAGGTTCTATAGACAATAACGATAGAGTTAAGCTCTTTTTAGAGGGATAAAGCAAAAACCTTGTGGGTCACTCTGAGAAGTTTGCCTAATAAACAATTTAATTATTTACATCATATAGCGGAAGATTTCACTGATGTTGTCTTATTGACTTGCCATTCATTTTATACAAATTTTATTTTTCGCAATGAAAATTTGCTTTAATTTATTTATATCTATAAATAAAGCAAGCCGTAAATCAAATGAAAGCTTTTTACAGCGCAACCAGCCAAACAGACAGCAAAACAAAAATATTCCACCAAATTGAAATCCCCGCCGAGGCGGATGCACTCAAAACCAAACACAATACCTCCAGAGAGCTTCATTTTCCGCTGAATCTGTTCTGAATCTGAACTCCCGGCATGACGTGCAATTAATAAAAAATAAAATACGAACATAAAACTATGCAAAACAATAAGAGTAAAATATTAAATAAACTGCTGCGTTTACAACAAAGCAAAAGGTATTGCGGGTGTTTTGCGTTTGCATTTTTATGCGCGAAATATCGCGTATACGACGCGTTGGCGCATAAAAAATGCACGTGACAAATGGTAAAATGAAATATTTATATATACGCCATGTGGATTCACACACACACATGTGTGTGTGTGTGTGGAATTAAGGCAAACATAAAAATCACGTGCAGCATATAAATAAATGTGCGCTGTTGGGCTTTTAAATTAAAAACAAGCAGACTTCATAGAATCACAGTGAAAGAAGCAAGAAGACAACCATAGAAAATGGAACTCGCTGCGCTTTAGCTTGCTTTGCTCTTTGTTATTGTTTTTGGTTTATCTGTGAGTTGGTTGAGCGAAATGAGTATATTTGTTTTGTGATTCGCTATAAAGTGAGAAAAATGGCACCAAACACGACTGGATTAATCGAAACGGCTATAAGAGCCTAGGTTTTAGGCAAATTTATCGTGAATGGGCTAGAACAATTTTATGCCCTATCAAAATATATATTATTTTTTAAATAAGATATCTTAGCAATAATATAATGGGGAATATAAATTTATTTGATTAATTATATTATTTGAGATATAAATTATTTGAGATTTTCAGCCGTCATTTATTTTATGTCATTTTTTATTTTTTATTAATATTTTAAATAAATATCGAAATTTTTATCTCTGAGGAATATCTTTTGCCAAAGAATTTTAGCTATTCCTTGCATTTCTTATTCATAAGAATTTATATTTCTTTGATTAGTTTCAATCACTTGATGAGTTGAGATAAGGTGTATTTCCCAGTTGGGTACTGCCGATTCGTTTACTTGCTTTTAGTTTGTTTCATCGTTACGTTTTGCCGTGAAGCAGCAACAATGATTGCAGTTGGCAAAAAGCGAAACGCATTTGATGTGCACACGCATTCAAAAAGTAGGAGCCACATCGCCAGCTGCAGCTGTGTGCAGAGTGTACGCGTGTGCGACTGAGATGGCAAATGGACACCCATTTAGCCAACGAGATAATAATTTAAGCGCGCCGACATATCGCGGTTTAAAAGCTCTCCGTGCCAGTCTAAAAGAACCAACGCAATCAGCAGCATCGCTCTTTATTTGTTATACACATACAGGTATATGCGGCAGAGTTTTTTGGAGTGGAGTAGGTAAGACCTGAACCGGCCAACATACAACATACAAATGATTCCGTGTTATTTCAGCCAAAATCAGCAATGTACTTGGCAACTGTGCTAATGAACGCTGGATGCATTTGGCTTTTGGTTTTATTTTCCGCAAACTAAAATAAACTAACTTAATGCTCATGTGGACTAAAAATTCCCGCAGATCCTAATGTGTTCCGCATAAAGCTGCTGCCACTCTCATTATTAACAATTCAGTTAAAATGCTTAAAGTAAAAAGTACAGAAATATATCAAAATTTTTGATAAATAAATAACAAAATTTTGTTTATATTTTAGATAATAATCATATATAATAAATATTTAAAAAAAAATTTTTAATAATTAAATCTAGGCATTTTTTTTTAAATATTTGAATTGAATTTCACTCATATCGATATCGATTTGTTGTCATATTGAAAAGCAAACAATTTGTACATTAAAATTATAGATTTATATCGTATGAATCGAATTCTTCTTAATTCGTGATATTTTAAAAACAAAATTATTTTTTTTAGTTTCAATGTATCGCCAAATCGAGTTAAGAGCAAGCAGCAGTCGACGGGCCCCGGGAAATGTTTGTTAGCCAAGTGCTGTCAATTGCACTGTTGTTGCTCAGAGCAACTACTGCTGCGGATGTCGGCCAGCGTGAGTTATGCGAATGTATATGTGTTTGATAATTACATGTTGTAATTGAAGAGGCCGGACAGAGCAATGAGACCCACGCCAAGATAGTCGGTGGCCATCCAATCAAAATTGCCAAGGCTCCCTATATTGTCTCCATCCGAGCACGGGCTTACCATGAGGCGAAATTTGGTGACGGCCATATGTGCGGTGGTTCTGTGATATCCCAACGTGTGGTTTGCTCGGCTGCTCATTGCTTTGAAATGTGGGTAAAGTTGCACAAAGATCACTTTACCACACTACCATATTAATCCCTGCTTACGATTTAGAAATAATACGCTTCCAGTGCAATATAGAGATTCTGAAAACTTTGTTGTCGTAGGCGGCATGACCTCTATAGATGTGAAGGACGAGTTTACCCGTGTGTATTTGATAGAGCAGATTATAGGACACAATGAATATCGTCAAGCCACGCTTGAGAACGACATTGCGCTGTTATTCCTCAATGATATTATACCGGCTCACTCTCCGCATATAAGCCCCGTCTCGCTCGTCAAACAGCCTTTTAACCCTGGCACCTTTTGCCTAATCACCGGCTGGGGTAACAAGGAGAAGCAGCTGATGGAGGCTATCGTGCCTATTGTACCCCAAAGTCTCTGCTCCTTCATCTATATGTTTCTACCCAGATCTCAAATGTGTGCTGGCTGGTTGAAGGGCGGCATCGATGCCTGTAAAGGGGATTCGGGTGGTCCCCTTGTTTGCATGAACTCCCTCACAGGTATTATTTCGTGGGGCGTTGACTGTGGCCGCAGATTTTTCCCAGGTGTCTACACGAACATATCGTACTTTTTACCCTGGATCCAAAAGGTTAATTCTACACTTAACTACAAAGAGTTCAAGCCCATGAGTCGGTTGATGTTCATCAATAGCAGTTGCTACCCCCAAAATTGTTATGTGCTTCAATGTGCTCTGCTGTTAATAATAATCATACAAGCGACATGCCTATAAGATACGTACGTACGTATATGCAAATCAGAGTCGTATTATATTTTGTTAAGGAATAACCTATTATTAATTATAGTAATTAATATATTATTTAATAATTTAATAATTCGAATTCTAATAAAAAACTATGTAATTTATTTTAGGAACTCTCTTTAAATTAATAAATAACTTGAATATATAACAAGCATAGCTAAAAACAAGTTTTGCATTCAATGTTTTCTTAGGTCTTCAGCTGTTGTCTACTTTAAAATTCACATCTAAAATAAGAGGAATGTCGGTCTATCAAGAACATGAAATGATCAATTATTAATAAACTGTATGAAACGCAAGTAAACGTGGCACTGGAATCTTTGATTATGGATTTTCCATTGCACATGTTATTTTACTTGGTAATCATCGAATAGGCAATAAGTTCGGGCCTGCTTGCTGCGTCAAGTGTATACACACTGCACACACGCTGCAAGGCAGGACTCATCATGAAACAGGACAGAATGTGGTCCCACAGAGTCCCAATGCAGTGACTCAAAGTGGACAAAAACTATGAATTCGAAATAATTGGCACTGGAATAGCAGCATATACTGTGACTGTGGCTCTGGCAGTGTGTCCTGGCAATATCCTGATAGGCACGCGTCAATGACCAATGGCGGGCTTCGGTTTTTGCTCAGTCAGTGAATTGGCCTTTGCTGTTGGCTTCATTAAATGGCTGCCGTGTGATCTGCCACTCCCATTCCCCTCAATTATCTCGTTGCTGTTTGATTTTCGTTGACTGCCATGCTATGGTTGCACTGGACTGTGCTGTGACTGATAGCCGGCTTTTGGTTGACTCCCGGCTGAAGTTGTGTATGCGCCGCTGTGGTCTACGCGCATATTTGCATAAAATTTTAAACCAAATTGTGAGCCATACTTTTAATACACTCCTGCCGCACCGTGTGCTGAATAGTCTGGTCTCGATAGTGCTTTCTGTTGTATTTTTACTCCACTCTTTCAGCTTTTAAGTCTGTTTCTAGAAATAAGCCAATTATCTGCGAGAGAGCCGCGGGCAGCATGTCCATACACTGTTTGTGTCCTGGCGTAAACACAAGCTAACAAAAGTGACAGAGGACATACTCTGCCATTGCCGCCTGCTTCATACATCGTGCGCCATACAGCAAACGCCATATCTCCAGCTCCCAGCTGCCCTCGCTCAATCCCACTCCTTCTAGTGCCGGCTTTTTTAAGTGGCATTAACAATGCTTGTCGCAAATGATACACTACAAATGCTCTACACTGCACAGCCTACATATAGAATGCTATCGAATTTCATGTACTGTATATAATAGATCTCCTTTGGAGTACATCAGCTTTGAATATATACTAATGCAATGGATCATAGCAATAATAATTGCAATATCAATTTTAATAAACTATATTGAAATTATATCCTTCAAGGCATAATCCTATATAGTTATAGATATTGATTCCCCTATACCCCCACTTAAGTCTTTGAATGAACAGGGTATAAAAAGCCGTTCGCAAGTTATTGTATTTTTCTATCGAGCTTTTGCCAGCGCCATCGTATGCCATGCACTTCAAATAGACAATAAATAAAGCACTATGTGTTAGAGAGAGACGGCATCAGAGTGAGATGGGAAATGAAAAAGCCATAATTGCATTTATTATGCTGATAAAAGCTGGGACATGACGACACATACCTACACTATATGCGAACGATTCCTTTTCTATGTGTTTGTGTGTGTGTGTGTGTGTGAAAGGATAACCAACGCAATTGTATCAATGTTTGTGCGTGTGTGTTTGTGTGGTGTGTGTATTTTGAGTGTGTGCTGCATTCTCCACATTGGCAGCCATTTTGTGGCGCAGCACGAACCAGAAGCTGTCCAGGATAACAGTCCAGGAGCAAGAGCGTATGCCTTGTTTGTTTGCAAATGAATTTAATAACGAAAATAATGCCACTAGAAATAGTGCATGGAGTAACAAAGGATGCACGCTAGTGCGGCAGACGCCCAACGCCGGCAGAGTGAAAAATAAAATTTCATTATCGTCCATCGAGCGTCTGTTGTTTACCCAGACAACCGCACAGTTAATTTCGTGATCCCAAATTAAGTTAAGCCACAGTTTATTTAAAAGTGGAACTCACCTTAAATACGGCCGATGTAAAGAATACGGGCAGCAAAATAAATACTACGCCTGAGAGTACAATTTGCAGATTTAGCTCCCCGACTGGTTCGATTTTCCAGGGTATTAGCGAGCAACCTGTAAGTGATACAAATGAATCAGAGTTAATAAAGCCATAACACGAGAGACATTTAAGTATATATATGTATAAACATTTATCTATTTATTTATATATTTAAACAAGTAAGGCAATTCTAGTTGGAGGTGCCCGACTATGAAAAACCGTAAACCCCGCCTATCGACGTTTTTAAACGCACTTTACAGCGCTGGGCCAATATGTGCATGTTATGGGGAATTAAATGCTTAATAACTTCTTTTGTAGACCGACTGTCTTAATCAATCTTGCGCAGCGTAATTATATCATTCATATGTGTGCATGTGCAAAAGCACAAGTCCCTCGTATTTGAAATAAGTGATTTGGGCGTGGCATTCAAAATTTAACAAAAATCAAAATTGTATAAAGGTCTCAATAAACTAAATACAACATTTGGAGTCTCTAACTATAAAGATGTAGATTTAAAATTGAAAATCGATTTTCGTTTTTAATCGATAAAAAAGAACGAGAAGAGTTATCGAATTTTTAAAACAAACTCGATCTGCGCGTGATATACACGAACCTACAAAAGTCTCTATATCTTATATGTTCTGAAATCCACGCGTTCACACATACGGACAGACGGACAGGGCTCAATCGACTCGGCTTTTCGTCCTGATCAAGAATATATATACTTTATGGGAGCTACCACGCCTCCTTCTGATTGTTACATAGATTTGGGCTGCAACAAAACCATTATACCCTGAGTACCCATTTTTAATGAGTTCAGGGTATAAAAAGAAGCATAATTTCTCGGATAATAATAGGAGTATGTATAACAATTTTCAAGTATCTAGAATTTGCAACATCAGTATATGGTCAGATCCGTTATCCACGGCTCCAGTAGGTTGAAATATTCAATTTTTTGTTTGGCCATTATAGGATCATAGCTCTAAAACTGTAGAAGATACAATTTCTACTCGATTTGCCAAGCCTTATGGGCGGAGATATATCCGCCATGGCTTATTTAACTTGAGATGTTAATTCGAGTATAATTTGCAAATTTTAGATCTCTAGGACTTCTAGAAGTAGTGTTTCTGGGGTACAGGAAAATTAATTTTTCGATTTGATCTATACACGAGTATATATGAGTATACATGAGTATATGTTCCAAATTTCAAGTATATAGCTCAATATCAAAGAAATGGCTTTCGTTCTTACGGATAGTCGGACGGACGGAAAAAAACAATATATTCATTTAACTTTTGGAATAAGTATAAAAACTGGCAAGATTGCACTTCAATAATTGCAGCCGGGTTAACCAGATATATTACTGTTAACTGCAACAAAATCAAAAAATAAGAAAATCTAAGGATGACCACAATTTGGAATATAGAGTATGAATTTTGCTATTGTACAAATGTAAAATACAATTATTATCTTTAAGCATTCAGCATGAAATAAAAACTTTAATAAATATGATTATACGAGCATATCAATATAAGATCTTATTTTAATAATTTTCTCTTTATGATCTTAGAGCTAAGGTACTCACCGAGGAATCTGTAGGCGCCATGCATAGCCAAATAGCCTTGAAAGAGTGTCAGCAGTACGCCATACCAGATCGACCAGAGCGAATTTAGATGAAGGTAGCTGCTGGAGTCGTGACCAGAGCTCTGCAGATTCGTATAGCGACTCTGATGGCGCTTCGACTTGATGTACTTGGCCTGAAGCTGCTGCTGTTGCTGGCTTAAACTGTTGCTAGCTGCGGTTGCATTTGTTAGCACCGAGTTGCAGATGCTCGAGTTGAGGCTGCCACCGCCCCCGGGGCCACCACTACCGCCGCCACCGCCACCACCTCCTCCGGAACTACCGCTGGCTCCATGCTTGCCGCCCATTTGAAATGGAGTTTGCTTGTCTAGTCCCTTTGTTTGTCGATTCTCACGCTTTTGTTTTCTCTCTCCGTCTCTCTCTCCCTCTGTATCTCTATTATTTTCTCTATATGTGTCTCAGCGCTTGTGCTATGGCAACAAATGTTGACAGTAAATTTCACAGCTATTTGTATTGATTCCGTGTTGATTTTGCGCGTTGATTTTCTATTTGCTTAAGTGATGCTCATTGTTGTTCCCATTTTTGTGTGCTTTGTTATTATTGCCACTGGTATTGTTGTTGGCGATATTTGCTCGCTGATATGCCTCATTTTGTGCGTCCGGCATTTGCTGATTGCTGCCGCATATTTAGCACTGAATATAAATTGATTTTCTCTATAGCCCTGCGTTGATTAGTTCCTTTGTTAGCTGCAATGAGAAGTGATATAGAAAGAAATGTATTAACTAGAATAAAGCATGACTTAAATGCAAACACCTCATTATGACTAGTTACGGGGATAGGTAGAGATACTAAATCGGGAATAGTTTCATTTAAACTAAGCATAGAATTATATTATTATAATTATTATATTATTATGTCAGCATATACATATGTATTATAGAATATGGGTATTTTCTCTTCAATAAAAAGTTTTTATTAATATAGCAATAGGCCAAATATATTAGAAAATACAAATTATAGCATTTAAAATTTTTAAAATTGCTTTGCTGCAAATGTTTTATAGAATTTGAAACAAGAATTGAAATTTTTAATTTTAAGCAGACGCTGACTCTAATGTCAAAGCAAAGCTCGGACATGCCTAAGTCAAGCTGCGATTCTCAGTTCAGTTTTTAACACGCGTTCCTTAACTTCACATCAATATTTAAAGTGAAAAACATTCTATAAACTACAAAATTTTGCAATTTCCTTTCATAAGTTGGTATTTTAACAATTTTATTTTTATTTTTATTAATATATTTTATTATTTTTAATAGACATCAACTAACTTATAAGATCAGTGATTCGTCTCTGTCCTCCTTGGAACGAAACTAACAAATATTAAAATGATTTTTCTTTTCTTAAGTAAGTATTTAAAAAAGTTTATTTTTGATAATATACTTATTATTTTTTAACAGAAATCAGTCAGTATCAAGTCTCTATCCTACTTGGAATTAAATCAAACACTTGATATCTCTGTTTTTCCAAACTTTTACCAATCCAGTCCAGTTCCTTACTCCAACTAGTTTTAAGCTTAAAGTGTAACTGTATTAAAATAAAAATTTTTAATCCATCTGAAAAGTAGCTTAAAGCAGCCGTGAATTTATCGTCGCAGGCGTTGCCACAGACGGTTGCCGTCCCCCCATTGGGCCAGCAACAAGCAATTGTTTGTCATGGCGGCAATTGTTGCTGTGGCAGATGGCGCATAATTAAGGCGTCGTGGTGGACGACCAACAAAGCAAATGAAGACCCGCGGGAGCAACTGCTTCGGAAGCACACACATGCGAGTATGTACACGTGCAGGTGCCGCTGAATCCCAGTTGTCTTTGTCTGGCGCTTGTTTTATGCGTCGCGCCTTTGAGCCGCAACATGCATAATTATAGACAACGCACGAACCGGCGATAATGGCAGCCCGGTAGGCCTCGTGCATTGCGTGTTCCGGTCGGGATTTGCTGCAAGGATACAGCAACATGAACACAACCGCCAACTATTTACGAGCTGCTGTTGCCTCATAATCATTTTTTCTGATTTTACAAAATGTTTCGTTTTGTTTAACAAACCACTGCTTGTCAAGTGAAAATTAAATAGTTTGCTTTTACACGTAATAAAAAACTGTAATACATAATTGTTGAAAAAATTTAAAGATGAGGAATAGAGGGATCTATGTTTGTATTATTTGTAATCTTATAAAATATAATTTTTAAATAAAACGCGTGACTCTTCGGAGTTATATAATACAGTTCTGCATAAAGAATTTTATCTCAAGCTACCCATCCTTCAAGCCGCTCTAAGCCTACTATCTCAAGACAATAGTTGGAAAGACAACTGCTCAGAGAAAAAGAGCATCTCATTTCAGCATAGACCTCTTCCATCTGCAATTTCCGTGTAATATAAACAAAATAAAATAGTAGATCTATGACTATTAAATAACAAGTGCAAGTATATATATATATATATATATATATATATATATATATATATATATATATATATATATATATATATATATATATATATATATATATATATATATATATATATATATATATATATATATATATATATATATATATATATATATAAAATATTCAAAATAAATACAATATTTAGTAAATTCGATACGTGCTAGTATTGTTTGTGTTACACACACATCTCAAGACAAAAACACACCTGAGTGTATGTTTTAGCTTTAAGCCTTGACGTAGAACATATTATTAGGCTCTTCAATGGCAGTGCGAGCATCGCATATAACAAACACCAGCAGAGTATCATTCCCCACATGCACAAGCCCCACACACATATCCAGGCACATATGTATGTATTCCATGTATTCGTAATTGTGTAGTCTTGAGCTGTGTCAACAGTCCAGCTGACGGGCGCCTTGCTGCCGACTACAGCTAGTCGCGCTTGGCAAAAGACTTCCTTTTACATGTTGATATTAATTTTATGTTAATTACAATCTTTGCATGTTTGTTGGCCTCCCGCCTTGGCATACACAGCTCATGCCATGTGGTTCAGTCCTTGGATCCAAGTCCTGGCTTGCCATTCCAAGGGGTGGCTTCTGCTGCTACGGGTGTGCCTTGTGTCTTGATATGCTCAGCATCAGATTAGCCTGCCGCAAAAGTCATAAATGCAGATGCCAACATTTCTTTGCCCCCCCTTGGGGCATTTGCTTTGTTTTTAAGTCGCATCTCAGCCCCACTTAATCCTCCCACTCTAAGCTCTGCAACGTTTACCCCAACCTTTTGGCAATTTGTCGCGTTCGCACGACCTTAACGCAAAATGAAACAGCCACTTTATGGCTTGTCTCTGTGTGTGTTTGAGTGGTGAGTGTCTTTGGTATGCATCTCTCAGTCGCACAGTCCTTTTTGACTCATGGCGTGAAATAAAAGAGCTCTTGATACCTTGAGCAAAACAAGTGAGTGGTTATGCTGACTTTGTGACTCATTGATCCACCTCGGCACATACATTCCTACAGGCGCCATGTATTCTTAGTAATCTCTTGAAACATTTATATTAATTACACAAAATAGTTCAAATAAGTGAATCGATTCAGTTTATCATACAAGACTAACTTGCATTCAATATTTATTTTTTCTGTTTAGATTTTTCCTATAGATCCGTATATCTCATTGACATATATCTAAGCGTATTTCAGCTTCGACTACAGATGATGTTTCTGCTCTAACGCTATCTTTTGGATGCGCGCCCTGATGCAAATGAAAAAGTTCACTTAGCTGCATTTAGCTGGTTTGAGAATAGTTTTTGGCTGCATTGTGGCTGCCAGGCAACGTTCGACTTTATCTGCGCACAACCCGCCATTACCGCACATGCCACACAGCCACTTCACATGCCACCGAAATATGCTAAATGGCACTTGAGCAGCAGTCGAGAGCATGCCCCGCCCGCGGATATGCTGCTCTACTCTGCTGCATGTGAAGAGGGCATACCTAGGCACCACCCGCGATTACTTTTGGCAGTTTGCCTCAAGAGACTCAAGTCCACTCATGCTAATTTAAATGGAAGGCCCAACCTCTGTCTGTGTGTGGCTTTCGCTTCGATTCCCGCACTCCGCTCACATACAGCTGGGTCTTTGAAGTTAAATGAAGTGGGCGAAGAACAAAGCAAACAAACAGAAAATATTGTTCGCTCGTGCCCGCTGCAAAAAGAGTTGGCCAAGCACAGTTGGAGCGCGTCTTTTTGTCACAGCTAGGTTGCATGCCACACTGAGTGCCAGGCACACAACAGGGCTGGCAACCACCAGACGCTGTCAATTTTCATATTTCTATATATATTTACCGATAGACGTTGACGTTGGTGGTACCCTATACAAAATGAGTTCATGACTTGAACATTTCCTGCAACATTTGCTTCATTTGCATAACTCGACGAACGGCTGCACTTTGTAGCAAATATTTTTGTGCACTGCGGAATGCAGGTGCATCTGGTTCCCCGGCCCCCAAATCAAACACAAAACAAACCCCTCAAAAGGCGCTGAGGATGCTGTGGTAAGTTGGTTTTGGAGTGCGCGACAACTGCCTCGTCAGGGTAGCCAGGGACCCAGGCAGCCCTCGTACGATAAAAGAAACGGAAGAAAATGGGAAAAAATACAATTTTGTGCATTGCTGCAGAAGCAAAAGTTGAACAACAAAGCGAAGCGGCGGGGGAAACACGTGGCATGTTTTGAATTGGATTTACACATGTGCCGAGCAAATACGTGTCCTGCACGGCGACGTTTTTCAATTTCCAGCAGCCGCAGACGTGAGACAGCAATGCAGCAAAAAATCGTTGCCTACTTTTTGGGGCACGCAATTTAAGTGGGTCAACCACACAATAACTATGATTTATTATAACGCCTGGCCCAATGGTGCCAAACTAAACAATAAAATTCAAAATACATTTTACAAGAATCCAGCTGGAAATTTATTAGTGCAATTAAATAGTATCAAAAACGAATATACTGAAATAAAAGCGCATAAATTGCGAGTACATAAATTAGCTAGCAAACGGGCTAAATCAGAAGCGTTGCACTCGTTTAACAACCACTCAGCAGCCACCATACGCCACCCAACAGCGAGTGGTCACAGCTCTGCATACCACCACCGAAATAAAAAACATTCGACAGCACGTATCGAAATGCGTTGAAATGCCACCAATTCCGTAGAGCTTAAATTGCGTTAGACGAGTCAGACGGGTTGGGACGCGAAAGCCAACCTAACCACCCCGACATTAGCATTAGGCGAGGGTGCGCCAATGCACAGCGAGCAAACTCTGCGCAAACATAAACAAGCGAACTCTCAGCTGTCGCTTGTTTGAAGAACTTCTAAGGGATACTGTATATAAATTATACTAAATTAAAATTTTATGCAAAAAAGTAAATTCAATTTTCTTATAGATTAAAGTATACAGTAAATTGTATTCTGTCTTAAACA
The DNA here is from genome assembly GCA_035045555.1 of Drosophila fulvimacula. Classification (NCBI taxonomy): domain Eukaryota; kingdom Metazoa; phylum Arthropoda; class Insecta; order Diptera; family Drosophilidae; genus Drosophila; species Drosophila fulvimacula. Next base: position 1,483,014 of record JAWNOX010000010.1, on the reverse strand, counting down.
CTTTCTTACTTTTACCCATTCAAGTTTGAATGAAATTCTTAGAAAGTATATAAATAGTATGAAAGCTTTTAATTATATGAATTATAATTAATATTAGTTCGTTATTTCTTGCAGTGCACAGACATTTGGCCAGTGTATATGTTGTTTTTGGTTTTCGCCTGCATTCCGGGCCAAGCTCGTAAAAACGCCGGGAATTTATCGCTTTGGAGTAGATTTTGGAGTAGAGAACGTAAAACACAAAACACTGGGGGTTGTTATTGTTGTTGTTGTTGTGCAATTGTCGTCAGTTGTTGTTGTTGCATGAGTGGGTCGGTACGTAGCTGTGTATCGAGAGCGTTTGAGGCAAAACTTTTGCCAGTTAAAGAAAATCGATGAAAATCCTTGCCTCCACATGGCTCCCATGTAGATGGCCAACCCCTCGCTTGTACACGCACAGGTGGCCACAGACACACATAAATAAATACATATATATATGTATTTATTTATATATATATATTGACGTTTCAATAGCTCAGGACACGCCACATTAGGCGACATTTTGTTGTGATCAAATTGTGTTGCCTTCCGGGGCGCTGCTGAAAAAAGGCTTTTCGTTCCGTTTAAGGAAACTGCGCACTTGGCAAAATGTTTGAGAGTAAAAGAACGCTTTCAACTGCAGCTGAGGTATGAAGTGTATAAATTGTATTCAACGAGCCGTTCAAAACAACCTTTTGCTGGTGCCTCATACATTTTTTACCATTTATTTATCTAGCGTTATATTTTAGTTATATATATATATATATATATATATATATATATATATATATATATATATATATATATATATATTTTATATATATATATATATATATATTTTTTTTTTTATCTCTCTTTTTATTTCTTTTATTGTGAGTTATTTTGGCCCAGTCGCTGCCATCAATTGCACTCGCAGTGAAAATTGGTTTTTTAATTAAACGAAACGAAACGAAATGAAATGAACTCCATTACCAGTCCCTATTTCTGCTGTGCCGTCATCAACATTTCGAACCCATTTCCCTTTTAGCTGAAAGTTAAAAATTGCATTGGCAGCGAGTCGTGGAAACGAACTAAATGCTATATATGTTCTCTCTTATTCATTTATATGCCAAGAGCAACGTTTCCAGGCGAACCATATAGACAACAGCCACAACAAGAAGAGCTTTTAGCTTGCTGATTGAATGTGAAATTAGATTTAAGCAACCAAATGGGCTGTAAACAATTTTCTGATACTCTACGACAATTCGAACTGAAATAATCTACTAGATGGCGGGTTTAACACGTTTAATCAATATATACATATATATATATATATATATATATATATATATATATATATATATATATATATATATATATATATATATATAATATTTATAATTTAAACAAACATTTTAATTTTTTAGGACAATGAGCTTATGTGGAATCAGATACAAATGTAAGATATGGAAAACAATGCAACTAACTAGTGAACCTCCAAGTTAATAAAACAAATTATTTAGAATAATTTTCTTAAATCAGCATATTACTGAATTTTGAAAAATTTTAAATATTAGCATTGCGCATTTATTGTTAAATAATTGAGAATCTTGATTCAAATTTATGAAGCATATGAAACCATTATCAAATTTATGAAGCACATATATCCAGCAAAGGGCATAACGTAAATATTTCTGATCCGCAAGATTTGAGCCGCAATTGTTTATATGATTGCATTTGGCTTGGTAATTGCGAAATTGTAATTGAAACAAATGGCACGCTGTTTGCACATCAATTTCCGACGTCCATTTCTGCCAAAGGCCGAAGGCAACACAACTGCATTTGTAGGTCAGTGAGTGCATTTAACGTGGCGCATCGACATTGTATTCAAGAGAATTTGCCTTTGTCTCAATGTTGGTCTATTTAGCCACACGAACTGTGCCAGGCAGTTTAATTGATTTCCTAATGAAAGCGCGATACTCTGAGCAGATTGCATTACATTCAACCCAACATAAGTTCAAATATGCTGCAAAAGCCTTCAATAAGTTGTGAATTATTTAAAACATTTCATTGGACAGCAACTACAACGACAACTACAACAAGGAATTAAAATGCAAGTTTAGTAGAGAATTGAAATATGTGCAAATATGCAAAACACGTTTTATAGAGGGCAGTGGAAAGCCCAGAGTACAAAGGTAGAAATGTTGTAATTCAGACGACTAGTATGTCAATTATGCAGTACTTTGTGGCTGCCAGGGAGAGCAATCACAAGGTGGCCAGTCCGGCGGACTCTCGACTCAAGTATTTCTCATAAATATGGCAATAGCAAAGAGCTAGAAACCACACGACCATAAAGATAAACCAAGTGACAGGCCGACAGACAGGCGAGCCGACCGCAGGGAGCAAGCAAGTTCAGTTGCAAGCTATTAAAAATTGTGAATGCCAGAAATTGAGACAAGACAAAAGTTGACAGCAAATTTTCAATTTCAGTTAATGTTGGAGCCTAGTAAACGAGACGAGCGAGACGAGAAATCTTAAAATAAACCAACAAACAATAAAACCAACTGCAGTTGTAGAATAAATCCTGCTCAAACACCGGAATTCACTCCTGCTCGTCACAACAATAAAGTTATTGTTGATCAGAACAAGGTTTCATTGCAGATGCTGAGCAAGTCGCTGGCTGGAGCGAAAACCACAACTGGCATCTGGAAACTGGCAGCTGTTGCACTCGACCAGTCAGCAAATCAAGTGCCAGGCCCCGTTTCCATCTAGAGCCTAGGCGATGCCCAATGGAATGAGCAACCTCTTGGCCTGCCACATGTATGCCGATAGTTGTCAAAGATTATAGCACGAGCACCACTAGCAATATGCAGCCGAGACGCCACGAACAGCTGTAATGGAAGATTCTCATGCAAGTGTCATAAACGTTTGCACATTTGCGCATATTTGCATAAAACTCAATGGATGAACGACGACTGAATCTGGGCCAAATGCCAGTGCTGCCTCCACAAAGAACTTCAAAACTTACAAGTAGTCCAAGAGCCCAAGACGAAGCATTAATGCACTTTACTTCCATTTCCCAGCCATCCTCTCTCTAGTGTGTAATTAAGGAGTAATTTTCAGGGAACACTAATTTGCAAAATTGTCGTCTTCGCAATAATTAATATATAAATAGTACGTGTATTTATCTCAAAAAAAATCGAAGGGTTTTTTTTTGTCTCGAATTCGGAGCTGATCATCCATTTTCCAGCAATTAGCTTTTGGTCGAAGGTTTGATTTATTATATTACAGCTAAGTTTTGACAAATCAACTATAATTTAAATTTATAATTATATTGTTCAAGTATAAATTTGATTTTCTGGGTTTTCACTTAAAAAAAAATCAATAAATACAAAATTAACAAAATTTATAAAAAAAAATTGTTGTTTAAATTGAATAATAAAAATTAAATCATTATTTAGATAGAATACTTTTTATCGCAAGCCAAATTTGTTGCACTTTCTCTAATGCCCAAAATTCATTTTATTAATTGTTAGATTCGAACAATTATATATATCCAATTAATACTAATTAAATTATATATTATATATTTATAATATTATATTATATATTATATATAATACTTTATTATATTACAAATTATATATATAAAACTGTGTATTACATACATAGAAAAAGCAAAAATGTTTATCGATTTAAGAGACCTACATGAGCACTTATTGGTTTTTGATGGACTTTAATACATAAAGACAGACGAGCAGACAGACGGACAGTCACATCAACCCAGCTTGTCGTGCTGCAAACGAATCTTTATAATTGATTGGATCCCAAATCAATGAATCAGGGATACATAAACAAAAAAGGATAAGCAACTATATTGCCTTTAAATTCAAAGCATAGGAGACTATCAATGTGAAAGGGTATTCAATACCTCATAATAAAGTCTATAAAACTGTAGCTGCTCTGCTCAACTTTCTTATATTTTTCTTTTTTTCTCTCTTTTTCGTTATCTCTCATGCCATCCTTAATATTTATACAGTTTTATCAAACATCTCCGTCAGCATGAGTATCTCCGACGCTTATCTGTTTTACCCATTGGCTCTCAGCCTTTAAGAGCATAGTTATTGGCAATAGTTGGTGGGCTGCTGCATTGGTTCTTGGCTGGTTGGCTGGCTGTTTGTAGTCAGCCGGCGCCCATATAAGCCACGATTATTAAAAATTTAAAATACTTTTGCCAGCGGGAGAGTCACAGTAGGGCTGGCAACAGGGCAAAGTTTTTGATTGCAGTTTATGCATATGAATGAAGTTGTTTGGCTTTTAACTTTGCCAACAACTAAAAGAACGAGAGGCAACAAGAAAAAATGCCTCAAAGAACATCTTTATTTAAAAAGAAAGCAAAGCATTAAAAGCGGGTAGAAAGCAAAAGCTATTTCCCAAGTACGGCGCATAATTAAGTTTGCGATCGGAATTGAACTGGGAGAAGTTCGGGGAAGTCGGGACTGTCGAACAGGTACAAGTTTTGCCAAGCGCAACTGCATATTAAACTTACCAGCGCTTTGACTGAATTGTGGATAAAATGCATTATTCATTTGGCCAACATTTTCTCAGCTCTCGGCCTCAATTCAGCTGCCAATCCATCCATTAGGTAAAAGCGTCAGGCGTAAAATACTAAACTGAAATTTTGTGTTCAACAAATGTTGACAGCAACGCGGCCAAGTTGCGGTTCCAGCAAGAGGCAGCTCCATTAGAGACGTCTCCGTGGTCCGGAGTCCGGAGTCGGCTGTCCGGGCCGGGTTGACAGCTGGCGCTGACGGAGATGCGCGACAAAGTGACGCAAAGTTTAATTGAAATTCTAGAAGAGCGGAACAGCAAAGCCAAACTGAATAAAAAACACTGAACAGAAAAGGAAAATGAAAAAAAAAATAACTGCGCTTCAACTTCAAATTAGTTTTACATAAATTTGCTGAGCTGAGAAAAGCGAAGAAAGAACTTTTCCATTCAATACATACAAAATATTGTACGCATAATTAGTTGGCATTAGTTGGGATATATATTTTCAGCTTTCTCTTATCGAATATGCCAAAGATAAAGCAATGGTTGAGTGCAAATTTTGAGTAGAATGAAAAAACTTTATATGAGTGGGTTATCTGTTGATTAGCCACACTTTGTTTTTCTATATAAAATATATATTGTACACGATTCATCACCTAATTTAAAAATGTATTGAAAATTTAATTGTAGTTAGCATTTATAAAAGCAAACGTATAATCTATCAATTCCATCAAATAATGTATTCGATACTTAAATTGAGTAATTTTTTGTAACTACCGATATATATACACTTACGCACATCAGATGAATATTAACAAATTAAACAAATAATAACAAGTAAGGAAACTCTAGTCGGAGGTGCCCGACTAGGAAATACCGTGAACCCCGCCTATCGGCGGCTTTAAATGCACTTCAAAGTTTATATATAATTTTAAATTAAATTAAAAAATTAAAAAAAAAAAACAAAAAAGATTAAGTAACTTGCATAAAAAAAGTTTTGACGTCAGCTTAGAGAATCGAACCCGAGACTTTATGTCGGCGATCATCGCTTCTACCAACACAGCCGTTGCAATACATAAGAGTGAGATAGCGAATTCCTAAGTAAAGTTATTGAGCTACTGAGCTGCTGCTACTGAGCTGCTGAACTTCTGCTTAAAATTCATCCCCAATTTGTCTTTGTTGTTGTTGTTATGAATTCTTCGAATTTTCTAGATGCTTCTGCTGCTTTTGCCATACGCGTGTGTACGTAAACGTTTGGTAAACGTTTCGTTTAATAACATAATGCATTTCATCTATTCATATGTACATATGTATACTATATTGACTTTATTTATAAGTATATATATATAAATTATATCAATGTTACTCTTATTTTATATATATGTAAATATATACAGTAAGTACATGTGTACATATGTACATATGTATGTATATTGCAAGCAACGCATACATACAAACGCACACGCATACGCTCTGCTAACTGCGCAGTTTACTCAGCGACTTCGCTGCGCCAATATGTGCGTGTTATGGGAAACTAAATGCTTAATAACTTTTTTTGTAGATCGAATTTCTTAATCAAACTTGCGCAGCGTAATTATATCATTCATATGCGTGTATGTGCAAAAGCACAAGTCTGTAGTATTTGAAATAAGTGGTTTGAAAATTTGGGCGAAGGGGGCGTGGCATCCAAAATTTAACAAAAATCAAAATTGTATAAAAGTCCCATTAAGCTAAATACAAGATTTGGAGTTTCTAACTATAAAGATGTAGAAGATATAATTTTAAAACTGAAAATCGATTTCGTTTTTAATCGATAAAAAAAGAACGAGAAGAGTTATCGAATTTCTAAAACAAACTCGACCTGCGCGTGAGATACACGAATCTATAAAAAAAGTTCAAGTCTCTAGCTATAATAGGTTCTGAGATCCACGCGTTCAAACATACGGACAGACGGACGGACGGACAGACGGACAGATAGACAGACGGACAGGGCTCAATCGACTCGGCTTGTCGTCCTGATCAAGAATATATATACTTTATGGGGTCTGCCACGCCTCCTTCTGCCTGTTACATACATTTGGGCAGCAACAAAACCATTATACCCTGATTACTCATTTTTAATGGGTTCAGGGTATAAAAATAGTTTTATACACTCAATTCTATTGGTGGAAGAGCTATCCGAGTTTCCGAGGTTTCCGAGTTTCAAATAATGATTGATTTGATGCCAAATAATATTATTCAAACATCTGAGGGATTGACACGTTATTAAATATCATTTGTGAGTTTTTATGAAATTTGTCTTTGATATGTCAAAAAGTTAATTGAATTTCGCGCCTAATTTTTGTTTTGAAATTTGTGTTAGCATAAAAGGAATAGAAATATTTTACATAAATAATAAAAAAATTACCTTTAATTGAATTTTGATGAGTGTATATACATAAATACAAAATTCATATTTTATATTTTCACCTTCCAATATTTTCCAATATCTAAATATTATATTATATATATTCCGTAATTTATATATTGGATAGATTTCTCCGTAATACATATAATATTAGAAGCTATTTATATCCATATATTACAATGAAGTACTATTCACATTTATCTACACCTCAATCGTAATATCAGTGACAATTAATATAAATGGGCGTGGCAATTTATTTTTCACATAGAACATTATATATAACAAAACTTACTTGCTTTACCCTTTACCAGGAAAAAAAAAGAATTTATCAAAGCACTTTATTGTAACTGTGTTTGTTCAATGTTTGAGTTTCATTTGCCTAAATTGTTTGCGCAGCAAAAGCAAAGGCCAAAGTAATGGCACCAAAGGAGTATTCCATTTGTCTGATTAATTGCAAATCATAAATCACTCGACTGATTTTTAACCTTTTTCACCTGCCAAGAGTTTTGATTTGATTGGGAACGAGAGAAAATAATTTGTAGATTAACTTCAACCTTTGCTATTTACTTTATGTATAAGTATATACATTTTTATATATATATATATATATATATACATATATATATATATAAATTTATTTATATATTTATTTACTTATTTATATTTTTATTTGTCTTGCAATTTGCTTTATGGGTTGCTTTTCCTGCCGCTCCATATGGCAGCGTGTAAATATTTTATTCGCTCAGCTCAATATGGCGACTGTCGTGCCGCCATTTTGTTATTCGCCATATTTCATTTCCGCTTGTCGCTGGCTTTGTTTGTTTTTGTTGCTGCCACTTGCTCGGCTGCTGCAAAACTCAATTATTTATGCATGTCACGTCATTTTCGGCTAACCAGCAGCTAAAGCTAAAACAACAACCAACTGAGTTGGGTATAAAAGAAATTTTGCGCAGAAATTCAAATGTCACTGCCAAAGCTAGCAAAGCTGCCACTGCCTTTTTATTAGTTGCTATTTTTGCTAACATTTTTGCAGCTGCTCTAATGCCACTGAGGCTTGGCACAGAGGTAGGCGCTGCTTATTACATACATTTCCTCACGTATATGTCTGCAGTGTGAGTAATGCCTTTAGCTGGAAGCGGCAGCTAGGGCAGCGCAGGGTCGTCCACACGACGCCTGTTGTAGGCAATTGAATTGTAATTTCGTATATGATATTTTCATTTTTGATATGGCGTGCAATTTTTCATTGCCTCTTTCGTTAGCCGTCAAAAAGTTATAGCTTAATTGACGTTCTGGTCGCTGCTGTGCAGCTGTTGATCATCAATCAACTTTCTTCTTATATTTTAAAGAACTCCCATTAAGTATACGCCGCGTGAACTTATTGATGCAGCCAATATAAAAGCCACTGAAAAAGCTTATTTTTTAAATTAAATCAACACGCTCAACAATAAAATTTAATAAATGCCTTTTATAGAGCAAATAAAAATAAATAAAATAAAACAATATAAAATCAGACTGAAACAGCGTTGGTTTCAATGAAGCGTTAAATTGAATTGTTGTCGCCGTTGTAGCCAACGTAGCCCCTCCCTCCGCTGGTCGACTCCACTCGCAGCAACCACACCCAATGGTATGCACAGTCTATTTATATTATTATTATATTATTTGCAATTTGCCAAACAGTTCGTCGGCAGTCAAAGTTATAGATACCCACGTTTTATGACCATGCAAATGGAAATCCAGGCCCCCAACGCCGTGGGGTCTATGGGTCATAATGGGGTGAGAGTAAAGAGTATAGCGAGCGTTCATAGTAATCAAGTCATAAATTGCTCAATGCGTCGGACCGGAACTTAAACAGCGTTCAACCCGTTGCCTAACAACAAAATGGCGCAGCACGTGCCACTCACACACACACGCGCGCTTGGTAGCCTAAGGATTTGTCTGAATGTCCTTCGGTTGGCTTTCAATAAGAAGGGATTAAGTTTAAAAGTAAAATACAAACGAGAACGAGCTACTTTCTGTGTCTGTGTGTGTGTTGGTGTGTGACTGCCCCAAAAGCCAATAAAAGCACAGATCTCATATCTATATACACATCTATATATAACTATATATGTGCAGCCGTTGCCAAGACACTTTAAGCAGCCAGCGTTTGGCTCCTCGCTCGTGCCCGGTCTACTTGCCAGTATGCGCTCTAGCGATAAGTGTTATTTTCAACTGCCAGCTGTGATTCTCCAGCAAAGTTTCATGTTACCAAAGCGACATGGGCCCCAACTCTCTTGCAGCTCTCTATCCCCTTAATCCATACGCTTTCGCTATACCCTGTGCCTTTTCTTGATACTTTGTGTTTGCCTGTATGGGTGTGAGTGTATGTCAGCTATAAATTTTCTTATCACAATGGGCCACCGATAAGGTGGTAAAATTTGTCTACTTTAAACTGCAGCAGTTCAAATATTTCTATACATTCCAGACACTTTTATTTATGTAATCCTGCAGCAGAAACTTTAAGCTATATATATACATATATATTTATAAGTGTGAATGGTTCCAAAAGAAAAGAAAACTGTGCACTGACATTCATTGAATCAAACTTCCTGTTTTTTTTTAACTTTTTCCTTGTTGCTGAGAAAAATAATGTGGCACATATGCCGAGCCGAAAAACTCATGACTCATTCAGTTGGTATCAACGCTACGCACTTAACTTTCGCACTCCGGAAAAGATGTTCGTAGTCATGCTTTAGCTTCATCTAATTTTCATAAGGCCAAGTGCCATTTGTACTCACGAAAATGTACTTCAGCCATCGCCTTAAGTGGGCAGCATTTCCAAAGGCGGGGCAATATTTTTGAAAATGCCACAAAACCAACCATCAATGGAATTCATTTTTCCAGCGAGTTTGGCCATTTCGTGTATATATATATCATAAGCAGCGTAATTTGATTGCGCAATCTGCATATTGCGTCGGAAGCCATTCGAGGCCATTAGGCTTGTAGCTAGGTAATACCCAAATTTCGTCTTCATTTTACGTGCGCTTTTGGCGTTTTTAATAAACATTTTTTGTGTAATTATAATTTTAATTTTCAATTAATAATTAATGGAAACTGTCTTGTGTTTACAATATGACTATAGAAATGTCAATTCAGAAGTCATTGAAGTGAGGATTTCTTTCATTTAGACCACGCCTACAAGCAGGTTAATTAATTATCAATTATCAAAATTCATGCCATCATATTTATTATCTTGTATATTGAACACATTCTTTTACTGAATCACTCTATAATATTTTTAATTATCTTCTCTATGCGATTCTCATAAATTCACTCATGCCTTCAGGCTATTAATTAATATTCATTAATTACATGTGTTAAGCAAAGTTGAATGAATAAATTTTCTTTTAAGAAATAAGTGTAAGTACGGCAAAAAAAAAAATTGGGTGATTAGTCAGGCTCCACTCTGTATGTATATATGACATATTCTGAATATATAAACTAATAGTTCTAATTAATGTTTTTTACAGAGGAAAAAACAACAACCAAATCTTAATTAATACGGCTAATGTCTTAACTTTCACTGATCATAATTTTAGTATAATGAAGAATATTTCTATGTAACCTGCAAATGTATCGCAAATTTGTATTTTGTATTTGCTTGTTCCAACTTCACTTTCGTTTCGCTGAAAGCACTCTATAAACATTGCGCGCTCCGCGTATTTGTTTAAAAAGTTGTGCATTGTTTTCCTTGCTGCTGTTGGCTTTGCTTTTTTGTCCCATTTTTAACGGGAAATTTATAAACTGTGCTGCAAAATGCACACCGATTTTTAGTCCAATAATTTATAGGCCAGTTTCGGGGCTGGCGGCGCAAAGGAATAACTGTGCGATGCTCAATTTGTGCAACCATTTTATATTATTAATGGTTAGCATTGTTGTAGCTGGCAACTGGTATCTGGCGACTGGCAACTGGCAACTGGTTGGCTTTCAAAGGATTTGCTTTCAACTCAAACAAATGGAATTTGGGAAAATGCATTTCCATTGTGGCCGGAGGAAAACGAGCCCGAAAGCATTTTCCTTTTCCTATGCAATTGCAGTGCGAAGATTTTGGCAGCTTTTTACTGTGGTGACACATGCCAAAAATGCGACTGCCATGAAACCGAAAACCAGACGCAGCAACAGCAACAACAACAATATACAATAGATAGACGTCAACCATTTTGTGGGCATTTTGTGCACTCAACTGTACCAGCTGCTGTCTGTGCCCACGGTGCCATGCCTCGCCTCGCTTCCACACTGTCTCTTGCAATCTGGTTGCTTTGTTGTACTATGTATTTTATGACTTGTTATTGCCACGCCCCTGCCAAAACAGAACAGAAAATGCCTGGCCCAGCCTCAGCAAAACTTTTCGCATTCAAATTGCAAAAACTAACTTTGAATGCCCTACAGTCAAGACAGAACAGTTTCACGCTTAGATATACTTTAGTGTCTTCCCCGCGAAGCTCAAAGCGGTACTTTTGCTTAAATACTTTTAATGGAACGAAAGGAAACAAGAGTTAACTTAAAGTATTATTATGTAGGGCAATGATATATTATATATATACATATTATACTTATAGTCATTTATATGAAATACATCTATATTAATTGATCACAGTAAAGGATTTTATATGTGAAGCGGATTACATTTATACTAACTCTGTACATGTTTCCTAGTAAAATATATATATATATATATTTATATCCTTTTACAATTGCATGATTTTAGATTTATATAATATATATATATATATATATATATATATATATATATATATATATATATATATATATATATATATCATCTATTAATTGGATATATTTTCGAGACAATAATATTTAATATATATACATATATGACAGATCCAATCATTTCTCTAGTCAATCTTCATCTTTATTTCACTTCATTTATACTTTAAATAAAAGAGATATCTTCACGCCTGTCAACTTCAGTTGCAACATTTAGAGTTGCTTGTGCTACATTTTGTATTTTGGTATTTTTTTTTTTTTGTAATATTTTTTATCTCTCTCCCTCCTTCACAGCTTGCAAATGTGAGAAAGCAAAAGGAAACCCAATAGCACTTTAGCAGGTACTGTGCCAAGAAGAAGCCTGAAAGGATCTTCAGACCATTGAAGTCCATTCCTGCTGCCGCTGCTGCTGAAAGTGTTCGCCAAGTGCTGAGAGATGTTTTGTTGCAGCTATTCACTTGATGGCAGATTTTTACCTGTTTGCCTAGTTTTTAACAACAGGAAAGAAGTTTTTCTTGTGTTCCATTCGGTTCGCCGCTTTGTTTACGGCCAAATACAAAACAATGCCATTCTTACACATGAGCGCCTTTGAGGCAAGTTTTTTGCAGCAGCAGCAGCAGCAGGAACAGCCGTTGCTGTTGACATCATGTATTCAACTTGAAATTAGAACTATTCTCCAGCTGTTGCTAAAGTCATGACTCAGCCTCTTTCTTTGCTCGGACTATGACTTCAACTAGGGCTCGGGTTCGGGCTCGGACTCGCATTGCATATTTAATCCATTGCTGTAGGTCTTATTCGCAATTCCACACGCTTTACTTTCTGCCCGAGCTGAGCTATCCAAAAGTGAATTATTGCTAACATCTGGCGGCAACTGCTGCAGTATTTCAATTGGTCAAATCATTCGACTCATTGGCTCGAGCTTCAAGCTGAAAGCTGCTATGCTCCACAGCTCTTTGTTTGCCATTGGCATTAGCAGCACAAATTGCACAGCGAAAGTTCAACAAACTTCATTTAAAATGGGGCACTCTAACTTAAAAATATATAAAAATTAGGACGTTGCAATCGGCAATGACCGAATGCATAAATACACGTACACGTTCCTAAGACCAACAGAATTATATATTTTTTTTAAATTAGTAAATTAAGATCTGCTTTATGGCAAAAATCTCATCAGATTTTTCGAGTCCGCTATGAAGCTATGAACTATGAACACATAGCTTAGCTTTCAATTTTAAGAAAAATATGTAGAATAATTTCATTAATTTAATATTTATATATTTTTGGAGGTTTCTCACACGAGAAAATATTGTAAAATCGAAGTCTCTAATAATCGATAACAATAATAATCGATATAGTCACTCGACTTAGGTTCAATCTGAGGTCACTCGCTGCACTAGTGAAGAAATACTTTGCTTTCCTATGGAAAGACTGACGGAAAATAGGATAAAAAGAGCGATATATATTTTTTGCTTCAAGAACGAATATTAAAAAGGAAAACAAACAAACACACATCGAAAGTAAGCAACAGACTGGGATTCAACAAAAACTGGCACAGGCAACTTTTTAGTTGTTAGCTTTACAGTGCTTTTAGCCATTTTAAGTTTTAATGTCAATTAGTGCCATTTTCATTAAGTGGCAAAGCTACATCTAAGTAACCATCTGGCTAACAATGCTTTAACGTACACATAGTTTTGCCTAGCTTCTATAAATATGTACATAATACATGGCCAATAATTTCGGAAAATAAATTATCTTGTATAGATAATTGAAGCTATTAATGTAGAAATGTGTGTATGCAGAATCGCTTCACATTTCGAAGCGCAACAAATAACCAATTTTATTTTTTACATACAAAATATATGCAGACAGTTATACCAGTTGAAATCTGATAAAATATCTCATCATATAATAAATTTAATTTTGTATGCCAATTAATTTTTGTAATAAAAAATCGCACTCAATGATTCGATTTCCATGAAAATCCATTCAGGAGCGTATTATAAATAATATCAACTGACATTTCATAAAATACTTGTCAGTCCAGAATTTCTGATATTAAAAATGTTTGCAGTATGTCGACTAATTGAATTTCAATTAACGGACTTCAACTTTCTTTTTTTTTCAATTAAAAACTCTATTAAAAATAATAAAATTCAAAACTTACCCCTGCTGATGAATTGGGCACTTGATTGATATGCTGCAAATAAAATGAGAAGAAATTGATGTGAACAATTGATTTATAAATCGAATGCGCAACAAACAATAAAGAGCCCCATCGGTTTGCTGGCTTTCCAATTAAAATGTCGAACATCAGGCGTTATCAACAACAAAATGGCCACACACAAAGCCCTGCCTCCATTTTGTTTATTGACTTTATCGAGTGTCAAAAATGGCATCATAATCAGAGCAGTAAATAGAGTGAAATCAAAAAGAAAAAGAAAAAAATACTGAAGCAACACACAAGTAATAACAGCACAGCTAATGCCTGGCACACAGGACACTTCCGGCTACCATTAGCCGAGGCACTGGTCACAATTTATGGCCCCTGCGCTAAATCAAAAACTTTATGAAATCAACATCAAAAATGCTGCCAGTAGTCCAATCTTTGCACCCTCACGCTCCCATTTAGATACTTATGTACATATTATTGAGGCGGCTGCCGAATGAAGCGCCACAAAAAGGAAAGGAAAAGACCTTTAGAGGGATGTGAACGACTAACAGATTGCCTGTTCAATCTAGGTTTCGCTTCATGCAAATAACTGGGAATTATCAAACTTAGCAAAGGCCAACATACCATATTTCGTGGTTCTTACTTCCTCCTTCTAAATTTTTTTAAATATATTACTCATGCCCTGTTCACTCATTGCAGTAAATACAGGGTATACAAATACGCTTGGGGACGCGTTTGCCGCTGCTGGGTGGTTGCTTGGCTGGTTGCTCGGTTGGCTGTCTGAGCTGGGGGCAGCTTTGGCTGCTTGTTTCATCAACTTAAACTGCTGACAGCTGATAAATGCTGTTCAATTTGTTTCAACAATTTTTTGCCCTCCATTTAAAACTGTATAAAATGGCGGTTGACAGTTGACATACCCTCCCCCCAATCTCTTACAGTGGCTAAAAAGGAAAGCACTGGGGCTAAAAAGGAAAACACAGTGGCTAAAAAAGCTTATTTTGAACAATGTCTACTCTGATTTGAGTTCCAATCAATTGCAGTTTAAGCTTTCAATTTTTCTGTCGGTCTTATCAATTTGGTGCCAAGTAATAGTAATTAACAGTACTGCTCTTACACTATTATTTAGAAACTAACTAAGAGGTTTTTAGACATTTTTGTTTTACGATTTTGGCGTAATATAAGAAGTTAGCGAAACAGTTAGTAGAACCTGGTATACATCAATGGCATACTAGATATTTTGAATAACTTCCGTCTAATATTTACGAGCTTGAAGTACTGGTCAAGGCATGAGCATAATACCCAAATATGCGCGCTAAAGCATAATTATAAGGACCTAAGACGAAATGAATTGAAAAGCACCAAAAATCAGGGAAGGTACACGAATTTTATTTATTGTAGCGACCAAAATAATTTTTTGTATATACTACAAATAGAAAACGAAGGTATAGACAATGTCAAATAGAAAAGAAGATCC
Source organism: Drosophila fulvimacula (assembly GCA_035045555.1). Classification (NCBI taxonomy): domain Eukaryota; kingdom Metazoa; phylum Arthropoda; class Insecta; order Diptera; family Drosophilidae; genus Drosophila; species Drosophila fulvimacula. The sequence continues at coordinate 1,467,654 of JAWNOX010000010.1, read as the reverse complement.
CGATATTAGAAGTTCGTCATTTTTCCAGTTTTATCTGCAGATATGCAGTTGCCTTCAATTAAATTTAGATGAATGCATAAGGAATAATTTTGATTATGCTAATGCTTAATGGAGACAATTATTATAAGTGATACACAAGAATCTGCTCGGTAGGCGGACATACGAGTGAATCAGGGATATTCGAGAATAGTTGAATATATACAATATATAATATATAATATATACAATATATAATATATACAATATATAATATAAACAATATAAAACATACAATATATAATATATACATTGTGGATAATTTGTCTGTTAAATAATTTAAAACATTCAAAGTTTAATTCTTTCCAAATGAAGTTATAATCAGTGAAGAGAATTTTATACAGCAAAAATAGTAAAATGCTAAACTACTCTCAGCCAAATTTAATACAGCGATAATAGTAACAATAAGGAAGCTCTAGTCGAGACTGCTCGACTAAGAGATACCCTGAACCCTTCGAATAGCCGATATTGGATGTTATGATTATTTTACATATATGCATATTGCAAGCAACACATACACACATACGCACGCACACAGACGTAATATGAGCATGCCAAAGCACAAGTCTCTAGTAATTGAAATACGGGTTTTGCAAATTGTACTGCGTATGGTATTCACGAGTACACATGTCAAATTTCATATCTCTAGCTTTTGTGGTTTACGAGATCAGCGCGTTAATACAGACGAACGGACGGACAGGGCTATATCGACTCAGCTCGTCGAGTTGATCAAGAATATATATACTTAATGGGGTCTGCGACGCCTCTTTCTGCCTTAATTTTCAGAAAAACATTATACCCTGATTTCCCATTTTCAATGGGTTCAGGGTATATAAAATATGAACTACTCGCAGACGCTTTAAAACTCAATATTTGCATCCTAAAAATAAATTTGCTCTATTTTCAACAAACAGCTCAGCTTTTGGTTCTCTTTCCATTTAGGTATTTTGGTTGGGAAACAGAAGTACGCAGAAAACATCTCAAGACGAATAAGTGCTGCAAACTCAATAAATATTTTGCTTTAAATTCCTTTATTCGTGAACTGCTTGAGTGTGCGAGAGAGCTGGTGTGTGGGTTATACTTTGTATTGTGTGGTGCTCCGCTTTATAGGCTGGCAGTTACAAAAAATAGGGCGTGGAGTTGCGACTGGGTATGACGCGGTCGGCATCCGGCACAGCCAGAAAGATGTGTGCAAAGCGTTCCTGGGCGGTCTTAAAGCTGAGTATGGCACCCACATTGCCGCAACGATAGCAATAGTTGGGTGCAGACCAAACAGTAACCAGCTTCTCCTCGAACATGTACTTGAGGCCATCATCGACCAATTGATGGGCGCGACAAATGAGGCTCAGATTGTTGATGGTCATAAAGTTGTTGGTGACCTTGTGGCCAAACAGCCAGCCGGCGCCGCGTGGACTCTGGTCCCAGGCCTCAATGTCTTCTGGGTCGGACCACACCAGATCGCAGAAGGCACCTTTATAAGGGATTTCACCAATGCGGTCGATTGTGCGAATCTGATCCAGAGTCACAATATCCGGACTAAGTCCGCCGTGCACACAGAGCACCTGTTCATCGATAATCGCTGCTATTGTTAGCAAATCAAAGACATTGCAGCAATACTTCCAGCCATTGGTGTTGCCATACTTGCTGAAGCACTCGTCGAAGAAGCCGTAGACTTTGGTGATCTGCCTCGTCTCGTGGTTGCCACGCAGTAGAGTTATTTGACTTGGATAGCGCGCTTTGAGCGTCAGCAGCCTGGTGAACGTCTCCAAGCTATAGTAGCCCCGATCCACAAAGTCGCCCATGAATATATAGTTCGTGTCGGGTACCTCGCCACCAGTGCTGAACAGCTTCTGCAAGTCGTAGAACTGACCGTGTATATCCCCGCAGACAGTCACCGGCGTGCTGACCGGTTGCACGTTGGCCTCCTCGAGTAGTATGTCGCATATTATCTCACACAGCTTACGCAACTCATTCTCTGGCAAATATTGACACTTCTTCACTATCTCAATCCATTCGTCAACTTCACCCATTATAAGCGTCTTCCAAGAAGAGTTGCAAGTCTGGCATAAAAAATGTTTATATAACAACTGTATAGAAAATATTCTGCTTTTTCCGACAGATCTACTACATACCAGCTCGATTAAAATACAAAAGAGGGGAGCAAAATGTGTGAGTCACTTATATTAAATATTTGACAAATAACTCTTGCAAAGGGCCAAGGATATTTCAATTTTAAATACCTTATAAAATGCCTAAATGTGTTTTCTTGCTACATGAAATGGAACTTCTTATGGCAATATATAAAACAATTGCTAAAAGCTATTCAAACAATAGATTGATCAATCATAACAAGTTCGACATTGATTTTTATAATATATAAGTTAACACGTTGCGTCAGGGTTGCTCTGGAATTTTCGAAGTAATCTGGCGATAGAATGACAGTGCTTTCATGGCTCACTTTATATCATCTGCTCAAGTGAAACTGACTTCAGCTTGAAAAAAATAGAATTGTAGGCAGTGCGAGACGAACTGTCCGAGCGACTACTATAGTAATTGTAATAATAAAAACGAAAAATAGTTTTATTATATAGTAATTGTAATAATAAAAACGAAAAATAGTTTTGTTATAATTTATATAGTATATATACAGATATACTATTTTTTTTTTTTTAGTTTTGGAAGCATAATCTTCAACTTAACAAGTCGACATCTTAAGGCTTGTCAAAGCAAAAACAGAAGCGTGTGGTTGCCATAACAACCACAGAGACAGCAGCAATAATAACAACAGTAATAATAATCATCAGCTGGCATCAACATCATTATGCTGGATTGCATCAAGTATAGCATATGCCGTGGCCCGAGGCCAACGACTTGAACAACAACCAAAGCTACAACAATCATCGTTGGCAGCTTTTTGAGTTGTTGCTTAAAGTCAACAAAACGTAAGTCCTGAATCCTGCCAGTGCCACAAAAGCGCAAAAGAAATTTGCAGGCTGAATGCACAGTTTGCTGGCGAAAGCTACTAAACACAGACCTAAAGCAAAACAAAACAAAACAAAAAAAAAACCACAAACACAGCGCCTGCTGAGCCTGTGGCCAAGAATTTGTTTAAGTTTTTGCCCGGAATCTAATTAATTTCAAGCATGAATACATAAACTTTTCGAACTAAGCTTCAAAGTCTATTAATTTTCGGGGACGAAGGCCTGTTGTGGGTGTGTAGATTGCGCTGCCAGGAATCTATTAGCCTGTAAACTTCTTCCGCTCCAGACACGCACACATTGATTAATTTTAAGACAATAATCATAAAGGCGTTGCCCACCTGACCACAATTTGCCAAAAACTTCGCTCTGACACCCACCCATCCACTCTCTATCTCTCTCTCTGTCTCTCTGCTTCCGGCGAGTTGCTTGGTGCGTTGTATTCAAAATGGCGCACGTGCCTGGGTATATGTGTTGTGTAGCATACTTTCGAGCGTCTTCATTTCAGCTAACCAAAGCACGTTGCTCCTGTTCATGGCAACGTCTTCTGGACGCCTGTAGAAGTTTGGTAGTTAATTTGCTGGCTTCTACTCATTGCAACTTTAAGCGAGCCACAGGCATAGAAACCTAATCAAAGTTCTCATGGTTGATCAGAAGTGCGTACTATTCGGTTTATTCCCGCTAATTCTGGCCTTTTTTGTCCTTCATATGTATTCATAATTGTGGAAAACTTAATTGAGAATTTATAATTTATCTTATATATTTAAATATATGTTTCATATTATAAAAAATATAATGTTTAATTCTTCCCTCTTTTTAATTATTAATATATACATTAGATAAAGTATATATATAATTAATTAAAAATATATACATCAGCATCGAAATTTAATTATTTTAATATATTATAATTATTTTATCATATGTTATGCATGTTGGTATAGTTTTTATATTAAATCACATATTTCTAACCGATTTGTATTAAACACAATTTTATATATTTTTTAAAATAAAAAACTTATAATGTAAGAAACTTAGAAACTCAAAAATAAAGCGCGAACTTTAATTAAATACGCTATTTTCAACCAAACAAAAAAATCAAAATCACACTTCATAGAAAATCATAAATGTTAATTTATAATGTGTCCATTCTATTGTCTATGTTTTTTTGATAGGATTTAAAAGTACAGTGCATTTTGTTTAGCAATTATTTAAATCAAAACTTGACTTTTTAAATATCATTTTCAACTCTATAAAAATATACATATAAATTACTGAGGCGTAAATAAAGAATCAAATTGAATTGAAAATTGGATAGCCGCATCCCCTATTCATGGTAGTGGGGAGATTCTCAGTATATTCGTATTTTTAATTTAATTTAGCTCTAGCTTTTTTTACTGCATTTTCCACGCTAAAACTGCCCTTTTCTGCAGGTTGCACTACTTCCTTGTCTTAATGTTTTTGTACTTTGCTCTTGACGCAAAGTTTTCTTCGTTTCTGCTGTTTTTCCTGCCGGAACCTGGCACGCAACCAAACGTGGCTAAGTCGGGCGCGTCGTTAACTCGTTCGGGCGCTGAGAGCAGGGGGCATGAAGATTTCACCTGGTAAATAAACTTACACAAACTGTTTGCGTGTTTGGCTGTTATTTATAATATGCCCGCCCTCAAACCCCGCGTTCTATGCCCCTCTCACACGGAAAGAGAAGCCTTCAACTTGACCATTGATGCCACTTGCAAGGCACTGGCCACGGGGCCTGCAAAAATTTAACATTTCAAGTTGCAGCAACTCGACTTTTTGGCTTGCTCGCTGCTGCATTTAAGTTTTAATTGGATTTCAGTTTATTTTTTTTTTTAGCGTCTCATTCCACTAGTCGCTGTTGTTGCTCTGGCACCAGCTAATAAAACGCATAAACTCAACCCATTTTCTGCCGACTGACGCATTTCATTTACATTTTTCCCATTAGTATTTAAGAGTGCTTCATATAATTTCCATTTAAATGTGCTTTCCAATCCGATATGTTAGAAATGCTTTTCAATTATCAAATCAGCCAAAAATCCTCTTCGACAATAATTTATATTATTCACATTGGTATTTAGTCATTCCATACGCATCTGAGTACCGCGCTGACTAATGAAGTATTAGCAATAATATAATAACACTGTCCACTGCGTACATCACGTGGAAATGTATGTTATCTAAATGTATATTTATTTCATCACAAAGAAGATTTAACTGTCGGCAATAAGAAATAACTGATTGAAAATTCGAAAATATCTTTCTACATATACTCCTCAGAGTCATAGTTGCTATCCTTGAACTATATGGATTTATTTACTGAATGGTTTATTGAAATACATTTTTCAATTATCATTTATTGATTCAATGGATTCTGACGAAAACGAGGAATTTGAGCTATGTTTAATAACTACTTAAATACTTCAAAAGCTTTTGCCATTTAAATTTTACTCCAATTTTTAATTTTCATTCCCTTCAATGAAAAGGATGAAGTCAAGGCTTTTATCAGAAGTATTCACAAAGACTACGCTCCTATCTCCCACTCTAGATTCTTGTGCATAATTTTTGAATTAAGGTCATTGCATTTGCGGATTAAAAAAACGAAAAATGTTTTGCAAAAGCATTAGGCGAGGGCCTCAAAATAAATTCCTCAGCAATAGAGCATGAAAATTTCTTTACAAGCGAATTCCAGACACCACAAGAGCTCCCAGCCAGCCACCACATACACACGCAAATACACAAGGAGAAGTACCCTCGACACAAGCAGTTCCTTCATTTCCGCAACGCATTCCTAGCAAGCATCAATGTAAACACATTCAAAGCTATCAACAATTTATCACGGCAACTGAACGAAATCTCATTTGCAAAAGAGGAAAAAGTTTTGCAAGCGCGCGACGTGGTGCGGCGAGCGTCGCAGTGATTGTCAAACTGTTCGGCGGCCGCAGGCGCTGCAACAACAAACAAAGCAACTCAAATGATAGGGAGAGGGACTAAATGAAAAAATAGACGGAAACAGCGACAAACGCAATTTATGTTTTGTGCCGAACGCAACAAAAGGAAATGCGAGAAAAAGAAAATTGCGAAAAGGGTTTGGGAGCCAAGCCAAAGTTTTCCTGGCGAGGGAAATGGAAATAAATAAGGAAATCATGTTTAACTTTTGCCGGCGAGACAATGAAAGGGCCAAAATGCTTTCCATTTCACAGCAATCCATATATCAAAATACGCATCTGTGCGACTCGCATAATTCTTGCCCCGATTTGATTGCCCCAACGACTATCGGACCTACTCCTACCATCCCAGGACACTCCTGCTGCCCCCTTGCTTCATTTTAGTTTCAACGAATATATATGACAACAAAAACAAATCAAAAGTCAAGTGAACTGGGCAAAAACAAAGCGTATAGTGCCCAAGGAAGTAGGGAAAGGAGCGACACAACAGACAAGAAAACACTTGGCTGAGGTGCAGCAGTCGCCACAGCAAAAGGCGTCAGATACAGCCCGGAACACAGCTGGCTTTGTTTTTGTTTGCCGGAACAAAGTTGTTGCAAAAAACATTAGCATAAAAAGTACATGATACGAAGACTTTTCTGTGCGACTGTGCAGTGCGTTGTGCGGTGATATATATATATATATATGAGAATGTATTTGAGCATAATGGAGCGAGTGTATTTTAATATTGCACACTGTTGTCCATGTCTGTGGCTGCACTGGCAAGCAGGTTATATAGTAGCTGACTGTAAATACGTTCATGCGTACACAGATATCGAGTTTCTATAAAATTATTAATTGATTATGAAATTATTTATAAAGTGTGCATATTTGATATATATAATAATAACTATCCGATTTAAGAAATAATATATAAATCTACATATATAAATAAATATATAAATATTTAACATACATCACACATCATACATCATACATCATACATCATACATCATACATCATACATCATACATCATACATCATACATCATACATCACACATCATACATCATACATCATACACCATACGTCATATCATATATCATATATCATATATCATATATCATATATCATATATCATATATCATATATCATATATCATATATCATATATCATATATCATATATCATATATCATATATCATATATCATATATCATATATCATATATCATATATCATACATCATACATCATACATCATACATCATACATCATACATCATACATCATACATCATATATCATATATCATATATCATATATCATATATCATATATCATATATCATATATCATATATCATATATCATATATCATATATCATATATCATATATCATATATCATATATCATATATCATATATCATATATCATATATCATATATCATATATCATATATCATATATCATATATCATATATCATATATCATATATCATATATCATATATCATATATCATATATCATATATCATATATCATATATCATATATCATATATCATATATCATATATCATATATCATATATCATATATCATATATCATATATCATATATCATATATCATATATCATATATCATATATCATATATCATATATCATATATCATATATCATATATCATATATCATATATCATATATCATATATCATATATCATATATCATATATCATATATCATATATCATATATCATATATCATATATCATATATCATATATCATATATCATATATCATATATCATATATCATATATCATATATCATATATCATATATCATATATCATATATCATATATCATATATATCAAATATTTATCATATTCATATATATCAAATATTTATCATATTCATATATATCAAATATTTATCATATTCATATATATGAAACTAACTTTTCATTCAGTTTTTCAGCGCAGACATATATATTTTTCCACTCATTGCCGGCATGCAACTCAAATAGGATTTGTGCTTAACAGTTGCCACAGGACACAGAAGCATTTTCTTTTGCACTTTTGGCTCATTGCAGCCAAATGATAAATTTGTACTCATTCTTTGTTGTCTGCTAACGCCAGGCATTAAATGTACGTCTCTACCTCTTATGCACACACGTTTTCTCTCTCTCTCTCTATATATATATCTCTCTATCTCTATCTCTGTCTGTCCGTCGGCACGGATTGACTGTCCGGGGCAACAGGATACGGCTGCATGTAAATAGCCAGAGGGAAGGCTTGGCATATGCGAAAGGCGAGCCAGACAAAGTTGACGCGAGGATTTCGCTTCTCCAAGTTAACGAGCTAGCGGGCCAAAGGCGAATTCCGCAGTCAGTTTATAATTTATGGACGCTTAAACTTTGGCACCAAGGTGCGAACCGTAGACAAAAGGCGCTGCCTTTGCAAAGAAATTTGTCCGAAATTCTTCTGCAGGGATTTTAAATGTTGCAAGCCGGAATTAATGGACGTGCAAGGCTTTGTCAGCCCAAAACAAATGAAATGCCAAGTTCTGTTCCTTGCTTTATTTTTGTACTTTTTTGGCAGCACCTGCCCGAAGTCAGCTTCGCTCCAGCACGTGCCACATGACGTGTCATTAGTGGCAACCCTTTCGTGCCGATTCTATTAGTTGGCAATTTTCACGCCTCATTCGAGACGTGTAGCAAACGAAGCTTTCACCAGGCACACAGAACACAGAATCAAGGTGACCCAGAGAACTCAAATATACGCACCTTTTTCAGCTGCAACCCCCGAGAGGTCGAATGCTCGTAACACATGTGTGAGCCCAGACAACGTATTCCAAACATTCAATAAATTAAAGGTACAAATGTAATTTCGTTTGCAGGCGGCCAGAGGGCGACTCGCAATAGCTAAATAAATACGTTCCATCTAGCAGCAACTTCAATTTCCAGTCTTTGCCTTTAACGACTGCCTGTAAATAGATTAGGGTGCTGCCATGGCAACGCCCCTGCCCAACTGTGGGACAAGTCTGCAACGCGTGCCACTGCCCTTTTGCTGACCCCCTTTTCGATGCCACTGACACCTCTACTTCTAGCAACTGGCCATATTTTAGCCATTTTATGACACGCAGTGCTCTAAGGGCTGCCAATAACAGCAGAAATTTAAGGTCTGCCAGTCTAATCTATCTATCTATTCTTTTGATTATTAATCCAATTAACCTATATATACGTATTAAAAATGATTCAGTAGAGAACTTTGTATGTTGCTTCATGCTTAGTCGCACCGATACTTTGATTATCCCTACACTTACTCCACTGCCTATGCATATGAGAGGCAATCAACAGCAACTCCCGAGGCATCGCAATGAGCAACGGAGAGCTCAGTGCCATCTGCTGTTTGTTGCTTCAACACCTCTTCAGATAAGAGGAGAAAGGGACTCTTCTGTTGCACAAAGCGACCGTTAAGAGGCTGTATGTGCGGCTGAGGATGAGTGAAAGGCGAGGGGGCGAGCCACAGTCTCGACAGGTAAGTGCAGGCAATATCAACCCCAACAAGCGACCATTGATGGTCAAAACGGCAGCTGCACAATGTCAAACTGGACTTTGCTCAAGCCCCCAACCCAGAAGCACTCAACTAAATGCTGGAATTTAGGTTTTGTCCTACGCTCTCTTACGATCGGGGGTTGAAGGCTGTGGGATGGCTTGCCATGGAGCAGGCAGGCACACTTTCTGTTGGGGTCACATTGAAATTAATGGCTCGGAAAGTGTTAAGATTAATCAGGGCCGCATAAAAACTGTCGCATGGCCCGTTCACGGAAGTGCTCGCTACCTAAAGTTCTGTGTCCTGTGTCCTGTGTCCTGCAGCTGCTCATTAAGATCTGGCACAGTCGAGCCAAGATAGTTGGCCAAAGCAATCTAGGCCATTTAATCAGCCAAACTTAAAGCCTAAGCAAATGAGCCATGTCGAGCTGCCACACCAAATGGGCACGCTCATGCTGATGATGCACCAGCAATGCAGGGCAGCGAAAGAAGATGCATTCAGTCTCTCATAAAAGCCGTTAAATGGGCTGGTCAGGAGAGAAAAGAGACAAGCGCTCTAGGCTGCGTGAAAACAACTCTTAATAACACCTGGTTAATGAGACTTTAATCCAAATTCGAAATGCTAAACACGACCTGCAGAAATTGTAAATGAAATATAAAAGGTAGAAATGGAAATACTCTGCCAAGGCTAGAAATTCGCATAGTAAAAAATAAAAAACTTATTTAATTAATAAAATGAATTTAAGCTCAGATCAAAAATATAAATAAAACAACAATTGAAATGCAGTTTGAAGAAATAAGAGTGAGGAAAACAGGTTTCAGAGAACAGCACAAGAGCGAAATTCCTCGAATAAAAGTGGTTGCAAAAAATTTAAATATAATGTAATTAAAATATAAATTAAATATGCTGTAAATAAATAAAACCACAATTGAAATTAGATTGAGGAATTATTTTTCAGTTAACAATGCAGCACATTCCAAGCACTTTTAAAATTTGTTATAAAAAAACAATGAAATATATCTTAAAATAAATATAAATTAAATGTGCTACATATTTATTATTGTCTGCAAATCCTTACAAATCATTTACAAAATTAGTTCATAGATCAGAAGAAATACTTGTTAGCTTACTCTAGTTTAGTTAACGAGTCCCTTGCTGACACGAGCGTCAAAGCGTAAATTATCCAAATAAACTAAAATAAATAAATAAATCAATATATCATTAACTGTCCCCAAAAATACATTTACTATAGAACCCCGCTCTTCATACATATTTATAAATAGAAAGTCTGCGCTAAGCTCAGTTCACAAAGGCAATGATTCAATGCAATGCATAAAACTTTTCTCTTCATTTCGATAAGTTCTTTATGATTTATGATTGTAAAAATATTTCTGTGTATTGAGCATTGCAGGTTGCACGACCAAATGAAATGCTCTACGAGAGTGTATAAAGCACAAAGAAAGATAGAGAGAGAGAGTGGGAGAGAGAAGAAAGAGCAACGGTCTAGAAACATAAATTACACTGAAATCTAAGGCAAGCACCGACTTTATGCCAACAGACGACAACACACGTAGAGTGGGAGAGAAGACAAAGAACTAAAAAATGTTTTAGGAAACTTCAACGGCCACCTGGCGCTGGGAATGAGGATAGGGACAGTGGCAGGGGGACACACAACATCAGAGGCTGCTTTCATGAAGTCCGGAGACTATTTAGTCGACTAACTGACACACATAGATACGAGCTCAGACAGCTGTCACAGAGCTACAACTACAGTTACGCAGATACAGATATAGATACATATACAGATACGTCCGTATAGCGCTGATAGCGCTGGAGCTACTGATAAGCCGTAATGACCCAAGCCACAATGGGGCCAAATGATTGTTAAAACGTAGCTGTGAGCCTCGTATGTGGCCCCAGAATGTGACTTTTTGACAAGTTCATTGCGTTACGGTCCTAAATTACAAATTGTAATTGACTTGCGAACGGTCTGTGGACATTCTGAGAGCCGAGTTGCCCTTTGCCCTCTGCCTTTTGAGTAATTTTTCAATTTTTGGCTCGCACTCACAGCTTGTGGCTCGTTCGTCACTTGAGCCAAGTGGCAAATGATAAATATCTAACAGCCACCCAAACGCTCGGTAGACCATTAAGCAAGCCACTGAACCACAATAACCACAGGTCTAACACCAGGCACTACTTCTGGTTCTGGTCCTGCTGCTGCTCCCGCTGCTCCTGCAACAACTGCTGTCTTTTCTCATTTGCACTTGAAACTCAGAAGCTGGCTTCTTCTCATGTCCTTTACATCATTCAATTCCACTCTGGCCCTCTTCCTGTTGTGTGTTTTATGACCCAGCAAGCAGACACTTGATGTGATATTTCCTCTATTGATAGGCAGACGTAACCTCGGCGCATTTATCACATCGATTTAAAGTGGCGTTACCTTTTGTCAAATCTATTCACATTCCGCTTCCACTCTCCATCCCATCTCTGTCCCTATCGTACGCCCAGAGGGGCTAGTCCATAACTAAACACGTACTTTTCAGCGTCTGTCAAATGTAATGGAAGCGCAGGCAGCCCAGCGAGTTGACTTGGAAAATGTTCAGCTGAAGTCTCAAGTATTCCATTTATTGGCAAAATGACGTACCGGCGCCACGACCCCAACCCCGCCGCAATCATCTACTGACAACTGACTATGCCCTGCCGAGCTGCAGGCAATTCCAAACTGAAAGGGAGTCAGCAAATTGTCGTCAGCTTGACAATGTATCAAAAGCATTTCAAATCGAAGCAATGTTAATAATCATTGCAACTTATCTAACTTGAATTCAGCGTAGTTCTAAAAATACTCAAAGTCTAATTTACTCCAATTTCCTCACTTAACATATACAATTTTCTATTACACATCTGTCAATTTTTCAAATTAATTTTAGATAACTCCTAATCAAACTGTGCCACAGAGTATTCCGTTATCGACTTGGCTAAATATTTGACTAGAGTTCTTGTACGTTATTCTTATCGATTTTTTGGTTTCGTTTGGTTTTGGTTTTCGTTTCGTTTCATTTGCTTTTGCTTCGATTTTTCCACTATCTTGTCCTTACTCTCTCTTTCTCGCTCTCTCTCTCTCTCTCTCTCTCTCCCTCTCTCTGTCTCTGTCTCTTATATATATGCATAGTCAAAAAACTTTTTATCTAGCTCTGGATGGCAGTGCGGGGCTGTCAAACAATGCGACGGCAATGGAATAACACTGCCAAGTGCAGACAGCGCAGCATGAAGAGAGGCAGTTCGAAAGGAGAGAGCGGAAAGGGCGGGGAGTTGGGCAGAGGTTTGAGCATCTCTAACTGCAAAGCATTTCCAACGCAGCGACATGGCTGGCAGTTCAAGTTGAAGTGGCCGTGTACACAATTGTAATTTTTCGTAAATCTGCAGAGATGAAAATGCAGCGTACCCAAGCTGAGCCCAGAGAGGCTCTGGTCCCAACCACTGCCCTCGCCCCACAAGCGTGGCAGATGGCCCTTGAGGCGATGCTGCTGTAAAGTTTAGTTTTTGGAGTTGATTCATTTTAATGAAGGAAATTCTGTTTGCCAAAGTGTTCCGAAAGAGACTTCAACACAGAGAGAGGAGAGAGGGAGCGGGCGACCGAGCACAATAAACAAGTCATATCCTAATCGATTGCATCCCTAATTGCACACTGCCACGCCCCGCTGTCATGAGAATGTGAAAATTAATTGCATTTACACCTTGAAACTGTTGTCGTCAGAGAGCAAACAAAAACCAAATCGAAAGAGAATTCCACTAGCGCATCAGCACTAGCAGAGATCGGAGAATCGTGCAGAGGACACACAGTCCCAGTCACCGCTTCAGCTTACAGTTTCAGTTGAGATGTGACCTGTACAGTAGCAGGTAACAAAATTAGTTATGACAATTATTTTGACATGAAGATGGCATAAGACACGGACACGGACAAGGACCAGGACAGACTGCACTCGGGGATAAACATCTAAAGAGCTGCACACAAAAGCTATTAAACAGGGTCTGCATTGAAATACTTTAGAAATACATTCAGAAACGCACAGAGACGCTGACAAGGCTATTATAGCAAAAAAGATCAGCCGACTACCTGGCAGGCAGGCGACAGACAAGAGCAGCAGGTGTGCACAACAAATCAGTTAAGGCGAACGGATCGCCGAAAATATAAGCAAAAAGCAACGACTCGTCAACAGCCCTACTCCGATCACGACAAGCTCAATTTGCACCTGCCGCAAATCAAAGAAACGCCAGCGGCAAGTGCGACAGAGAGGGATGGAGAGGAAGAGAGAGAGACAGAGCCAACAGAACAGGTAACTCGAGGTAAGCGAAAAGGTAACACAATACCCAACGGCGACCGCGACATCTGTTCTGCTCTTTATTTGCGAGTGAGTGAGGGATTGAGAGGAGGAGGGGTCCAGAGGGTGCGGAAAACGTGGAGCAACGCAGCATGGGGAACGCAGCATGTTGCGGCAAAGCCGGTTTCCTCTACAAGGGTAACCCAAATTTTGGCACTGCCATTGCCATATTCCGTTGCCGTATAATTTTCGGCATTAGCTTGGCCCAAATTAATGGGCAGTTGCATCAATCCGCAGCCTACAGCGACTCGTTTCATCCGCTGCGGCAGCTGTTAGATTTCTGCAGCCAAACAACCGGATAACCAGTTCCGAGCACACTGAAAAGCAGCATTTGAGGCACTTTTGAGAATAAACTTTAAGCTTTTGGAAAGTATTTAATAATGCTGAGTGTTTCTTTTTGGCATGCAAAAGTAATCAGTTGATTATTTATGTTATACTTGAAATAATAGAGTATTATTAATTATTATTATAGAGTAGTATTTATACTCTATTATTTGAAGTAATCTGTTAATATAACAATAACTCTATGATTTTAAGTGTAATATAAATAATTAAAAACTCTGTAAGATACATATAATGCTCATTAAATAAGAAGGAACCTCACAGTCAGCGATTAAGTGAGTACTCTTCATCGGGACTGCATGTCCTAAAACCCAATCAAAATACTAATTAAGTAATTAATTAAGTAAGCTGAAAGAATATAAATAAATTGAATTGAGAAAAAAAAAATTTTTTTTCGCTTTTATTAAATGCATTAAAAATTATACGAACTGCACTTATTGTGATGCGCCAAAGGGAATTTTTGTGCTTTGTAGATATTACGAAACCTAGCTCATACACTTGAAAGATATTATATAATATATGTATAATATGTAGATATGCCAGAAAATTTTCTATTATTATTTCTATTATTATTATATCATTACTTCTTTTTATTTATTATTTATTTTTATTATAGAATTTTTTTCTTTTAATTTTTATTAATTATACAAATTATAAGTAATAAAATCCTATTTAAATCACAAATTTTATATTTGATCCAAAATTGGATGGCCAAGTGGCCAATAAATTTTATAATTATACAAAATATAAATAATAATTTCATATTGGAATAAAAAAATGTTTTCATCCATTAACTTTTAAAACATTTATCAATTATCTTAGATAGCCAATAAAATACTAAAACAGGATTGTGGCATAGTGTAATTAAGCCAATTAGGCAGTATTATTGAACGCATCGAAATTATGTTGAGCAGGCCAATTGAAGCCGTAAGTATTTCAATTGGCTCGATTAATTAATTAATGTTGCGTTGAAACCCACAATTAAAGTAAATTACCAAAATGTTTCATATTAACGCAACATGTCTGTCAATTAAAACTTTTTACAGCCTCGACATTATAAACGGCTCGTCCTTTCCCTCTCCAACATGGAACAGTTGAAAGTTGCGGTCGGTGAAAAGTGGAACGGGAGCGTGGAGCAAGAAGCGTACTTAATCGATTTTTGATATCTTATTAATGACACGTACAGGATGCGCAGCAACGGAATATAACGGTGCCATAATGTATACACCATAATTCGTGATTTTCGACAGGCTGACAGGATAACATTTCAGCATTTTATATTTTAATTATGAGGCGTGTCCTTGTTCACGTGTAGAGCATTGACCATGTTTATGAAATGCGGCTATATATCTAAAAAATTACATGGGCCAACAACTATTTCGCTATAAGAATCAATTGACATTTTAAAAAGATTTTTTCCAACGACTTCGTTTAACTCTTTGATAGGAGGAAGTATCTACAACTTTTCAATGATGCTTAAATTAGAACCAAATCGGTCATTCTTATTGGGAAATAGTTGTTGCTCCATCAGCAATGGCATCAGCTGCCATCGGCATAAGTGAGAAGAATGCTATTTTGAAAGCCTGGAATCCAGTCCTCAAGCCTAACAATTCCTCGATACATAGTTATACACAAGCGTATATATTGACGAAAGCTTTCAATATCATCTGTAAATTTTACATAAAGTAAAATGAATGGAAACAAACAAAAAAATAAATAAAAGTTTTGTACATGCAAATTTAAGATCCGTCTACATTCACAACTAAGTTTCTCAGTTAAGAAAACGAATTTGGATGATTTATTTATAGGGACAAAAGCTTCCATTTGTGTTGAACAGTGAATCAATACTTCGAACGTTGAATGCATGCGACACCATTTGGGTGCAAGCCCTTAGTTTTATTTGTGTGTCTGGAAGGCAAATAGAATTGGCAGCTCGATTTTATGGATCGCCTCGAATGTCTGGATGCCTTGAACTTGATGTGTGGCCGGCGACACAAGGACGAGGCAACTGTATTTGTGGTATTGGCATTTCCTACGACATTAGGGGTGGCTCTGCCTATAGCCAACTATGTTCTGGCCCAGTTAATTGGGCCGTCATTACATGGCTAACAACGATAATGAGCGAAGGCTTAACCCACCGACCCAAATACGGACCAGTATATGGCTACGCATGGAGAGGGCTTGAACTAAAGCCGCTTAAAACACAGACACACTCAAACACACACGCACACACGTATACTCGTGTACGCACACTCGCGCAATTTGAAAAATTTACCAAATTAGAAATAATTCTCTAACTAAGTTACTTTGTGGCAGCCGCCTTAACACGACTTGAATAATGATGAAAAATGGAATGTAAGAAAGTTATAATAGATTATTATATTATAATAATTATAATATTACTTAAGAATAAGGAATATACACACATAATAATTAGGTATTATAAAAAAAATTAAAATTATTATATATGAACATTTATAATTCTTCAGTATTTTTATAATATAGATATTAATATATATAAAATATCTAATAATTACCTTTTATGGATTATATATAATTCTATGTTATAGATTACAGATAATTTTAATTTCAAATTATGTATTTTAGGAGATCTGTGTATTCATACCCGGACTAATGGCGGATATTAATAAATTGATTTTATATTTTATATTAAATAAGGGGCTACCAGGCCCCATTCGACCTTTCGGCTAGATTTTCAGAAAATAAAATATCAATCGAGATGTACGGTTATTTACATATAAAATAAATAATACTACTAATGTATATTTTTGATTTAATAATAGAAATTGTAAACAAACATTTGATCATCCCAATGAACTAAAAATTTTAATAGACTAAGCAATTTGAAAGCCCATTCTGGCCTATTCCCTAGCCTGCTGCAGCTGTGCAGCCGACTGATTGTTTTTAGCTTTTTTTTAGCGTTCCATTGTAATTTCTTTCAGTGTAGTTCACATGTAGCTACAAGAGTGTTAACCCCACCTCATCGCTGTCTGCTTCTGTCCGTGACGCCGGCGCCTCTTAAGCGGCTTTCGCCAAATGTGGACACCGTAATTAAGTTTCAATTTGCTGCGCAGCCCCCATCGGGTCGTCTTCCTCATCATCTTCTGCTGTGAGCGCTCTTAAGTAGGCAACAGCAAAACACACACAATTTGAATAGTGCACAGGAGTAAAGATGATGTTCATGAGCGTAACAGCCGAGCAGCGGGATAATGAAAAGTTTACATTTTCGTTCACGTTTCCAGTGCGATAAACTGAAATCCCGCTGTTAAATTATGCCCCATTTAATAAAGCTACCAAACGAGCATCTCCCGAGCAACTTTTACACAAATTATGCTCATCAAAAGACACAGAAAATAGCAGCACGACAGGCTCGACAGCACGTTAACCAGGATAAGGGAAGGCGGAAGGAAATACGAGTACGAATGCAAATGCGAATGCCTTTGCTGACATGTCGCAAGTCGCTACGTTGATGAGCGACAAAGAAATAAAATAAAAAAAAAAGTTACGCAAAAGTCACGCAACACACATTTAAAAAGTCTCGCATTTCGGCGCAGAAAACAACGCGGAGGAAAGGAGCAGAAGAGGAAAGAGAGAGTGGGGTAGGAGGAGGAGGCAGCCACAAGGTAGAAAAAAGTAACAAAGGTGACCAGTAAGCCGGCAGTGAAGCTCAGCAGCGAGTGAGCTGAGCTCCTTTCGTATGTGAAATATGGCATGCGGCATGCGGCATGTGACAAGTAGCAAGTGCGGTTGCTTGTCATCAACTTGGGCAAAGGCCAAAGATGGCTTAATGCCCCATCTTTAGCTGCGTGCACCCAATGAAAAGAAATATACTTATAACAAGTCAAAATAAAAGGTAAACGGCAAATGGGCGTGGCAGGATGGCGGTAAATGGGAAGCAGATTGAAGCTGCCATTTGCCAAAAGCTGCAAAGCCGGCAAAGATTAACTAATGGAGCAATGCGGCATGAGGCAATTCCGTTGACTATGCAAATGAAACGAATGCCAAAATGCCGCCAAAAAGTACTCGAAATGACAATATGATAAATAATTATATATATATATATATATTATATATACTCAGATAATTATGATAGAAAAAACCTGAAGTGTGGCTTAACACTCATAACACTTGTCTTAGCCAAAGTGTTAGTTGAATCTTAGTTTGGATTGTAATATGAATATTAACAGTTAATTTTGAATTTTCATAATAAAACAAAAAATATATTTTACTATATGAAACGTTTGTATAAAGATTGCTATTAAAGATTGCTATTAATCAATTTAACAAAGTTGATCAGTTGATCCAAAGGTAACAATTTCTTTATTAAAGCTGATTACTGAGATAATAGATTTCGGATATGCCTTCAATTGATAGGTAAGAAAAATGTCTCATTTTAACTAAGTATTCAAAATTTGATCAAATATAAGCCCTTTTTCATTTTATTTTTTATTTAAAATAAAATCTTAAGTCCTTTTATATATTATATATTATATATTATATATTATATATTATATATTATATATTATATATTATATATTATATATTATATATTATATATTATATATTATATATTATATATTATATATTATATATTATATATTATATATGATATATATATAGCTTTAAAAAGTAAATAAATACATTTTAAAAGTAATGTTAGCCGAAATAATTCTAAATATTCATTAATCCTTATTACGAGCATGTCAGTTAAGTAGCACAAAACTCTAAATATGAATTCGCAGAGATGCATCCTATGTGGAGCAACAACAATAACAACGCCAGCAACAACTTGAGTGGCAAAAAAAAACATTTTGCAAAAGTCCCACAAATTTATTAAGTTTTATAAAAAAGTTGGCCCGCTTCATTATAAAAACTGTTGCTATATGTAGTAGCTGCAACTGTGACTACAGCTGAGGCTGCGTTATCCCGCTCTCCTTCTCCTCTCTTTCTCACTCTTTCAATTATTTGAATCGTACTGATGTAGCTACTCAGCAGTCGAGTTCGGATGTTTAAAAGTCTGTGGCTGTTACTTTTCCAAGTGCAGTTGAAATTATTCTACATTTCTTTTTTATACCGAATACCCCTTAAAAGTCTGTAAAAAAGGCATGTTGGACTTGTTGAATTAATTTAACTTTATTTCTATTAAGGATTGAACAATAAATACAGATAGATGACAAATCTGAGCATTTAAGCATATTTATATATTTGAGAGGTTTATTTTTAGATTATTTATTTATTTTCAATGAAATTAAACAAATAGGTCACGTCGATGTAAAAGGTATAACTGTATTTTGTATACCAAAATATATGCATACATGAATATATTCATATAGCAATGCAGACAACGAGGTATCTTGTTGAAAAGCAAACCCATTTATGCTCCAATGTATGCTTTTCATAAATATATATATATACATTTTTTTTTGCCAACGTCGCATTTCATGCAAATGAAGTAAACTGGTATGTGCATGTGTGTGTGTGCATGTATGTGTGCGTGAATGCAAATGAGCTTGTTTGTATGTGCGCTGGGCCATGTAAATGTTTAAGCTCGTGCGACTGCAGCTGCGCATAGCGAGCCGTAAAATTTCTGCTTTAGTCGATTTATGCTGACACCTGATTTATGGCTTATAAATAAAATTTTAATTTCGCACAACAATTAATATATAACAATACTTGCACACAGACACACACACACACACACTCACATGCAGCAGAATCAAGCAAATGCGATTAGCATTTTAGAGCGTTTAAGCCTCAGCGACGAAACCAAATGTGACAATGGCTCCAGAGTTAGGCACACATGTGTACACACATACATGCACAGGCCACACTCCCCCACTTCAGCCTGTAACAACAGTTATTGGCTTAGAAGAGGGCGCAGGCTGCAATAAAAAATGTGTGAAACGTTAGGCGCAAAAATCTGCAAACAAGTGTGCAACAAAGCGCACAATTGTAATTTAACTGCAGTCAGAGTCTAGTTGGTAACACCACCACCACCACCACCAACAACAACAACAACAACAACAAAAATAGCAATGGGAAAAACGACTGGCAGCAACAACAGCACCAAAGCACAACGACAAATGTGCGCGCCTCAAGTGTCGTAAGCGGCTTTTGTTGGCAATTGTTTGGCAAATGCAGAAAAGCGAAAAACGGAAGAGTGCACAGCGTGGTGGGAGTGCGGGGGGAGTGTGGGTAACTGCAGCAAAATTGGTAGGCAAATGAAATGCACACACAAACCCACACACAGACATACACATAATCCACTTTGCTGAAGCAACAGACACAGCAGCTGCATCAAAGTCGGATATTACACATACGCCTCGTTGTGCCGTCGCTTGTTCACGCTGAGTGTCTGCCTCTCTCTTTCGCTGATGCTTCCCATATCTACCCTATATGTAAAACTGATCAAGGTTGGAAAAGAAGAGCTTCTATTCTTGTGTACTGCTATGCATAACAAATATTTTTGAATATTTAATAATTTGTTTATACAATTTTGGATACAAATTATATATCATTTTTTTAAAGACATAAGTTTAATACAAAAAAAATGTGCTTAGCCATAATAATGAATTTAATTCTCAAATTTGTATCACAAGCAAATCAAAATCCACATTAAATAAAATTATCTTAAAGTAAAGTAGATATTCTAAGATTTTTAATAAAAAATATATATGTATATATATATATTATTTTAAACATATCATTTGTTGTGTCTTACAACATATTTAAATATTTTATTTATGTTAAAATAATATTTCAGATTAAAAAAAATGATAGTATTTAAAAAACTTCATATGCTCTGTCTTACAACATATTTAAATATTTTATTATTTATCTTAAAATACTATACAAGATTTTTAATAAACAAACAAATATTTTCAAAATTTTATATGTTTTGTCAAAACATATTTAAATACTTGATGATCAACAGTGTTTACAGAGTATTTCTCAGTTAATCAGTGCAGATGAATTGTAGAATTTAACTTCCATTTCTACTTTTAGCGCCACGAATTGGTTGACAAATGTCACAGCAACGGCGCGACGACCAACTAGAGCCAAGCTCCATTCACAGCTTCGAACCCCCTTACAGCACTGCATCGTTCACGCTGCTCCCGGCCTCAAACACACTGTCAACGACCAACAAATGTAAAACAGCATAAAACTCTTGTCGCTTCAATGCCGTGACGGCAGCCCCCATACCCTATCCCATACTGGCTTATACGATGTTCGTGAAAAACTTGACACTTAATTGTGTCTCCTGCTCTTTCTCCCGCTCATTCACTCCCCTCTTTGTTTCCACATATGTACGGTTCTTTTTTTTCGTCTGTGTTATCTTTAAAACTGTCTGGCGGCTGCTTCTGTTTCTGTTGTCAATTGTTGCACATTTTTCTGACGCGGAAAACTGTTCTAAAATTCTGGGCCAATGTCCGTTAGCTTATGATGCGGCAAGCGCTGCTCTCCCTTCTCTTCCCTGTGGTTATGCACAATGTATTGCACAGCATAACAATGGGAAAAGTATTTACTTCAGCAGGTGCGATACTAATGGAAACGTATAAAACCGAATACCAACTGAAGCAAAAACATTGAAGTGCATAATTAAAAGAGAAAGCATAAAGTGTGTTCCAAATGGTTTAGCTGTCAGCACAAAAAGAAGAACCGTCTGATTGAGTGTGATTCTTATTATATGAAAAAATACAAGTCAAACTTTGTATACCTTTTTTACTGGTTTATGAAATACATAGTTAGGAAATTTATATAGTAGAAATAAAAGAAATTTTTTAGTTATTTACAAGTATTAATTAATACTACTTATTATTGTTTTCAATTTTAAATGTTGAGTCACGAGTGGAGCTTTAAGCTTTAAGCCCTTTTTTATATGGCAGCAATATTCAGCTGTCCACAGTGCAACATTCGTAAAGAACTTCAAAAACTGTCGCAGCTAAAGTATTATTTTTAGAATTTATGCGGGCTAGAATTATTTATTTGCAATGCATTTATATTGAAATACACATTTATCTCATTTATAATTGATCTTCTGCAAATATATTTAAATTTAATAAATTTATATTAATTAGATACGCTAGACCTTCGTTTTCTTTTTTAGCATACATAATTAATTTACATTATTTTTGTTTATGTGATAACAGTTCTTTTTTTTCGTACATTATAAGTTTCTTATTTAACAAAATAAAAAACAATAACATAATATGTTAGCTAACATAAAAGAACTATACTAACATGCATAAGATTCAAAATAAGCTAAAAAGAAGAAGGTATATATAAAACAATAAAAATATACTCATATTTTCCTGCCACCTTAGAAGGAGAGTATCCTAATCCACATAGAAATAAATTTATAAATTTTTTTTATTCCATATTTTTTATGTATTTGCGATCTATCCTAAAGGGAATAGAAATAAAATGAAAATATTTTTAAGGCTACCGAAGATGAATTTAAGGAAAAATGAAGTTTAAGGGTGTCACTATCATATATATAAGGCTTTATATAATTTGTGTTAAACCCTAGTAAGAGAAAGTCGTCAACCAAAATGGAAAATATATTCAATTTTATAGAAAACTCTGAGTTGATATAAGACTTCAGTTGCCTTAATTATTCATTCAAGACAGCTTAATTTAAGAAATCTTGAATGCCAAATTTATTAAGGAAGATGAGTTTGTCAACTATAATTCATATGAAAGTTTCCCTTTTTATGGACGAAAGCATTTAATCAGACTTTAATAGCTATGTAAAGCACATCAGGGCCTAGATCAAATGGCATCAGCAACTAAAAATCCACATTTATGGACGCCCAGCCCAAAGTTGTTGCCAATGTCGCACGGCCTAAAGACATAAAACAAAAGTTGGCTCGTCCTCTCTAAAAGTTGGACGACATAATGGCAACACCAAAGGGGAGCCCATCGAAGGGGAAATTGAGCCAAGCTAGGCTCCCAGGAGCTCAACAGGCGCTGTGGGCGAATACAACAAAGTGAATGTGAAGAAGTATCCGCAAAACACAAACAAAACATAAAATAAAATACTGAAAATTAACGACAAATTGCGCATCATTAAAAACCGAAACGGAGCACAAAGGACAAAGGGAGGGAGCAGAGGGAATGCTGCAGCGCAGACTAAAGCCAATAATGAAGACAAGCCAAAGCACGAGCAGAAGCTCGATACGCGATGGTGGGGGACTGTGGAGTACCATTGTGGGAGCACCTGGGTACACTCATTTATTTGATTACAAGCCACCAGCACGCGACAATGGAGCAATAAAAAGTAAAGGAAATACGAGTGAAGAAAGAGAGTATCCTTGCTCACGAGCATGACTTTAGAAACTCAATTTCTGTTCCTGTAGGACTTCTGAAAATTACCAAATATTCCTACCATCGGTGTGATAGGATCGCGAATTGATTTCGCTTTGCACACCTTTGCCAAATGAACACTGAGAAAAAAAAAGGTAAATTCTTCCGCTAATTAAGTTAAAGTTAAGTTAAGTTAAAATTGTATCCAATATGCTTATGGCTTAGAATTATAATATTAAGGACTTGGATTTGGAAATTTTTAGATTTCTCTAATTTATTAGTATTGCATTCACAGAAAAATATTATATA
This sequence comes from Drosophila fulvimacula, assembly GCA_035045555.1. Classification (NCBI taxonomy): domain Eukaryota; kingdom Metazoa; phylum Arthropoda; class Insecta; order Diptera; family Drosophilidae; genus Drosophila; species Drosophila fulvimacula. The sequence continues at coordinate 1,443,805 of JAWNOX010000010.1, read as the reverse complement.
TTGAACTCAATTCAAGTCAAATATTAGGAACTTATTTATTAAATGTGCAGTGTATACATTAATACCCATCTTAATTGCCAGACAAAGGCACACACAGCCATAAAGACACATGCACACACACACACATGTGTACATAAGCTGCCACTATGTCGCTAGCCAACAAAAAGTCAGCAGCTAGGAATTACCCAAAGGACAAACCCCGTGCTCGTCTCCGTTAAATGACTCACTTGCGTCAATGGAGCTGCCAACCTGTGTAGGTGCTGTGTCAGGTAGTGCGAATACCTCACCGCCCCCCGCCCCCCATACATTCAGTCCACGTTCAGTTCCCTACAAAGGCAAAGTGACAAGCCGTCAAGTTGCACGTGAGCTTCAACTTAGGTCCGTTATTTTTACCTTACATTTTTCATTTTTGTTGTTTTCTTCTGGTTCTTCGTACTTCAGCGTAAACATGTTCCTTTTATACATTTTGATAATAGTTGTTGGTGCTCCCGTTCTTGAATGCCTTAATAATATGCATAATTTATTTTAATTGGATTCTTAGTATATTATAATAGCCATAGCATGGGCAATAGCATAATGAACTAATATAATATTACTCTTGGACGTTAAAAGGTAAGGCTAGAATGCTGTATACATATGTATTTAAAATATTTTTTAATTAAAGTCACAGGCAATTAGTAGGTGAATTTAATTAATAAATATTTATTAATGTAACACTAATTATAATGATAATAATAATTGAAAAAAATAAATAAATAAAGTAACTTAAACTAATAAATATTATTGATAAACATTAATAATAATAATTGAAAGAAAAAATAATAAATAAAGTAACTTAAATTAATAAATATTTTTGATCAACATTTTGTATATTTAATAATTAAAGTAAAAAATATTTAAATCATTTTCGACTGTATTAATTTAATAAATTTTATATTGATTTCATTATTAATTAAAGTCACTTACAGGCAATTAGTGATTATAATTAACAAATATTTATGAATGTAATACTAATTATAATAATTATAATAATAAAAATAATATTAAAAAAAATTAATAAATATTTTGTAAATTTAATAATTTAAGTCAAAAATAAATAATTTTTGACTGTATTAATTTAATAAAATATCATAAAAACACTTCAGCATATATATATATATATTTAATTAGCAATTTTGAAATATAGTTTCTATTCTTTTACCCTGCTCTTATTTTCTCTTCATGTCCATATCATAAATCACATTCATTTTTGCGAATCTTTTTACAACTGTTAATTTCCATTTGCTGAGCATTTTAATCAGTACGATTTTCACTTGACTTCAATCTTCCCATTAACTTTATGGCAGGACTTCCCACCACTTTCCTTTCCCTGTGGATATTCCATTCTCTATTTGATGTGCTCAACTTTGGTTTTTACTTCTTTTTTTTGCGGGTCTGCGGTTCCGTTTTAATCAAAACAAAATGTTAAAGAATACCAAAGAAAGGGCAAGGCAAACAGGATAAAAAACTCGAGTTGAGTCATAGAGACAAGTTGTACTCTGTAGAACTTAACTTTATGGAATTTGTATGTATATATATAAATAAATAAATAAATATATATATATTTTTTTTTTATGTGTATAAATATGTGCGCATATTTAATTACGTTATTAAATCAGTTTATTATAACTCAATTATAGCCATTTTATGTAGCGAGAATTTATATATGTCTGTACAAATATATCCAAAATCAGAAGCTAACATAAAACCAACACAATAACAAAAACAACAATGGTAGCCCATGAATCCGTTCATGTCCCTTAAAGCAATCTCGTTCCGGTATTGTTTGTTGCTCTAAAAAGTGTTTGTTTGTTTCCTGCCGTTGTTATTATTGTTGTTATCCATTATTTAAAGCATAATGTCACAATAAACCTGAAAGGTGCAAAATGTTTCCCTAGAACAACAGGAGCAGCAGTAGTAGGAACAAGAGCAAATCTCTTTCTCTCTCTTCCTCTTCTCTGTCACTCAGCAAGCAAAGTATTCAACTGACGCTGACAGAGCCTCGCCCATACCATTGAAACTATTCATTTCCTCAACATTCTCCAACAACAACAATTGCCCGTTGGCAACTTTGGACAACTCGCATCGTTGCAAGGCACCACCAACGTCATTGGCGCCACTTTTCGCCTTGTTTTTATTTTCGTTGTTGTTTTTGCCTTTTTTGTTAAGTATTCTCCGCCATTTGCCAGGCTCCAAGCTGCCCACTTGAAGCCTTTTCTATCGTTCCCTTCACTAAATTGTTTCCCACAAGCCAAATCTGCTTGAAATGATTTTATGGCCCATCCAGGTCTTACGGCTAATTATGGAAATGGCCATTTCAAAAGCCACGAAAACGTACACTGAGAATAAAGCAATGCCAAGAGCCCGATGTCTCAATTGGTATTGTCCGCTTCTACTGTACATGCATTTCATCGGGAGTGCTAGACTCTCTTCCGATCTGCAGTACTAAAACTCGTACACTCACGCATGTTCTCAAATTATGATATATATTCTTATCTTTTTTTTTTTTTTTTGTTAGAATGGGAAATCAGGGTATAATGGCTTTGTGAAAGAAGGAGACGTCGCATACCCCATAAAGTATATATATATATTCTTGATCTACTCGACGAGATGAGTTGATATAGCCCTGACGTCTGTCCGTCTGTCCGCCTGTCCGTCAGCGCGTGCTCATTATTGCGACCGTGTGCGTGCGTATGTGTGTGTGTATGTGTGCGTATGTGTTGCTTGCAATACATATGTTAAATAATCATAGCTTCCAATATCGGCTATTCGAAGGGTTCAAGGGTTTCCTAGTCGAGCGGTCTCGACTAGAGCTTCCTTACTAGTTTATTTATTGCAGCTTTTATCTTAAACTCTTCAGCGCATTATTATTACATATTAATATTATGTATAATATATCACAACAATTATTATTATGTTTGAATTTTCGATATTATATAAAAGTTCCTTATTGCCTCAGTCATCCTCACCAACCCAATTACTTATTGTGAAGTGGCAAATCCCGAGATAAATTAGCAACTGACAATCGAAATAGGAAAGTTTCTCTAGGAAAGAGACTTGAAATAAATTTCATGTAAAGTTGAAAAACTATCGATCGCACAATCGAGATATCGAATTTTTAACTTGTCGACTTTATTCGCTCAAAACAATGAAAATATCGAATAGGGCCACGCTCGATAATTTCCCAGCTTACACTGCCTGAACGAGATTAATCTTTAACATTATTCCATTGACATTTATTTTCGATAAGAATCGATAATTCTCTTTGTTTTAACTACTTTAATACTACAAAGGATGCTAAATTTATATTTACTTTGTGGGTTCGTCTAATGCATACAGAGATTTTTGTATTTCGGCTTTTCAGCATTCACTCGAGGCTTAAGGCACGTGGAACAATCTACCCCTGCCTCTAACTCGTAAGAGATTCGAATTGTTGTTTAGTTACTTCAAGTTGCCTTAAGTCTCCAGCGAGCCGGAGCAAATAGTTTGTCACACTTAAAAACTCATTGGACATAGCTGTCCGTCCGTTGGCAGCGGCCGCTATATTCGAACGCACTTGAAGCCCTATAGCACTCACAGACCTTTCCAATTCGAGGCGCACATGTTTCTCTTTTGGGCAAATGTCACAAGCGGCACTTGGCGCCGTTTGTTAGCTCAGCGTCTTCCACAGCATGAAGCGGAGGAAGCGAGGGAGAGCCAAGCGAGAAAAGCCAATGCAAACAACAAAAATAGCCGCAGAAGAACTGTGCATGCACTTGTCGCCGTCTCTCTTGCAGCTTCTCCGCTTTCCTTCTCTCTTTCACGCGCACCTCTTTAATTATAGACGAGCTACATATTTGGTATGTGCGCCGACGAGGCGGAAGTTTGTTTAGGATACACGAGTATTTTGCCAGGCAGCTGCACACAGCGGTCTCTTTGGCAATGCCTACGCCAGCGTCACCTACCTCCTTTGCCCGCCCATCCGCTATCTTGTTGCTATTCTCCCTCCCTCCCTCCCTCTCTCTCTCTCTCTCTCTCTCTCTCTCTCTCTCTGTCTCTCTGTCTCTCTCCTCGCTCTCAACAAATTGCATTAGTTGTTGTCACGTCTAGACACGCGCCGGCACATTCTGCCGCAGCTCCTCCCCACTGTAAGTTATTCAAATGAAGCACTTGCCGTGGCATGCCACATACGCGTCGCTGTGGCACTTGCAGCTGGAGCTGCAGTTGATGTCGCGTTAATCGACTCTCAACTAAGGAAACTCACCTTTCGCTGCGCGCAGAGAATTATATTTAGTCCGATTAGCCTCGACGATAGAGACAATTTTTCAATGGATCCTTTATACTTTTCTCATTCAGACTTCGTTTTGTCACATACAGTCACATGCATATGTATTTATACACCGTTATGATATGTTTTGTAAGGCTGTTAAAAGAAGAGTAAGAGGAAGAGCTAATTAGTTTCTTTATATCCTTGAATGGATGTGAGAATATAATGTTCAGTTATCTTGACCCATGACTATTCACATACATACATACATATGTGTATATGTATGTATATATGGACATAAAGATGCATTAATGTACACATGAATATATGTAAACATGTACGGATATATGTATGTATGTATGGATGGATGGATGTATTGATGTATGCATGTATGTACATAGGTATGTACATGCGTAATGGATGTATGGATGTACAGAAATATTTATTTATGTTTGTTTGTTTGAATCTATGTGTGTATGCATGTGTATGTGTATGTATGTATTTATATATGTATGTACGCATGTATGAATGTATTGATGTATATATGTGTATGTGTATGTATATGTATGTATGGACGGAAATGTGTATATATACTTGTTTGTTTATATGTATGTATGTATGTGCATCTTTATTGGCAAAATTTGTATTAATGTATGTATGTACACGCATGAATGTATGTATGTATGTATGTATGTATGTATGTATGTATGTATGTATGTACGTATTTATGTATGTACGTATTTATGTATGTATATATGTGTGTATGTATTTATGTATGTATTTATATATGTAGAATGTATGTATATATGTACACATACGTATGTATATATGTATGTACGTATGTACATACATATACATACATGTATGTATGACCATATGTAGGTACGAGTAATGTTCATTAATGAACTCATTATAATACACAAGCTAATTTACAATTTCTCTTAACGTTTACAGGGTATTTTGGATAGTTGAGGTACACTGAGATAGGACAATCATATGCGAATATCATAGCGGTATTTGACATTTCAAATCACTTGAAAAAAAAAAACGAGTTGACGTCTCGACCGACGAGGCGTCGCGACGTTTGCTGCATATTTTGCATGCCAAATGTGAAACAAAAGTTTAGACACGCAATAAAAAGCCGAACAAAAATCAAAAACCAACGGCAAAAAGTTGCAGACCAGGTCCACATAGGGATGAATCAAACAGCCACCCACCACCCACCATTCAGCCATTGCGAGTCCCGAGATCCTGTGGGCTGAGCTTCTTTGCCTGTCATTGGGGGTGGCTCTGGGTCTGGCTTTGACTCTGGCTTTGACTATACAGGCGGCAGGTCACAAATGGTAGTGTGAGCGGTAGATGGAGGAGGGGGAGGGGGGGGGGGCAGGCAGCAGTGCTTGTGTCTCGTCTGGCGACGCAGACTCTGCAGACAGTTTTCAAATGGGATAAACTAAATACGTTTGTGTGCGTATTTATGTGTGTGTGTGTGTGTGTGTGTGTGTGTTTTGTGTTTTTGTGTGTTCACTCACAACATGGAGCGTATTCGCCGCTAGACACACATAGCAAACTGCTAAAACTTATTTTATTAACAGAATCTTAACAAATAGTTAATTAATTAATAAAAAGAAAAAAAACAATGCTGCATACTTTTGGAGCTTATTCGGAGAACAACAAATACCGAAAATTCTCACACACAAACACATGCAGACGAAATTGACATTTTTGCGGGTAGTCAGAACAGCACAGAACAGAACGAAACAGCGACGGCGCCAACATACAGTAGGTGGGTACAGCGGGTTGGGACCTGGGATGAATTTTAGGCGGTCGCTTTGTTGTGCCGGCGAATATGTAGTGGAAAACCGGAATGCCAAAACAAAATTGCGTATTTTGGGCCCATTCACTTACCGGCAAAATTTTGCCGCATCGCAGGCGGCACAAATATGGACGATTTTAACCGTTAGTGGCGACTGTTGATGTTTTTATTTTTTTTCTTGTTTTTTTTTTTTTTTTGTTTATTTAGCTACCCACTTTAAATGTATTAGTTATTGAAGCTCAAACGGCATTCAGAAAATAACACCCACACTCACGCACAGTTTGTATGAATTAAACACCACGCACCATACACAGAACTGTTAAACGTTATGCCGCGTTACGTCCTTGCACACCAACAGTAGGGGAACATTTGAATGATTTTAACATGTGCGGCCAAATTACTCACAACTATTTTTACAGCATGTTATACTCAATTGAGCTGTTAAGTTTCTTAGAGCAGTCTATGTACGGTCACACTGTGCAATCAGCTGTTTTACCAGTAATTTAAATCGATTAACTTGTTTTTCAACTGCATATCGCATTGCCGCCACAATGGCGAGTTATTTGGTTAACAATTGAAAGATTTAACAAATGAATATCAACTGAATTTCGGCTGCAGTAAACTAAAGGATATTAATTGCAGCAGGCAACAAGTGGGTACGCTATGGTGGAACTGCAACTGAGAAAACGCAATGCTTGCGTCATTGTGCTAGGTGATATTGGACGCAGTCCACGTATGCAATACCACGCTCAAAGCCTCCTCGAAGATAATTACAATGTGGACATAATCGGCTATATTGAGACGCGACCACTAGATGCGCTGACTGTGGCACAACCCAATTGCAAAATACATGAACTTTCCGCGGTGCCTATCACCAATCTAACACCTAAATTGCAGCTGCTCTTCAAAGCCATTTGGCAAACGTTAAGTCTGCTGATTGCCCTAATCTCGATAAGGCGACCCAATTTTTTGCTTGTACAGAATCCACCCGGCATACCCACGCTGATTGTTTGCTATTTGTACTGCGCCTTGACGCGAACCAAGCTTGCCATCGATTGGCATAATTACACCTACACGATCCTAGCGTTGGGCATGGCTGGAGGTGAGCAGAACCGGCTCATCCGTCTCACCAGGCGACTGGAACGTTATTTTGGCAGCAAGGCTCATACGCACTTTTGCGTAACGAATGCTATGAAGGAGGATCTGCAACGAAACTGGAACATTAGGTAAGACCGCGTCAGACCGTTCTTCAACGGGAGAACCAGAGAAAACCAAGAGTTCTACAATTAGATAAATCTATATTTTCCCTCAGCTAATTGTGGATTGACTTTATTTACAGACCAGTACATGTGCTGTATGATCGGGCGCCGGCGCAGTTTCATCCAATAGAACTCCCTCAAAAGCACGAGCTCTTCATGAAGCTTTCCAAAGATTATGCGCCCTTTATGCCCCAATGCTATGCGGATCTCAAGCAATCGGGCATGCTTGAAGCAACTTCGCTTACTCAAAAGCTAGCCAATGGCACAGTGCTCTATAAGCCACAAAGACAAGCGATACTCGTCTCAAGCACCAGCTGGACGCCGGATGAGGACTTTGGCATACTTCTGGAAGCCTTGGAGTCTTACGAGAACGTAGCTACAGCCGAGCCACACGTCTATCCCTCGCTGCTGTGCATCATTACAGGCAAGGGGCCCCAAAAGGCGCAATACGAGGCACAAATAGCGAAATTGCAATGGCAAAAAGTTTCGATTGTAACGCCCTGGTTAGATGCTGACGACTATGCAAGCATGTTGGCCAGCGCAGATCTAGGCGTGTCTTTGCATTGGAGCACCAGCGGGCTGGACTTGCCCATGAAGGTGGTGGATATGTTTGGCAGTGGGCTGCCCGTATGTGCCTACAACTTTAAATGGTGAGAAAGTCGAAAATAAGAAGCCATATACATTAACTAAACCCGTTTCCTCTGATCAGCCTTGCGGAGCTAGTGAAGCATGGCGAGAACGGATTCGTCTTCAACGATCAAGCGGAGCTAGCAGAGCAACTGCGGCTCTGGTTCGAGCACTTTCCCAGCAATCCAAGCATCATTGAGACTCGCTCACGCTTCAATCGCAGCCTGCAACAGTTCCAGGACTTGCGCTGGCGTGAAAATTGGAGACAACGTGCGGCACCCGTTCTAGAAACATTTCTTTAAGCATTTACAAATTGAGAAAACTTTTAATAAAACTTTTCTGAACAATACAAAAGGCACTAGTGCTAATAAAATAAATAATTATATACATATATATATATATATATATATATATATATATATATATAGAATTAATATGGATAGCATTTTTCCACGATCGAATATATCGCTAGTATTTAAAACATATTTTGGGAGGAAATAAAATAAGATCGTTCTTGACGGAAACTCAAAATGAATGCCTGTTGACATAATCTCTCGGAGTTTAGTAACTATCTTTAACTTAAATATTACTTAGCTAGCCGATGATACTTGATATGAATAGTTTTAGCAATTAAACATCTATTATTCATTAAAATAATTCAGAAAATCTATCAAATGACATTTTGAAGCGACATTAATTTTTGCATCAATTTTACCGATCGTGCTTAAGATAGTAAAACTATCGTGTGCGCCACTTTCGATTGTTTTGACGTGTGTAAACGGAATATTTAATATAATTGCTTTGTTTGTTTTTTTTTTTTTTATAAATGAACAGCCGACAGGATTGTCGTATATTTATAGGTACAACTTGTCTGTGAATTTATCAATTGCATTTTATATTGCTTTAGTGTACATTCCTTCAGCCAAGTCACTTATATTTTGCGTATGCAAACGGGACAACTCTTATAATTGTTTTCCTTATATGCCTGCAGGCACACTTTGTGCAGCGCGTGCTCACATGGTAAATATTCCATAGTCTGCAGTTCCATCGGCTCACAGCAGATCGAGCAAGAATCGCCAGGCTGATCGATCGATATCACTATTTGCTCGCAATATGGACAGTTGCGACGCAATTCCCTGTAGTCTGCATAGCAAGGCTGCGTGCACAGGGCATGCCCGCAGTTCATCGTATACATCGACTCGGCGGTCATGTCTTTAAGGCAAATAAGACACTTATCGCCGGGTTTGCTAAGAGACAAAAAAAATAATTCATGTATTAGAGAATAGCATGTAGTAGCTTACTTACGTTTCGCGAAAACGTCGGCTTTTGCTATCGTTGTAACCCTTATCATTATAATCATGTGAGCCTCCTCTGCTCGAATATGGCTGTTGAAGAGACGGCCGACTAAAATAAAATACAGCGGCTGCAGCAACAATTGCGCATCCGATGGTTAAAACGATTTGCATTGGTATCATGATAGCCACATATTCTCTTTCAATCGCGTTTAAAAATTTATTATTATTTCTTTATATATCAAATATATTGATATATGTTATATTTATTTACAGTACAACCTAACTTCCCCAAAATTCCCCTAAAATATATGTTATATATTTTGGAATTCACTTTATTCGCTTACACGAACTGCCATACCGATCGGGTTAAGCCAGTGCTACCACACTTATTATTGAAAATATATTTATTGCACTCAGCCAAATCTGCAAACTCAGATATAAGAATACACACACATATATATATATATATATATATATATATATATATATATATATATATATATATATATATATATATAATTATATAATATAATTATATATAAATATATATGTTATCATCATAAGTTCTCCAAACTGAAATGTTAAGAATGCTTAAGCTATCTTGGTGTTCATGTGTTTAAAAAAACTATGGTATTTTAGCTTAGTCGGCTATTGGTCACACTTTACTTTTCCTATTCTATAATTTTTTGCGATTCACATCAATTCCTTACGAGAACTACCACACAAAGAACAGTGCTCTCATATTTTTATATTTTTAGATACTTTTTAAATTTTCAACTGTATGACACAAGCTAAGATTTTTTAATTATTAGCTTAAAAATTAAAGTGGCATAATTTTTATATATATATATATATATATATATATATATATATATATATATATATATATATATATATATATATATATATATATATATAGAATTAATATGGATAGCATTTTTCCACGATCGAATATATATAATATAATATATCGCTAGTATTTAAAACATATTTTGGGAGGAAATAAAATAAGATCGTTCTTGACGGAAACTCAAAATGAATGCCTGTTGACATAATCTCTCGGAGTTTAGTAACTATCTTTAACTTAAATATTACTTAGCTAGCCGATGATACTTGATATGAATAGTTTTAGCAATTAAACATCTATTATTCATTAAAATAATTCAGAAAATCTATCAAATGACATTTTGAAGCGACATTAATTTTTGCATCAATGATCTGTGAATTTATCAATTGCATTTTATATTGCTTTAGTGTACATTCCTTCAGCCAAGTCACTTATATTTTGCGTATGCAAACGGGACAAGTCTTATAATTGTTTTCCTTATATGCCTGCAGGCACACTTTGTGCAGCGCGTGCTCACATGGTAAATATTCCATAGTCTGCAGTTCCATCGGCTCACAGCAGATCGAGCAAGAATCGCCAGGCTGATCGATCGATATCACTATTTGCTCGCAATATGGACAGTTGCGACGCCATTCCCTGTAGTCTGCATAGCAAGGCTGCGTGCACAGGGCATGCCCGCAGTTCATCGTATACATCGACTCGGCGGTCATGTCTTTAAGGCAAATAAGACACTTATCGCCGGGTTTGCTAAGAGACAAAAAAAATAATTCATGTATTAGAGAATAGCATGTAGTAGCTTACTTACGTTTCGCGAAAACGTCGGCTTTTGCTATCGTTGTAACCCTTATCATTATAATCATGTGAGCCTCCTCTGCTCGAATATGGCTGTTGAAGAGACGGCCGACTAAAATAAAATACAGCGGCTGCAGCAACAATTGCGCATCCGATGGTTAAAACGATTTGCATTGGTATCATGATAGCCACATATTCTCTTTCAATCGCGTTTAAAAATTTATTATTATTTCTTTATATATCAAATATATTGATATATGTTATATTTATTTACAGTACAACCTAACTTCCCCAAAATTCCCCTAAAATATATGTTATATATTTTGGAATTCACTTTATTCGCTTACACGAACTGCCATACCGATCGGGTTAAGCCAGTGCTACCACACTTATTATTGAAGATATATTTATTGCACTCAGCCAAATCTGCAAACTCAGATATAAGAATACACACACACACACACATATATATATATATATATATATATATATATATATATATATATATATATATATATATATATATATATAATTATATAAAATAATTATATATAAATATATATATATGAAATGTTAAGAATGCTTAAGCTATCTTGGTGTTCATGTGTTTAAAAAAACTATGGTATTTTAGCTTAGTCGGCTATTGGTCACACTTTACTTTTCCTATTCTATAATTTTCTGCGATTCACATCAATTCCTTACGAGAACTACCACACAAAGAACAGTGCTGTCATATTTTTATATTTTTAGATACTTTTTAAATTTTCAACTGTATGACACAAGCTAAGATTTTTTAATTATTAGCTTAAAAATTAAAGTGGCATAATTTTTAAAGTTAGCAATAAATAGTACCGAAATTATGATGAGCTAAGAATGTGGTATTTTTAAATAGCCGCCACTTCGGTCACACAGCTTTCGTTTTAATTCTATGGTTTTTCTCTGCCCAAATCTGATTTAAATTGTATTTGCAACTGCTCCGCATTGGCAATTAAGTATAATTGGTGTGGATAACAAACGAGCAAGCATTTGAAACGCACCAAATAGCGTGTGATATTGATTAACTACAACCACCCGGCAACTCGTCTACGCCGTTGCCCGTCACAAGAGCCAGTTGAACGATTTTTTCTGGTTAAATAAACTTCTGCGGAAAACATGGCGGAACGGGAGCGCAGCATACATGAAATGCTCAAAGACACACCGTCCATGAACGATAGCTGTGGCGCCGTCCACACGGGCACAGAGGGGGGCAGTCTAGGAATGGGAATGGGAATTGGAATAGGAATGGGAGTTAGCGGCAGCAGCAGCAGTCATAGCATTGGAACAGGAAATCCATTAAACATGTCCGCCAGTTTGCCTTTACGAAATCATTCAGGTGCTTCGTCAAACTATTTATCACCCAATGAATCAATAAAACAATTTATGATGTCCTTTACAGCGCCCACTACGCCGATGTCCCCAACAAGTCCGCATACAAACAATGGCTTTCTAACCGCAGCAGACGGTAGCAGCAGCCTGATAAGAACAAGCGCCTCGAAGATTGATAGCCTTAAGAATTGGAGCATATCCACGTACAAATGCACGAGGCAAATAATGCTTGAGAAGCTAGGAAAATCGCAACGCACCGTCGACTCGGAATTAGAGGCGCAGATCGAACAGTTGCGCGAAACACAACGGAAATATTTATCCATTTTACGTTTGACGCGTGCGTTCAGCTCACATTTTCAACATGTTGTTGCGTCGCAACAGTCGCTTGCCGATGCGTTTGCTGACTTGGCACAGAAGAACCCCGAGCTGCAAAAGGAGTTCATCTGCAACTCAGAAACGCAACGAAATTTGACTAAAAATGGTGAATTACTGTTAAATGCATTAAACTTTTTCATTTCATCAGTGAATACGCTGTGCAACAAGACCATAGACGACACTCTGCTAACGATACGACAATATGAGACTGCTCGGTAAGCCACAAAACACTTTTGAACTTATTTAATACATATCTCAAACTGACTTACATTCATGTGTAGAATTGAATTCGATGCCTATCGCATGGATTTGGAGAACACCAAGCCTGAATTAACGCAGGCAGCATCTTCGTTGGAGGAAACCCAGCGCAGCTTTGCCCATCACAAGGATCAATACGAAAAGCTGCGAGGCGATGTTGCCGTTAAAATGCAATTTCTCGATGAGAATCGCGTAAGTTTCGATTAACCCTTCGATACCATCAATCTCTTTATCTTCTATAAACTTTTCTCATCCTCCAGATCAAAGTGATGCACAAGCAACTCATACTGCTGCACAATGCAATCGCGGCCTACTTTTCGGGCAATGCCATGGCACTGGAGAGCACATTAAAGCAGTTCAACATAAAGGTAAACTCGACCTAATACAAGTAACTAGACACACTAAGCTTTCTAATATTAATTGCAGCTTAAGTCACCCAATAACATCACAGGCTCTTGGCTAGAGCAGTAGGCAGAGGAATGTGAGCACAGTCGAGCAAAAGTACGAACTCTGTACCATACATAACACATTTTTACTTCACTGTATATGCCAGTCGTAGTATATCAGATAGGAGTACATGCTCTCACTCTCTGTAAATGCTATATGACTCTTAACAATATCTGAAAAGCTTATATCTAAGTCGAATTCCTAACTCATAAGCAGAAAGTGAAAAGCGAGGCACAGTTTATATTGTAATAATTTACTTTATTTCCATGTCACTATATTAACATTTCCACACACAACTCGTACTTAAAATTAGTTCCTTATGTTTACCTAAATTTATATCAAATTGACCGCCTAATACTATACATAATATAAGTAATTAATTGAGCTTTAAGATAATGCCTATTTATATTGATTATAAATTAACTGCACAGTGGATATTCTTTGCACTTTATCAAGCTGCCTGTGCGGGATTTTTTTCTGTTCGTTTTTTATTTAAATGCATTTTTTTAGCTCTATGTACATTTAAACATGATAAACAATCGTATGTCAACAAGAACTGTAAACGAAAATTTGCAGTTATGTATTATTTAAACTTATTGTTTACTAGTCAACATATTATTTACAATAAACGAAAGTATACAAATAAACAATTGATCAATTTCCCAGTTGATTATACAATAAATAGGAGTTAGTTTTTCTCCAGCTTTAAGTCGCTTAGCTTTTCATTAAGCGCCGCAGTTTCATCTTCCTCCGCTTTGAACATATCCTGTTGTATGAAATAAAATTCACATGTTAATTAAGTAATTTGGTATTGAGAGATTAATTTCAACTAAATACCGCGTCGTATATAATTTTAATGATCAGTGAACAACTGGGACATGTAGCTACTTCCTCTCCTTCTATGAGCTCCTCCTGCCAAGCCACAAATTTGTATAATTAACTGTCACAAGTTTGTCATGGGTACATACCTTGGAAATTTGAAATCGATCGCCACAAGGGCAAGGGTAGTAATACATTTCCTCCTCCTCGTCGTATTCGAAATCCTCAATCTCGACCTCGTCGTGGTAAATACTCATTATCTTCCCAGCTATACAATATTTGGATCATTCACACATACAAATAGGACACACGTTGCGGTTAAAGTGCTGCCAACCTGCCGCTGTAAACAGCTGATCTGCAGATATCGTGCCGCATAAAAAATTTAACAAACGTATATTATTTGGAAGATAAGATCCTATAAAGAAACGTATAGTAATCATACAAAATCATTATATATTAATCTAGACCTTATCGTGTTAAATATTCATTGCATTCCTGTTCACTCTGGAATTTAACATTTAGGGTTACACAAAAATAAAATACAAATAATACGCGCGCCCATAGCACTGCCAACCTATAGCACAGAACAGCTGATCGGCAAGCATTTCTACTCTGTTTGTAAACAAGTCGTAAACGTTTGCAATATTTGTCGATAAACTGTATTAAATAACAGCCATGAGCAGCAAGAAATATAGTGATGTAAATCTCTATGACCTGCTCGGCGTATCCATCGAGGCCGAGCAGGCAGAGATTCGTAAAGCGTATCGTAAACGCGCGTTAGACTGTCATCCGGATAAGAACCCCGATAATCCGCAGGCAGCCGAACGCTTTCACGAGCTTTCTAAGGCGCTGGAAATACTTACGGATGCAACAGCGCGGTCTGCCTACGACAAGGTGCTCAAAGCCAAAAAAGCAGCTGAGCTTCGAACCAAACAACTAGACAGCAAAAGACAGAAGCTAAAAGAGGAACTGGAGGAAAGGGAACGCGCAGCCCTACACAAACTACAAGCAGGACAAACCTACAGCACGGTTCGTAAGACCGATGAGGAGGTGCTGCAGGAGCAAATCGAACGTTTGCGACGCGAAGGCTCCAAGTTGCTAGAGGAGGAGCAAGCAACGATGAGAGAGCAACTGAAACGCAACTACGTTGAACAACAACAGCAACGACAGCAAAGGCCGTCTTTTGACTCTGCGCAGCATCGCATCAAGATTAAATGGAAGTCTGGCAAAGCCGACGAAAGCAACGGCGGCTACACTCAGGAACGGCTTATGCAGTACCTTAAAAAATACGGCGAAGTAGTTGCGCTGGTCATGAACACAAATATACGCGGACGTGCCATGGTGGAGCTGAAAACCCGGGAAGCCTGCGACATGGTACTGGCTTATGAGAAAGGTAATCCTACGAACCCATTGCACTTTCAGTGGGTAAATCCACCGGCGGAGGACAAAACCACTGCCCCAATAAGTCAGAGCAACGCAACACCAAGGGATTACGAGGATTTGGTTATGCGCAAGCTGCGCCAGGCAGAGGAGCGCAAACGTTTAATTGAACAAATGATGAAAGAGGAGGGCTCATAGCCGCTGGCTATGGCTAGGTTCTAATAATAAAATCAAGATTGCACCTCAGCCAACAGTTCAATCAATATAAATATACCAATCATATTATGAGTCCAAATAGGTATCCATGTGTGCACATAACCATATGTACATACATATATACAAATATATGCATAGATTGCTTTGCGGATTATTTTTATTTCCATTTTACTAATAAAAATATAATGTATGAACTATTTTCATATATATTTATATATAATTTAAAAAGAAAGCAGCTTGGCAGCACTGCCAACAGCTGTTAACAAAAGCAGTAGTACGAAAATACTGGGAGTGCAAATAAGCGGAAAAAAAGAAGAAGCAGTGCTGAAGTAGTGAAACGAAAGACCGACTGTTGGATACCTATCTCAAATTGCACTTATGTAATGTATTTATATAAATGCTATTGTTACTAATAGAAATATAAGCACTTATCGTTGATTGCTTATATTACTATTATTTATAAATATAGACATAATCAAATATAAATATTATGACTAGCAATGTGAGTACAGATTTGAAGTAAACAAAAATGTATTTCTCTTATATTACGTACATATACGTATTGCCAATAAAAATGTAACTCCTGATCCGAGTTGCACATGTTTTATACTTTAAAAATGATGACTATAAATGGTTTTCTTTTAGAAATAAAATATTACGTATACGGATCAGCCAATCACAGCAAAACTCATCAGCATCCGATAAAATGTAGGGTATCGCATGACAGTGTTGCAGTCGATTTCATGTCGTTTGCCACGAGAGAAATAATTAAATTCAGTTTTAGTTGTGAACAAGTTGATTGATTGCAAGTGGAACGAGTGGAACATGGATAAGCGACAGCGTGAGCTGGAGGCTCTGGTGACCACGCAGAAGGAGCAATTGTCACGATACGAGAAGCGACTCAAGGGTAAATCGTTGTGCAATAAACAAAATGTGAAGTGCAAGTTTGCAGCTATTTAATGGTAATAAAATTGCAGACGTGGTCACAGCGTACAAAGGGTTGCTCAAGGAAAAGGAAGCTCTGGAGACCAGTCTGGCAGCGCATGCCGAAATTTCGTCTGGCAAAGACTCAAATGCTGCCGATTCCCAAGCAGCCACACCTGGTGGCCAAGCTAGCGGCGAAGCGACTGATGGATCCGTAGGTACAGGTGGCGAGGTAACCGGTGGCAATGATGAAAGAGGCCAACTTCAAACGCAAATCATTACGCTCATGAATTCACTGGCTACACTCTCGGCTGAAAAGTCGCGGATGGAGGCGTCTTTTCAGGCTGATAAGAAGCAGCTGCGCGCACAGATAGCTCAAAAGGAGCAGAGCATACAGGAGCTACACGCCAAGGCCAAGGAGCAGGCTCAGCGTGCCAAAAGCGATGTGGACGAGGTTAAAGCTAAGTGGATTATTGAGCGCCAGGAACGCGAAAAGGAGACCAACAATCAAATGATTATGTTGCGTGAGCTGCAGAAGCTGTACGCAGATGAACGTCACCTTAAAGAGAACATTGAGATGCAGTTGAACAATTTTAAGACCCAGTTTGCCAGCAATGAGGCGGAGAACAGTCGCCTGCGTGAGCTGCAGCTGCAGCTGAAGGAGGCGCGAGCACAGGTAAAGCAATTGCAGGCCAAAGCGGAGCAAACAACATCTACTGTGTCGACAGACAGCAGTGTGCTGCTGCAGCAAGTGCGCCAGGAGATGCAGCAATTGAAGGAACAACACTCAGTGGCCATCAAGCAGGAGCAGCGTCGCGTGCTGCGCGCCGAAGAGCAGAGCCGACGACAGGCGGCTCTGCACGAGGATCGGGTGGCAAACTTGGAATCTCGTCTGGCCGAGCTAAGCAACACGGTGGGCACCTACGATCGCTTGCGTCAACAAGATCAGGACAATATCCACACACTCAAGCAGCAGCTGCACGAACTGGAACAGTTGCAAACCCGTGCACCACCCACCGTGAAACTGCTCAAAGATGGTGATCAAGACATAGGTGCTCTGGTGGATGAGATTGTGCGTCTCAAAAAGTTGCTGACTAATGCCAATGCGCGCTCTTCCAATCCCGTGGATCTCAGCAAGGTGCTAGGCAGCAGTCATGCATCAGTCAACGTCGATAGCCATGTCCAGTGTGAGCAACAGCTCCAGAGCTTACAGAAGTTGCTGGACAATAGTAAGCAGCAGGAGGCTCATCTGCAGCAAAAGATTCATTTGCAGCAGACTCACATCCAAACGCTGCAGGACAAGGTGCAGGTACTTAACCGCAACATAGACGAGGCGGAGCAGGAACTGAAGCAACAGGGCGACAAGATGCGTATAGCGCTCAAGAACGAGCGTGTCAAGTGGCACGAGGCAAAGGCGGAACTGGAAAATGAGACGCGTTGCAAACTGAATGAGTTGGAGCAGCTGCTGCAAAAACAACGCCAGCGTTCACTCCAACTCCTCGACGAGAAGGAGCAGGAGATAAAGACGTTGCAAACCTCATTCGAGGTGTTCCACAAGCCAAACGCGTCACCCCTAGAAACCAGTGAATCCTTTGTCTACTCTTCGGACGCGGACAGCGTGGAGGTGGAGGGCGAGCGCGAGACGAAGACGAAGGTCAAGCCCAAGAAGCTGTCGTTAGGCGAGAACTGCCACATGCTGCACTATGCCAACGAGCTGGCCCGCAAGGACATTGAGATTACAACGTTACGCAAATCCAAGTACGTAGCTGAGTCCACGCTTAGGAAAGCCATACAGGACAAAGTTACGGCGCAGCAGGAGATGCACGAAAAGATTGAACTGCTCGAGGAGCAAGTGGACAGGTGACTCGAAGCTTAAATTAAATCCACATTGTGTTTATTTCCTTTCATCTTCTAATTCAGATTGGAGCGTTGTAAGACGCGTGAGGGCGCCAATTTGGAGTATCTGAAGAACGTTGTTATTAGCTTCATTGTCACCCGAGATGCGGAAGACAAGCGGCACATGCTGAACGCCATCAGCGCTGTCCTTCAGTTCACCAGCAACGAGATGCAGACCATTAATGCAGCATTCCAAAAGAAGTAGCATACATTCGAAACATTATTAAAATAGATCATGTTTAGAACAGAGTATTTATCTACTAAATAAAAAACATATGTGTTATCCAAAGCCCGCCACGGGATATTTTTCCAGGTGGGCAGCCACTACGCCGGGAAACATGGCCAGGAATTTAAATCGACTGCCCATCTGATTTATGTCGGTCAACATCTCGTAGCCGGACCGTATGATGCTCTGGTTTTCGGGCAACGCATGTGTTAGCAGCTGCTCCAGACGCACTTCGCCTTGCATGCTTCTCAGAAAGTCACCTTGCTGGACTGGTCCACAGCAGTGAATGTGGCCACGCATTTCCGCGACGTGCTTTAAATGCCTAAAGTCGACATCAGCTGTGAGATCTGCCGTACCCGGTGCCAGCAGAGGCTCGTGCAATGCGTGCTGCTTGAATCCGCGAAACGTGTCACTTTTGTCGCCAAAGTGGCCGTAGTCCATGATTAGGGCGATACCACCATTCTGCTCCAGTCGCTCTGCCAGGAGGCCCACATGTCGTTCCGCTTCCAGCGAGTATTCCAGACAGCTGCGCTGCTCCTGTGGCACCGGCTTAAATAAATTTGAAACGGGCGTATGAGCGTTGGACAAAACGTATCGGAAATCAGCGCTTGTTGATTTTGTGTCCAGATCGATGAGCACTTCCCTCCACTGGCCGTTGATTTGCTGTAGTTTGTGCACAGGTAATGCATCGAAGAACTCGTGCGCGAGCACCAGAGAGAACCCAGCTGGCACATCCTCTAGCCGGCGATGCCAAAACACCTGCGTGCCCGAGGCCGTGGTGCCAATTTGGTAGTGTTGCAACTGCTGATCCTCTGGCAGAACCTCGTGCTTATAGCAAAATCGTTGCGCCTGCGCTTGGCTCAGGTACGGACTAATCTCGACCATGTGCATGGTGAACTGAGCACCACTCTTGAATTTGGACAGCACTTTAAGCACATCACGAGCCAGAGTGCCACGTCCCGGTCCCAACTCAATGAGTTGAAAGGGCGACGGACTACCCAGCTTCTGCCATTCATTCATCAACCAGACGCCCACGAGCTAAATTGACAATTCATTTTACAGATGCGTTCAGCTAGGTGACCTTACAACTTACCTCTCCGAAAATCTGTGATATTTCTGGAGATGTTATAAAGTCACCCTCGCGTCCAAAAACATCCCTAGTCATGTAGTAACCGCCTTGTGGATTCGTCAGTACCTCCTTCATGTACTCGGCCACGGTGATGGGACCCGTGGCTTGAATTTTAGCGGCCAACTGCTTGGTTAGGTTACCATTGTTACTTGCGGTTGTCCCAGGTTGCTTCGGCTTCTCGGTTTTCTCCAACTCCACATTGCCAGACAACGCAGTCAATTTAGGACGACGAACAGATTTATAACTGTAACTACGGCTGCCGCCGACTCGTAAAACCTGGCGTAACATTTTTACTTGCGTTGGAGCTGCCAACTTATTTGCAATATTGATCAGCTGACTGAATGTCAATTCGTTAAATTTGAAACAGCTGATTAAAATGCATAGTCCTCAAATTTGAATTTTACCCAAATGCATTTTGTATGTTGTTTAAACCATTTTCAAACTGTTTGTCAACAACTAATTTTAATTTAGCTAAATTAATAAATATTTGGAACCGTTAATTGGAATGCGAAATCACTAAATTTAAAATTTATTATATATTTCAAGGTTTCGTATTACATCTCAAAACAGTCAGTCAGCAACTATCCATGCACAGCTTCTCGCTTTCGTTAGAATACTTTGATATCGGGCACAATCTTCTCATTGTCGTAGATCTCCTTGGCATAGCAGAGATTGGGATAGTCGAAGGCGGCACCATATCGGTTCTTGCAGCCAGAGGTGGCCTTGTCACCGGGAGTGTACACGGGCTGGCCAATCACGTTGGTAGTGGCAAAGTTGCACGTGAGTACAAAGTGGTTGTAATAGTCGCGAGAGAAGCGCACAGCGGCACAGCCCAAATGGGTGTTCTTCTCTGACACGGCAATAGTGAACTTGGCCACATTCTTGTTGGGCAAGTCTTCTGGGAAGCTGGCCAGAATCTCCGGTGAAGCATTGGCACGCTGGTTGAACCAGTTCTCGATCTGCTCCTTAATGATCTCCGCATCGGTGTACTCAGTCTCGGCACCGCTGTAGCTGAAAATGGCGTTGTTCTGGCCAGCGTAAGCGAAGCGTTCCGTACTGCGGCACTTGTCAGGCAGGGATTGGCAAGTCTTCACATTGAACAGAGCCAGGTGGGTCAGTTCCTCGCACCAGGTCATCTTGGCCATGCGCGCTGCTTTGGGCAATCCTTCAATAGCACCTCCGGCCACAGTGTTACGCAGCTCATTGAACAGGGTCAGGATCAGCTTCTCGTGGGGCTGCATGTTCACCTCTCGGACGTCCTTGGGGCAGTTCTCGCTAAAGTTCTGCAGGATGTTTATAAATGCTGTAATGGATGGTTGCTGGAGAGGATTAGATACTTACTCCTTTGTTATTGCAGGCAATGTGCTTGTCCAGGCAGGTGGGCAACGCACAGTAGTCAATGGAGGCGACGAGGCCTACCAGGACTGTGGTCAGCAGTAGGAAACTACAAACTTTAGAGAACATCTTGTACTTTATGACTGTTGGCTTGCAACTGAAGCATGACAACGAAAATAGCCCAATTTATACCCCTCCGAGCTTCATTAGGTGCCACAGGTGTTCTTAGCTCAAAGGAGTGAGTCAATGCGATAATGGACGACCGAACGAACGCAGTTGTGAAAATGGATTTCGCCGAACAGAGCTTAAAGTAAACTCAGTTGCGATAAGTTGTAAACAATCGAATCGAATATGTATGTGTGTGTGCAACGGACACGAATGTACTCTGATTCTTGGAACATGTGTTCCAAGCTCTGGAGCATTTGTTGATGGTGCTATAAATACGCGTAGGTTCCGCTGGTTAGGCATCAGTTAAGTGTGAACAGTTGATCAGTACAACATCTTCACCATGAAAGTATTCCTTTTGTTGACTGCCCTAGTTGGCCTCGTCGCCTCCATTGACTACTGTGCGTTGCCCACCTGCCTGGACAAGCACATTGCCTGCAATAACAAAGGAGTAAGTGTCTAATCTTTTCCCGCAGCCATCCATTATAAACATAAACGTCCTGCAGAACTTTAGCGAGAACTGCCCCAAGGACGTCCGAGAGGTGAACATGCAGCCCCACGAGAAGCTGATCCTGACCCTGTTCAATGAGCTGCGTAACACTGTGGCCGGAGGTGCTATTGAAGGATTGCCCAAAGCAGCGCGCATGGCCAAGATGACCTGGTGCGAGGAACTGACCCACCTGGCTCTGTTCAATGTGAAGACTTGCCAATCCCTGCCTGACAAGTGCCGCAGTACGGAACGCTTCGCTTACGCTGGCCAGAACAACGCCATTTTCAGCTACAGCGGTGCCGAGACTGAGTACACCGATGCGGAGATCATTAAGGAGCAGATCGAGAACTGGTTCAACCAGCGTGCCAATGCTTCACCGGAGATTCTGGCCAGCTTCCCAGAAGACTTGCCCAACAAGAATGTGGCCAAGTTCACTATTGCCGTGTCAGAGAAGAACACCCATTTGGGCTGTGCCGCTGTGCGCTTCTCTCGCGACTATTACAACCACTTTGTACTCACGTGCAACTTTGCCACTACCAACGTGATTGGCCAGCCCGTGTACACTCCCGGTGACAAGGCCACCTCTGGCTGCAAGAACCGATATGGTGCCGCCTTCGACTATCCCAATCTCTGCTATGCCAAGGAGATCTACGACAATGAGAAGATTGTGCCCGATATTAAGGTGCTCTAAGGAACTTTGACATCATATTGAATTGAATTATATTGATAGTTACATATATTACCATCATTACATAATCAATAAATAGCAAAGGAAGACCCAATTACACGCCCATGATTGATTGAAGCTTCCGCATAAATTATCCACTTGCATTTAAATAGTTTTGTTTTATATTTTACATTTACTATATGTATATATATTTATAAGAATGTTGTCTTCAGTGCGAGGGTACCATATAACACCAACTACATGTCATTCATATTGATCTGGATATCCAACTTTTAATTGAATTAATGTACAGTAATGCAAGGAAAAGGCTTTCCTCGGATCGTTATAGCCAGTCGATAAGAACTGAAATAACCGCTTAGTAGGAATAGAAATGTAAGAGGTATTTCCTCGACTCATTAGATGCAGTCCTCAAAACCGATGGGGAAGAAGCCTAGCAGAAGTTGCCTCTACTTAACACATAGCAAAATTAAAGAAGTATTTTTCAGTTGTTACAAGGTCATTAATAACCACATTTTTTATTGACACCTCGAGAAGTCAACATAAAAACCCAAACAATCGGATTTTGTATTGATGATACAAAATATGGATAAATGTTTAGGCGTTGGTGGCGGCGGCAGCAGCGGCGGTGGTAGCAGCTGCCTCCTCCTTGAGACGATCCTTCTTGAGGGGACCCATGAAGGCCAACTTGTCGGCTGGGGTCTGGAAACGACCATGACCCATCTTGGATGAGGTGTCAATGAACTTCAGCTTAATCTGTTCCAGCGCCGAACGCTTGGTGTGACGCAGCAAAGACTTGCGCAGAGTGATGACGCGCTTCTTGGAACCAATGCAGCAGCCCTTGATCATCACAAAGTCATTGTTAACCTCACCATAGTGGGGGAAGCCACCCATGGGGGTAATGCTCTTGTCGGTTAAATCGTACTCAGTGGAGGCGTTGTTCTTGATGACCTGCAAATAAAAAACTATATTAGGCGAATTGACCACTAAAAGCTTATCATTAATTATTAAAAATATGATCAGTCCTATCATTATAGATATCACGGCTTATCAAGGTTTTATTTTTTCGATGTCGTTGTTTTAAATGGTTTTTATCATCATTGAATAGCAAATTTTATTTGTTAATGTGAAAATGTAACTTTACCTTGCCATCCTGAGTGTGGATACCAGCACCGATGCGGTAGATTTTCTTGTTGATCTCGGTACGATGATGATAACCCTTCTGACCAGCACGTGCCACAGTTGTGGACACACGAGATGGATGCCACGCACCGATACAGGCAACCTTACGAAGACCCTTGTGAGTCTTGCGGGGCAGTTTCTTGGTGTGCCAACGCGAGGTGACACCCTTGAATCCCTTACCCTTGGTTACGCCTACGCAATCGACCATCTCATCCTGGCCGAACACATTGCTGACCTGGATGGGTTTCTCAAGATGTTCGCGGACCCATTTGACCTTATCCTCGATGGAGCCACCATTCAGTTGGATCTCCATGATGTGTGCCTTCTTTTGGCGTTGCTTTATCAAACGAATCTACGTAAGAAAAATTATATAAGTTAGTCAAGTAATAATATATGTATAGACTGTGCGTGATATGGTTTAACTGCGCGGTCATCGCCTGAACGGCTGCGCACCGTTACTGGAATATATCAAGCATCGCCACCCGAAGGGCAATTTGATCTACGACGTTGCATCCATAAACTGTGCATTAACAAGTCACAGCGCGAATGCTTTTTAGGTCAGGCGCACCGACCGGCCGTGAAGCACAGCCGGCACAACAAGACCAAGGACGTCGGGCATTTATAGTTGCTGAATACTATATTTACCTGCGAGTGGGCAATCACGCGGATGACCTTGCAGTAACGCAACATCTTACGGAAATCGTTCTCGATGCTCTTCTTGCCCAAATCATCGGTCCACTTCTTGCTGGCCTTGGTGAAAGCCTTCTTCTTCTCGCTCTTGTACCTGATTGGAACGAAGTTTGGAGTTGCGAATTAATAGTGCCGTGCCGAGCCAATCAATCGAACGCTGTATCAAGTCTGTGCGGGGCGAGAGACAAAACGGGAAGCACACCTCATCGCTTATAAAAATAGCGAGCGGAGATGAAGATCTTCCATGACGTGTTCACTCATCAATTGGACATAATGGCCAAATGCAGCTCACACGACTTGCATAGATTTAAAAAGCTCTCTCAGCGAACTGATCGAAGAACTTTATGATTTTCATTTAAGTTAGTAAGAAACTTAAACAATAATGGCGGCACACGCAGCTTCAAGTCAAATTACTTTGCAACTATGTTCAGAAGGAAGGCAGCAGTATGGTAAGAAAGTTTTCGACAAAGTCATTCAGATACCATATTCTCATCAGATAGTAGCAAAGAAAATCAAACATGTAACCACGTGTGCAACAATAACAAAGGAAAATGGCGTCTGGCATTTAGATACATACCAGTTCTTGTAGAAGCGACGACGGCACTCCTCGGACAAGTGCTGGGCCCAGACATTGACCAAAGCACGCAGACCGAATGGAGTCTCAATGTAGCCAACAGCACCAACAGCAATCATTGGTGGTGTCTCCAAAATGGTGACGGCCTCGACGACCTCCTTCTTGTTTATCTCTAAATTGCAAAGAATTTAAAAGTCGATGGTAAGCACGTGCGTTTCAATCAAAGATCATATTTTATTAAATTAGAATCAGTCCGCCCTAGTTAATTGATAATCACGGTTGATCATATGTGTTCTAACCATAAAATTTTAACTGTTCCTCATCATGGAAAATTCACTACAGACGACATATTTATGTATATTATATCTCATACTCACTTGATCCAGGACGATCGGCTTCGCGCACAATGTGCGTCATACCGGCTTTGTAGCCGAGGAAGCAAGTCAGATGCACTGGCTTGGTGGCATCATCCTTGGGGAAAGCCTTAACCTTGCCGCGGTGACGGCATGAGCGCTTCTTAGGGTAGAAGGCCATCGAGCCATGGCGAGGTGCAGAAAATTTACGATGCGACTGTAAATAAGATGAACAATACCATTTTTCTTAATTGATTGCATATTTAGGAATATTTTATCTTATATTTTCTTTGAGGTTATGCAAGCATATGCATGTCTTAAATGCACGTGTCGACTATGAAATACACAAATTACTTCTTTAGCACCACAACTTGCTTTACTTTAGTTCAATAATACTTTACGTTACTATTTTTTCACAAAATTATAAAGCTTTAATTTCTTGATATGAATATTTAAATTCTTTTTATAATTTTTTTCACCATATCAGAGCAGCACTTACCATGACGTCCGTTCAATTCAGACGCTGAAATAGAAAGAAAGGAAATGGATCTTCGAAAAATGAAGTCGGCTACGCTTGCTATAATCAGTGTTGTCAAACCCAAAAAAGCGAGTGAAGTTGGGTTTGGTTAAAACAGTGTTACAACGTTGTGTCTGGCCATCCCTGCCAACTTGTGTCAATCTAAAGTTGAATTAACCAACACTAGCATAAAAGAATTGGCGCCGGCAATTTGCTGCTTTATCCCATCATTTATTGTAGAAGTGAATAAAAATGAGAACAATAACGGAACCTGACCACAGTATACTGATGAGCGAGCCCATAAGTTGCTTCGAAATATGCGAAAATGACTTTGCCTATAACTTAATATGCGTGGCCCAACAAAAACATCTTGCCTTGATATTAATCGGTCTGCCGGTAAGTAAAACGACCAAATCATAAAAAAGTTAGATAAACTTTGAGTTAAATTTGTATTGTTAGGAAGAGAGCGGCGAGTTTATTTGGAGTCATGTACAAGATATGGAGATACCGGAAGAGGATGCACGATGCCACTCAATTGCTTTCTCGCCGGACACTTCGCTTAATTCTACGCCAAATAAAGTTTCTGTTTGTGCCTCGATTGGAAAGTGCAATTTGATACTTTTTCAGACAAATCTGAATGATTTGACCAGTGTACAAAACCTGCGAGGACACAGCAATTATATTAATGACATTGCATGGGTCTGCGATGGCGAGTTACTCGCCTCGGTCAGCGACGATTTTACGTGCAAATTTTGGAATATCGCCACGAACTTCGAGAATGTAATCACATTTTGCCTTTCCTCGGCGGGCATGTCGATTAAAAGCCATCCAGAGGATCCAAGCAAGGTGCTCGTTGCAGAGAAGCGAGGTAAAGAATAATTATTACTTTGAGCTACAACTACTATTAAAATATTTGCTTTCAGGCATTGTCCATTTGTATAATGTGCGCAGCAAGCAAACAGTTGTCTCCGTCGAGTCACCTAAATTTCCACTCATGTCCGCCGATTGGGCAAACAACAATAGACTTTTTGTTACGGCCTTGGCTGGTGGTGATATTGTCACCTGGGACTTGAGCCGTCCATTTATACCAGCTGACATAAAGCAGGTGCACGAGGACGGCGGTCGTATTGTGCGTTTCGCTCCAGGTAGCACGGAGATTGCAATTGCCTCTATAGGGCGACCGGATCTTACATTGAAAGTTTTTGTGGCACAGTCATCTGTACCGCTTATAGAGTCGCCTTTAAAGACGTACGGTGGTCTGGCCTGGCATCAACGCTTACCATACATTTGTGCAGCGTCTGATAAAAGGTTATGTATTTGGAAAGTACAAATTAAATAAAATTGTCAACAAATTTTTTCAAATACTGGCAACATTTTCAATAATTTGAACTGAGGGTCACACTGCTCACAAAGTATTCATTTTGCCATCACCAAATGAACAGTTAAAGATTTGCCCCACAATTGGGTAACAGTAGGTTAAGCAAAGCGGTCTGTTAAGTTAACAGTGAAACGTCACTTTTTTGGAAATTGGTACGTGCGCGCTGATAATTGTATGAAAATTCACGAACTCTTAGACTTATCTAACTTATAGCAAAATAAAAACGTAAACTACCAGATTCTAGTTATTTATACATAGATCACCAAATCAGGCAATATATGGTTTTTACAAATTTTGTTTGTTCTAAGTTGTTTTTTATGTGGCTATTGTTGAGGTAATGCATTAACCGATTTTACTTTCGTGGGGAATAGCTTTATACTTTATATTGCATGGTTTTAATTTGTAAAACTTTAAAATATTACATTATTCGTTTTCCATCAATCCGCCTCGTTATATCTACCACTTTCTGTTAATATATTGAAAATCTGGTAGCTGAAGATTACGAGTCAAGATTTCTGCAGCTGGTTCAGGCAGATTACCTTTTTCTTCAAATCAATCTGTATTTAAATATTTTGAAGTCTATCTGTATTGAAATCTGTCTATTAACCATTTATTCTGATATATCGTTTAATCTAGCTGTCCTATTGCGGCTGTCCAATGGCCTATTTTAAGAAAATAAAATAAGGACCATTTTATAAATTCTTTATTTTTGGTTGGTTGGTTGGGAACACTTTCCAGATACCACTTTAAGCGGCTGCTAACCATACAACCATATCCGGCTGTGATTTGGGGCATAGCTCGCCAGTCCGGCAATAAAACACCCCCATCGAGTTGGTGATATCATTGCTATATATTGTTAATATTAGCCTTTTTCTTTTTCCTATTCTGTTTATAATTTTTAATTTTGTAATTTTATAATTTGACTCACGGAATGTAGTCAATTTTCTTTATATAAAATAAATAAATAAAATAAAAAATAAATAAAATAACATAACAATAAAATGTGTGGCGTCACCTCGTGCGAACTGTTAGCTAACATTAACATACTGCGGCGGACTTGATTGCTGTTAATGATTTCTATACATATGTACGTGATTTCGCTACAACTGCAGAAAATGTGTGATTTTATAAGCCTAAAATTAAATATCTTAATAATGAATAATAAACCTAAAAATATCAGTTTGTTTAGCCACCCAAATTGGGAGTTTCCCAATTTGTATTTATGTTTCGTTCTTTTAGTATTTTTACTATTTTGTTCAACGGTCACACTTGCATTAAGTTATTTACTTTGTTCTTGAGAAAGTAAACACAAATAGTAAAAATTGTAAGCCGGCTGTAAAACTAAAAGCTTAAGATGTCCACCGCTGAAACACAGGTGTCCAGTTTGCCCATGCCACCAGAGCGTTACATCAGTAACTATACAGAGGAAAACATTAGGAGAAATCGAGCACCACGTCCGCCTCCACCCCCATCGCAGCATGAAGTTTACAGCATGTTTGGCATACAGTACAACAACGATGAAATGATACGCTCCCTAGAGTCGCAAAATATCAAGCGTCTGATACCCATACACTTTGACCGTCGCAAGGAGCTCAAGAAGCTGAATCACTCGCTGCTCGTCAACTTTTTGGATCTAATTGACTTTTTGATATTAAATCCCGATAGTCCTAGGCGCACAGAGAAGGTGCGTAGATCGACAATGTTAATTGAAATATAAATTTAATTGTATCATTACAGATTGATGACCTCAGCCTGCTCTTTGTAAATATGCATCATCTTCTGAATGAGTTCCGTCCGCATCAAGCTCGCGAAACTCTGCGCGTCATGATGGAAATGCAGAAGAGACAGCGCGTGGAAACGGCTACGCGTTTCCAGAAACACTTGGAGCGCGTACGTGATATTGTAAATAGTGCTTTTGCAGCGCTGCCAACACTTTATGATGATGATATACATGGCGGTGCAAAAATCAAATTGGAAGTAGATCCCCTTGAATCGAATGCCGCAGCCAAAAATGATCCAAGTTATCAGCATGATCGCATGATGTGCAAATTGGTGGATTCCATTGACTGATACGTTGGCTCGAATACGCGGACATTTGCACAACTGCAGCGGAAACACGTTGTTAGTCAACAACATCTGCCTAGGCTTAGCTGAAATACACATTATATATAAATTATAAGCTAATTTTATGCGTAAGAAATACATTTTGAACTTTTATATTGTGTAGCTAAAAAAAACCAATAACACTTATATAAATAGCCTGCAAATGTTTAAAATAGATTAAATTTGATATCACGTATGTATCCATATTTGGATTTCACCATTTCAGTGACGTATCTTCTAGAACAGCGAAGCCTGCTTAAACATTCACTTTTATTATTATGACTATTATATATTATTTACATGCAATTGCTCAAACATTCGCGACTGCTATGTCACCATCCAATGTGCTTATCACGCGTTTACCTGCCCCAAGTATCGTTTAGCCTTTATTATCTTGGCTGCTACCTTTCCAGTTATCATCACTTGTGGGCTGCCACTGATTATCAAAACGTTATCTCGGCTATGATGAGGTTTGGAGGATGCCTAGACAAGAGATTTGTACGCTTATGTAAAGTGCTTAACCCATGTTTGTCTAATAATTTTTCTGGTATTCGAGTCTAGATAATTAAACGGCTATTATTGGATATACATATATTTTAAATAAATTTTATTAAATATTATCATATAAATCAATCATCTAAAAATATTGTACGATTTTTTCGAGGGTATTTTTGAAAATTTCAGACCTATAATTAATATCATATAAAATACAAAAAAAGTAACAAATTATTGAGTTTAATTTATATTTGTATAAGTATTTCGATATAGTGCCATGTAATATATATTTTGTATAGTATAATATGTAGCACGTATAATATCACGTATATAGTGTATTCGATTTCTAGCCAAATCTATAGTCGTATCAAGTAATATTTTGGTTTATCATTTGCATAATAATCAAAAAAAAATTCTTTATCCAAATTGATTCGAGTTGATAAAACTCTCCGTAGAGAAATATTATACGAAAATACGGTTAATTCATTTGAAGTCCATTCATAATCTTTATAGAAGCGCATGTAAGATTTGTTATCTTTGATAAGAAAGTGTTTATTATCTAGAAATGAATCTTCAATTTTCCCGTGCACAATGTAATAAAAGCGTTGTGCCATTCATAACACTTCATCATTTGGCAGCAGACATCGCTTAGAGCTGCAAGTGCTCGGAAATAGGGAAATAAAAACCATTTGTGATCAATTAATATACTATATACGCATTTTTAACTATTGACATTTCAATTGCCTTGCAACATAAATTAATTCATTTAAAAATCATTGTGATTCTCGATTCAAGCGAAAAGCATCAAACAATAATACAGCAATATGGGCGCCAAGAATGTTGAAGATGTGAATCGTGAAAAAATAAAAGGTAAAAGTTTGAGAAAAATTTGCAATCTATAAATGAACAACAAAATATATATTTTATTTGTGCTAAAAAATAGTGAATATAAGGAAATCAAATTGTTTTAAAATAAACGAAAAATTGAATACAAATTTATCAACAATAATTTATTTAAAGATTTTAATTAACATTTTATTTACATGGTTTTTACATAAATTACTTAAATTTTTTCAAACAAATAAAATAATTAAATTAAATTTGATTGCGTGTTAATTATTTCATATTATTAAAAGACTTATAAATAAAGTATTTTAACAAAATATTTTAAAGTGTATTTTAAAATGTAAAAGGGAAAAATTACCTTTCTTTCAATTTTTAACACATAAGTGATATATAATTAAAATTAATATTTGAAGCAATTTCGATTAATTTTGTTCGCCTGCTTAACTGAAATAGAGTGTGACAGAATTGTGGAGCTACATGATATTGGGATGTTAATTCAATAATAACGTAGAAAATTTTCCAGAAAAAAATCCAAGAAAATTATGGGAAAATGATCAGAAGATCGCCCACGGTTAGTTGACAACTAAAGATGAAAAAAAACTAGCTGTCAAAGAAACTATCCGCGCATCTCAACAAGAATAATTTCTCAACCCAAAGATATGTGTGAAGAAAATCTTGAAAAGATTGCAATACCTTTCGTACTTAAACCGGAGCTACTGCCAAGACATAAAGCTAGATTACAGAATTCGAAGAGACACACATTTTGAGACATTAAGTGGCAAATTGAATTATTACGGATGAGACGAAGATTTTGTAAAGTCTAAAATCTAAACGCCAATTTATTTTTTACCGTTACTTATTTCGTGCACCTTATAAAGTTAAATTCACTTCACCTAGAAGTGTTATACAAAATAAAATAATTAAATGTATGGATGAGAGCAAAAAATATTGGTGGAATATTTATAACAATATTTCTTTAAATTATTTTAATAATAATTTTCTTTTGATACTAAATTAACACTGTTGGGCTTACTTAAAAATAATATATAATTCACATAATATGTATGAAAATTATTTCATACAAATTTCTATAGAATCAAAAATTGTTGTGTATTGTTTATAAAAATTATTTTAAGAACCATTTTTTTTTAAGGCTTTAAAATGATTGCCTTAAAAGGGATTAAATTGAAAAGAATTGTTCAAACACATTTAAAAAAAAATCTCAAAGTTTTTGGTGATACTTATTGTGTTTAATTTATTCTGAAAAAATTACAGACATAGAAACGGATCAGGATGGCGATGCGAAAATTACAGCGGTTGACAGAACTTGTGCTCCAGACGATGAGCCCGCGGACTTTGATACGGCCATCACATCTGCAGGCTTTGGCCGCTTCAATTTGATTCTGTTGATGATCGCAATACCAGCGACCTGTGCGAATATGTTTGAGTCGACGACTATGTCGTATATATTGCCCATAGCCGAGTGTGATCTGCATTTGACGTTGACCGACAAGGGTATACTGAATGCTTGCGCATATGCGGGCATGATCGTGTCAGCCATACCCTGGGGTTATTTGGCCGACACGAAGGGTCGTCGCATGGTCCTGCTCTATGGGTATTTGTTGACCTCGATCTGTGTGCTTGGTAGCGCGCTGAGTCAAAATTTCATCATGTTGGTGACGTTCAAGTTCTTTGGTGGACTTATGTAAGTAAGCTAGCCCTATCTATTTGTTCAGTTGGGAATTTATGTAAACGAACTGTCGCTGTACAGTGTCAACGGCCCCTCAGCTGTGCTCTATTCCTATCTAACAGAGATGCATGGGCCCAAGCATCGGACTCATGTGCTGATGATTGTGGGCATGATTGTGAGTGCTGCAACTTTGCTGCTGCCGATGCTGGCCTGGCTCACCTTTCCCCAGCCATGGGACTTTGTGATCTTTGACAGTATAAACAGTAAGTTAAAGATAAACAAGTATGCCTAGTTGGCAGTAGCCGAGTAGACTACACCCCGACTCCGAGCGTTCATTTCGAGTTCTCTTGCAGAGAAATAATTTACTTTTCGGCTTTCAGTTCACAACTGGCAAATCTTTTTGCTGATTTGCGGCTTGCCCAGCTTATTAAGTGGCCTCATTATGTGTCTGATGCCCGAAAGCCCGAGATATTTAATGGGCCAGGGTCGCAATTCCGAGGCTCTGCTGGTGCTGCAACAGATCTATCAGATCAATACTGGCCAGCCAAAGGATAGCTATCCCGTGAAAGCGCTCGTCTTGGAGGTGCCCAATCGTGCTGCCCAGAAAGACGAGGCTATTTACACAGTGGAGGAGAAGCCCGAGGATAAAAAAAACAGGTCCTCGCGCAGTCTGCTGGAGAGCCTGCGCGCCGGCATGCAACAGATGAAACCCATGTTCCATAAGCCCCTGCTCAGCCTCTCGCTGCGTTGCTATACGATGCAGTTCTGCATGTTTCTGGGCATGAACACCATTCGGCTCTGGCTGCCCCAACTGTTCGCCTCCATGGCCGATTACGAGGAAACGCACGTGAATGATGATGCCTCGGCCACCATGTGCACCATTCTCGAATACAGTGTGAACCAAACAGCGGAGACGTTGATGAATCATCAGAGCGCTTGTGCTGAGGTGAGACTGAGACACTTATGATCAGCGACCTTTCATTACAAAGTGACTCTTTTATATATATATATATATATATATATATATATACACATAAATATATATATATATATATATACATATATGTTTTATTTCACGGCTTTGCTATGAGCTGCCGCTTTATCTATTGGTTCGAGCAGAGATAATATGCTTATCAAGCTTCATCATTAACTCAGTGATATTGCTGCATCATGTTGTCGTAACTCATATCCTTTCTCTTTCTCCTTTTTCTCTGTCTCTTTCTTGTACAGCCTCCAACTATATCTCTAGATATGTATTTGAACAACATCATCGTCTCGGCTTGTGGATTTGGTGGGTATTTCTTTGCTGCAGCTATAATACGCTTAGTGGGTGCCAAGCGTCTGTTAAGTAAGTAACATCCATTAATCTAATATTTATTAAAATAATATCAACAACATTATGAAGACATTTGTAAATTTTATTCAAGTTTAACATTTAACATTTATTTTTGAAACTGTATACCCCAAACCCATTGAAAATGGGATTTCGGGGAATAATGTTAAAGTATGTTCAAATTAAATGTACGAGAGTGCGGGTATGTACGAAAGGGAACTGACTATATTTAGGCCTGTTTGCGTGTCTTGTAATCCACTAAAGCTAGAGACATATGGAGACATATGACTGGAAATCTTGACGGACATTTCCATTCAATTCATTTACAGGAATGACTATAAAAAAATATTGAGTGAATAAGTATTCCCAAAGAAATTTGAGCAGCAGAAATTTCCTACATTTTTATTGCTATTATATTCACAGGGTTCAGAATTGTCCAAGTCAACAAGAGTAGACTTCGGGCTTAAACAGGCTCAATCCAATTTGTGCACTTAATTCTAAACAGTTTTAGCAGCTCGAACAGTGGTTTTTAAAAGCAATGTTTAGCCGGCCGCAGACATTAGAACCTGGTCGCTTAACTTTTTGTTATTGTTAGTCTTGTTAGCCGCGTCTTTTCCTTTGCCAGCATTGGGAGGCAAAGCAACTGATATGCAGCTCGATGTCAAGACGGCTAGCAGAGCAGTGAAAAGTATCTGTAAGTAAAATACACCAAAATAAGGTTTTAACTAGTCGGACGGCAACCGAATTTGGATTTTCACCAGTTTCATGATGAGGGCAGCTTCCGTTTGAAATCGAGAATCGAAAATCAAAATTTTGGGTTTTCCATTTTATACCATTTTAAAAGCATAACCGAAACGAATCTAAATAGCTACACGAATATATAATAAATCCATTTCACAAATTCAATGTACTTGATATATTTTATGGCACGCGCGAATCGAAAATTAATAGGTATTTGTACTGGATCTAAATCATCTGGAACATCATATTTGAGTGATTAATTTGCCTGAACTTTTAAAGTTTAAGACGAATCGACTCAGCCTATCGCCCAATCTGTTACCATTATAACCTGATATTCCACTTCCAAAGGATTCGCGGCATCTATTATTTTGATTTTGCACCGCCTCGCTTATTCAAAAAAATGTCCCACTATTATTATGGGCAGCCTAATTTACAGGTGTACGGACAGAGCTAGTTCGTTGTGCTGTACTTTACTTTATGAGGTCTTCTTCTGCGTATTAAAATTAATGGGTTTTTTTATTTTGAAAATAAATATATTAAATTAGTTTGTAAAGTTAATAGTATTTCTATTATATAATTTAATGATTTTTCGAATAACTTTCTATTTAAATAGTTTAAATTTTTATTGTATTTATATAATATTGTGTCAATTAATTACTAACAGTAAAGATACGCCTTCCTAGCTATATGTTAATCTTATTATTGGTATTAAATATCATATTTATTTTATTGAAATTATAAACCTAAAAAGGAATATGAATTATTCTGTCTTCCGCATAGCCTATGGTTTATTTATCTCGGGAGTTCTCGGCATTGGGCTATATTGGTCCGTTAACAGTGTGATGACAATCGCTATGTCCGCTGCCTATGTCACTGTGGGCGGAATTGCAGTCTCCTCTCTTCTAGGCGCTGTTGTTTCGCTGTTTCCCACACAATTGCGGTAAGATATCTTCTTATCTTATCATTTGATGAAATGCAAATACCTTTGTTTCATATATATTTGATAGCTCGTTGGTGGTGGCCATTGCCATGATGTGTGGTCGGTTGGGCGCCCTCTCTGGCAATCTTCTTTTTCCGATTTTAATACAGATCGGCTGTGTGCCTCCATTTGTGATGGTCGGATTTGTCATGCTGCGTAAGTTTTTTGTTAAATGTATAATAAAACTTTTATCATTATTATTTTATTGTTTACTGTGTATACTTGTCACATATTTAATTATAATTATCTATTATCTATTTTTTATTTTTTTCTTTTCTTTCTACAGTTGCTGCCGTGCTGTCAATTTTCATTCCCAATCCAACAAAAGCGGCTTTCGCTTAGTCAGAATCTTCAACAGTTTTTATATAATTGTTGACAATTATATTGAATGGCTTTATTGTAGCTCTTAAGTTGTAATTATTGTATAGGATATCATATATGTACAGTATATCATATAGTTGCAGATTTTCAGATTAGATGTTATTTAATGCACTATCATGCATATATGGATAGAAAATATATGTATACTTGAAAGCTTTTTGTTGTTTAGTAATTTTAAGAGAGATTATTTTATTTCTATATATATTAAATACTAATCTTGACGTGCTTTGTTATATACACGTAGTTGTAGATAAGTACATTTAATAAGTACATTAAATGGTTAATTTATTCAGATATATTGTGTAGTTTCAGTTAGTGATAACAAAAATAAACAGATTTTTCTTATTCTTTTTGAAAACCTTTTCTGTATCATCAAATTAATTCCGTTTTCATTGTAATTTCATTGATAAGAAAATATATAATAAATAAGATAAAAAGTTAAATTCAGGCTGATATATAATAAAACTATAATTTCAG
Organism: Drosophila fulvimacula; assembly: GCA_035045555.1. Lineage (NCBI taxonomy): Eukaryota > Metazoa > Arthropoda > Insecta > Diptera > Drosophilidae > Drosophila > Drosophila fulvimacula. Next base: position 1,407,438 of record JAWNOX010000010.1, on the reverse strand, counting down.
AGTGTCATAAAATATACAATTTCATCTCTATTTAAGTAAGCATTCCAACATTTTTCTAAAGTTTAAGTGTACTCGTATACTCATATACACTATTCGCAGTATGAGTTTATCACTTTTTTTTCGATATCATCCCATTACCTTATTATTGACCAAAATAAATAATTGAACTTCATTTTGAATACCACAAAGTTCCTCCCAATTACCTTGGCAAGTCCACACAAATGGATGTCATTATTACGCACATGAAGGAATTGCACTCCGCCTATCGGCGATTTTAACTGCACTTCACAGTTTGTATAGAATTATAAAATTTTAAATTAAATTTAAAAAAAAAATAAGTAACTTGCATAAAAAGAAATTTTTACTGCAGCTTAAAGAATCTAACCCGGGGTTTCATGTCTCCGATCGGCGCTCCTACCAACACCGTCGCTGCACTACATTAGTGTGAGATAGCGAACTCCTGAGTAAAGTTATTGAGCTACTGAGTTACTGCTACTGAGCTGCTGAACTTCTGCTGAAAATTCATCCCCAATTTGTCTTTGTTGTTGTTATAAATTCTTCGAATTTTCTAGATGCTTCTGCTGCTGCTACCACGTGCGTGTGTACGTAAACGTTTGGTAAACGTTTTGATTAATAACATAATAGATTTCATCTATATATTATATTGATTTATTTAAATTATATCAATGTTATTCTTATTTTATATATATGTAAATATATACAGTATGTACATATGTATGATGTATATTGCAAGCAACGCATACATACACACGCACACACATACGTTCTGCTAACTGCGCAGTTTGCTCAGCGACTGCGCTGGGCCAAATGCTTAATAACTTTTTTTATAGACCGACTTTGTGTATGTGCAAAAGCACAAGTCTCTAGTATTTGAAATACGTGATTTGGAAATTTGGGCGAGGGGGCGTGGCATTCAAAATTTCACAAAAATCAAAATTGCATAAAATTCCCAATAAACTAAATACAGGATTTGCAGCCTCTAACTATAAAGATGTAGAAGATATAATATAATCGATAAAAAACGAGAAGAATTATCGAATTTTTAAAACAAACGTACAGGGCTCAATCGACTCGTCTTGTCGCCCTGATCAAGAATACATATACTTTATGGGGTCTGCCACACCTCCTTCTGCCTGTTACATACATTTGGGCAGCAACAAAACCATGATACTCTGATTACAAATTTTTAACGGGTTCAGGGTATAAAAGTTATTCAACAGTAAATTTCGTTTAGTAATGCTTATTAGCGTCGGCGCTGTATCACTTGTGTAATATGTACGCTCATTACATATGTCGTTTCGGACATCTCCTCACGGCCGTGCCGTCTGGATAAGTCTTCCTTGGTTTGCCTTTTGAAGTATAATGCTGAAATTTGTTGTTATTAAAAATTAAACAGTTTCTGAGGTAGTTTCTTAAGTATATTAAAAACTAATATTAAATTGCAGTGTTGTGTTTATTGAGAAGACTTTGTTCAAATATTTGGTGGGGATCAACGGCGCGATATATATATTTCTAAAAATCAATTAACGTTCAATAAAATATTCAATAAAGTATTTAAAATACATGTTTTACAAATTTGAAGAGAGATCCAAATGAAAGTCTCATAAATCTAAATAGAAAACTTGGAGACTCTAAATTTAAGGATGTAAAAGATATAATTATAAAATTGAATTTCGAGTTTTATTTTTATTCGGTAACAAAAAAGCGAGAATAGTTATCGAATATTTAACGAACTAGATACATACAAAAACTATTTAACCCAGATTTTCCATTTTCAAAGGTTGAAGGGTATGAAACAATATTCATTTTGGGGAGCAGAAAGTAGCTATATATTTAGTATTCCTATTCAATTTACGGTGTTGAGGATTTGTCCAAGTCGGTCAGTTCCTACAAGAGCAGGGTTCCGCAGACTCGATTTTTGAAACTTAATTGTAATGCTCCCCATAAATAATTTTAGCAGCTCAAATTTATCTTAGTATTATGAAGTATGTATTTGATTGCAGTTATATTTAAAAAGCAACGTTTAGCCGCTCATAGATTTTAGAACCTTTTCGGATATAGGGCTTCTGATTAAATTCACATTGTTAGCCGCTTCTTCTTCGTTACCAGCATTGGGAGGCAAAGCAACTGATATGCAGCTCGATGTCAAGACGGCTAGCAGAGCAGTGAAAAGTATCTGTAAGTAAAATACACCAAAATAAGGTTTTAACTAGTCGGACGGCAACCGAATTTGGATTTTCACCAGTTTCATGATGAGGGCAGCTTCCGTTTGAAATCGAGAATCGAAAATCAAAATTTTGGGTTTTCCATTTTATACCATTTTAAAAGCATAACCGAAACGAATCTAAATAGCTACGCGAATATATAATAAATCCATTTCACAAATTCAATGTACTTGACATATTTTATGGCACGCGCGAATCGAAAATTAATAGGTATTTGTACTGGATCTAAATCATCTGGAACATCTATCATATTTGAGTGATTAATTAAATTAAATTAAATGGGATTAAATGGTTTTGTTAAAATGTATGTAATACGCAGAAGGAGGCGTGGCAGACCCAATAAAGTACATATATAGGGAGACGAGCTGAGTTGATTTAGCCCTATCCGTCTGTCTGTCCGTATCTATGAATGTGTCGGTCTCAGAACTTATGAGGGCTAGGCTCTTGCATATCACGTGCAGATCGAGCATGTTTTAAATCTTAACAAGAAAGGAAGCTCTAGTCGAGACTGCTTCATATGTGTCTATTTGCCAAAGCACAAGTCTCTAGTATTTGAAATACGGGTTTTGCAAATTGGGGGCAAAGGGGGCGTGGCATCCAAAATCCAAAAACTACAAAATGTCCGCATTCACTACGCCTATCTGCCTATTTGAAGTCTCTAGCTTTAATGGGTCACATAAATGAAAGCAAATGTATCGAAATTGATCGATAATTCGGAAACAAGATGAGTTATCGAAAAAAAACAAATTTTTACTGCGTATGGTATTCACGAGTATACATGTCAAATTTAGATCTCTAGCTTTTGTGGTTTACGAGATCAGCGTGCTCATACAGACGGACGGACGGACGGACGAACGGACAGACGGACAGGGCTAGTTCGACTCAGCTCGTCGAGCTGATCAAGAATATATACTTTATGGGGTCTACTACGTCTCCTTCTCCCTGTTACATACATTTTCACAAAAACATTATACCCTGATTTCCCATTTTCAATGGGTTCAGGGTATAAAAACGAAAATCGGAATTTTATTATAAAATTATATTTATTACATCTGTTAAGTTAGAGACTTCAAATCTTGTATTTAATTTTATGGGACTTTTATACAATTTGGATTTTTGTTTTATTTTTCGGAGAGTAAATATGCAACAAAAGTTATTAAACATTAAAAATTTCATAATATAGGCATATTGCAGGCGAAGCGCAGTGGCAGTGGAAAATCATCTGTTCGGAGGGTTCAGAGTAACTTCTAGTCGGACACACTCGACTAGAGCTCCCTTACTTGTTAAGTTTGAATTTCGATCTGAAATCTGTGAAACAAACTTGATAGGTTTTGAGATAGACTCGTTTATTCATACTGGCAAAGAGACGGACACTTCCAAAGGGTTCAGGGCGTTTGCAATTTCAATTTAGGTCGCCCCTCGCTTATTCAAATTGGAAAAAAATTTATTTCCTACGCTTGTGCTTTATGCCACAATTTCTACGCTGTTGAAGCTTGGGACTAAATAGTTGTGTATACCTCCGTCAAGTCAGCCTAATAGTGGCATTTCACTGGTAGCTTCAAAGAGAGTATCTAAGCTCTATTGCTCAAAAATAACTTCAAAATTATTAATAAATTGGCGCGCAAAACTGTCGCTTTTTGAGAAATTGGGAAAAGTGTTTAGCGTTGTTTTTCTCTCCGCCAAATCATCATCTCATCAGTCACTTTATCTTCGATTAATTTCAACACATCCAATTCAGTAAACAGGGAATATTTTTCGCCATTTCGGCATAATATTTTCTTGTTTTTTTTTCGAATATTTTTTTTCGATAACTCATCCCGTTCCCGAATTATCGATAAGTTTCGATTTCGCGTGCTCATATTACGTCCGTGTGCGTGCGAATGTGTGTGTATGTGTTGCTTGCAATATATATATAAAATAATCATAGCATGCTTCGAATATCGGCTATTCGAAGGGTTCAGGGTATCTGCTAGTCGAGAGGTCTCAACTAGAGTTTCCTTACATATTTATTTTTAGAAGAGCCTAGGACTATGTACGTGGAATTTAAGTTCACAATTAAAACTTGCAAATGTCTGATTCTAAGTTATATATATGTGGTAGTCCAGTCCCACGTGCAGATGTTGATCTGTTGTAGTTATCCGCGGCTGATGTGATCTATGCTTATAACAGTAGATTAGGGTGCGTAGTTATTAAACTACGGAATTACCGCCTTATGGCTAAGTAATATATAAATTAAAGAAAGCTTTACGACGTCGATCGGAGTGAATGTTTAGCGTTAGCGAGTAAATGTCGAACTGATTACAAAATTGACTTAAAACTGAAACCAAAACGAAGCGGCAGCATGAGCTGCACAAAGCCCATAGCTAGCAATGCCGGTTCTGTATAACTGATAAACAAATCAACAAGTATCCTGATGACTTTGTGCCGGGGCATTGCGCTGGCTCTGATGTGTCAGTGGAATTCGCATGCGAGGGTAGCTTACATAAATTAACTTAAATTAAATACTAAGTGTCTAGCAGGCAAGGGTTACTTGTTACCTTCTACGCATGGACTAGGCGAAAACCTTACTTTTCCTATGTATTAATCTTGCAAATCTTTCAATTTTAAGTTTTTTGTCATTTCTTATTAATTTTCCTACCAATCATTCCAATTTTATATTGTTCAATAATTTAAAATACGTATAGTTTCCATCAGCCTGGGTTTTCAAAACACCAGATCTAACGGGAAAATACCTAAATTTGCAACACTGAACCTATTAATACCTAGGACTGGAGCTGAACAAAAGAGTAACATGGAAAGGACACATAAACCATAAGAGGAAAGTACCAAATGACCGTCTAAGAAAACACCTCAGGCTGCTAGGCTCTGGCTCCCTTGAGGCTAAGGACCAAGCTGCTGCTAAGGCACTCCTACCCTCTAGCCATTAGCCTTCTGGATAATAGCGTCGCTATTCGTCGCCTGAAGAGATCCCATCCGCTGGACCTGCCTCATCGCGACGCTTAACGCACCTCATCCCTATTCTCCACTCCTCCTCCTCCAATATCCCCCTTCCTTTACTCTACCCCCACATACACACACACAAACATAATTACGCTCTTTGTAAATATTTAGGTTAATGTTTCGTACAATAATTTATTGATTGTTGAACCTTTAGTGTCTGTTGACAGTATAGTAGTTGTATGGATTGTGATGCTTTTTACATATTTTAATAGTTTTTTTGCCCTACGGTCGCACTATCGATAGTTTTGTAATAATAATCACCGATTATCGATGGTGCCGACTATTGATAGTTCTCATCCTCTAATAAGGAATCGTCTTATATATTATTATTTTATTATTTTTGTTTTATTAATTATGTTTTTAAATATAGACGATCAGAACAAAGCTTTAAAATGTATTTATATTTATAAAATTCATAATTAAATGGAGACAGCTTATAGAAAAACGTTATTTCTAAACAAATCTAGAATGCCTAAATTTTATCTTCAAAATTTAATATAATTTTTTTTTAGTTGCACTCTATTTTATGAGAGCAGTTGCAATATAGATGGCAAAAGCAGCAGCACCAGATGAAACGGCAGATTTTGAGACGGCAATATCTGAGTGCGGCTTTGGCTTATTTAACGTTATCATTATGGTCTGTGCACTCCCCTGCTTAGCATCAATGGTATTCTCTGCCTCGGTCATATCATATGTGATGCCGACGGCTACGTGTGACCTGAACCTGAGCGTAATGGACATGGGAATGCTAAATGCGATGACCTATGCAGGTAAATGCTATCGAATAGATATTGAGACGATAAAGGACGACTTCCAACACAGCTTTCCAGGCATGATTTTGTCAGCCGTACCATGGGGCTTTATATCGGATACACTGGGTCGACGCTGTGTTCTGATCTATGGTGGCTTCGTCGATGGTATCTTTGTCCTTTGCTCGGCTCTAAGTCAAAACGCCATCCAATTGATGATATTTAAATTCTTCGATGGTCTAATGTGGGTATAAAGCAAATTTATTATGCTGTACTTATCTAAATTATACTTACCTCTTCTCTGCAGTATATGTGGCCCTTTTGCTGTGGTCGTTAGCTATTTGGCCGAATTCCATGGCCAAAAGCACAGGCACTATATAATGTTCTTTGTCGGCCTAAGTATTTCCCTTGCAGCAATGACATTGCCACTGATGGCCTACTTAATACTGCCACTGCACATTTATTTTAAGTTGGGAACCATGAAGTGTAGGTGGAGTTCCTATACACTCTGACGAAATAACCGTTTTTGTGTTTAAGCCATTTCTGTCCGGAATATATATTGGGGGCATTACATACATACTACTATATTTGCGACATTATTACCGTTCCACTCGTCAAAAGATCAACGAAAAACGTTTCAGAGGGGGTATAAAATCAGTTTCACGACTAAGTTTGACCTACTGGTATGGCTTTAAATAATATGAGTCCGACCATCAAATTGAACTATTTTTGCATCGAGAAGAGTATTTTGACGTCGGTAGCGCACAAAAAGTAATATTGTTTCTTTTTTTGTTTAACTTTTCCTTTGTAGTTCACACCTGGCAGGTATTTTTCGCAATTTCGGCTTTGCCAAGTATTTTAAGTGGCCTTCTACATATCTTTTTGCCGGAAAGCCCCAAGTTCCTAATGGCCCAGGGCTACTACAGCAAAGCATTACAATCCTTTCAGCGCATTTACGCTATTAACAAGCGCAAAAGCCGCGAAACCTATCCGGTAAGTTATCTGTTTATCTATTGTACTGATCTAATTCTAATATCGAAAATTTGCAAAACTTTCTGTCAGATCAAAGCTTTGAAGGATGTCAAGCCAGAGCGAATACAAGAAAAGCATTTATCGGTGGCACAGAAGTGGCGCAAGGCGAAGTTTATATTTTGCGAGGGATTGAAGCAGCTGAAGCCAATGTGGACATGTCCTTATCTGGGAGTAGCCATTCACGTTTATCTTCTGCACTTTTGCCAAATTATGTGGTAAATAATATTTATTCCTTACTATCTGCTTATAATACATATACAATTTATTTATTTAAACAATTTTTTTCCTATATTCGATTTGTTTATTAAAATTCTCTTCAAGCAAGTAAGATTGCTCTAGATACCCTGAACCCTGCGAATAGCTCATACTCTAAACATTCTATGCTTATTTTACATATGTATATGTATATTTACAACCAACACATACTCACAAATACGTTAACACATACCAACTTACGCACGCACGCATAATTTTATACTCATTCGCGAAAGTGAATGTCTTGCTGTCCGGCCGTCTGTCCGAAAGATTATATGTTCACGTCAACTGAGGGCGTGGTAAATCGGTTCAAATTGAGTTATATTTTTATAGTAACAAAAAGTTATGGTAAATATATATATACCACCAGGGTTTTAGTGCTGGAAGCTTCAAAATCGGATGTGTCTGGTGCCCTCCTCTATAGATTTTCCATAGAATATTACGCCACTTTTGGGGCGTGTCCTATCTAAAAATATCCTGTCGTTTTCGCATTTTCAAGTGTAAGCATCCAAAAATTATAATTACCTTGCCTTAGACTTCTTTATACTATAGTTTTTGAGTTCATAAATTCGTAAATTGTTATCTTAGAATGATTAGAATTGTTCAAATACGCATGAAGCTAAATACAAGATTTGGAGACTATATTATTAATTTTTATCGATATCAATAAAACAGGAATAGTTATCTATTTTTTTTAGCACAAACTCAATCTACGCATGTCCTACAGGAATCTACAAAATTTCAAGTATCTAGTTATAGGTTCTGAGATCGGCGCATTCATACAGACTGATAGCGACTCAAAAATATGGATACTTTATGGGCTATGCCATGCCTTCTTCTGCCTGTTATAATAACATAATTTGATTATTATTGTACACTTGTAGACTTTGTAGTTTTGTTGTCTGTCTCCTATTATTAGTTTATATTAATTAATATTTTTCGTATTCTGTTTTTCACTCTGACATTTGTAGCGTAAACTCGGTTCGTTTATGGCTGCCCAATATCTTTGCCACTATACACACCTTCGAGGTGAGAGGATACACGGATCGGAGTATGTGCGCAGTCCTCAAGCACAATTCCCAATTGAACTTCACAAAAGAGGAAAAAAGTCAAGAATGCGACATAGTAGGTAGGCGATCTATTGGCCCTAAGTTTCAAGCATTAAAATAATGAACCTGATCGTGTAGCATCACCAACCGGGAACCTACACTGACAATATCATTGTTTCCGCCATTGGGCTTGTTGGCTTTTTGTTTATTTTTCCCCTGCTGAGCTTTCAAGTATTCGCTAGCCACTTGTTGAGTGAGTTTTCCCATATTTCAATATTAAATTATTACACTGAAATATTTTATACTTTTCCACGAGCCGAATTAAAGTCTATATTAGTTTTCTGTATATGTCTGTTTTCCGCCTGTCCGTACGAACGCATTTCACTAAATACTCAAAGCCGAGAGCTAAACTCAATTTAACCTGAATTCATTATGAAATCTGGTTATATCTGGTTATAATAGTATAACATGCAGAAGGATGGATAGGGCATGCGTCGCGTAGAGATATTAATAATATATATAGATATAGATTATATATACACACTTCTGATGAACAGGTTAGACGCACCGGTACTTGCTTTATAATTTTTATTTGAAAAACAATTGGATACAGCTCAATTTTTCGCAAATTATGATCAGAGTATTGAAACGCATCAGGGCAAATTATACAATTTTACGTCCATATTGAAAGATTTTCATTTACTCTTTAAAGAGTGTATCATGTCTCTGAATATTTCACATATCTATGAACAGTTCTGAGACTGTACTTGATATATTTGGTAATATTTCGGTTCGGTAATTCATGTGAGTGAAAGAAGTGCATTTTTTTATAAGAAACGCTCAAAATCCATTAAAAAATTTAGTTTAAGTATTGTTCAATAAAAGGTGATTTTTTAAAACTAAATTTTGTTGCACTTGTTAACACAAAACTTAGAATTCATCAAATTTCAATAAACAACAGAAAATCTTCGAATGAGCAAATCATATATACAAAACAACAAACAAACTTTGAGTAGATATAATTGTCGAACAAGATTCCAATTTAAATGAACAAGTGGAGCTAATACATGGAATAACAACCACGATATGCATTTATATTTAAACACATCTTTAATAACATGTGTTCTGCATGATTCCGGGTATTTCCGAGTCGTTCACTTCTCACTAAAGTAATTTTACTTGTTTTTTTTTTTAGAGATCAGTCTCTTTATAGGCACTTTGCTAGTGGGTGGGCTGTACTTCACCAACTCGAGCCTCTCGATGCTTCTTGTCTCTGCATTCTATTTAACGGTCATGGGCATTTGTGCGTCCACTGTTATAACTATGAGTGTGGTATATTTTCCTACTTTGATGCGGTACGTATGTCGGAATCTGTTTCTGTCGTTTAATACACATTCATTCACTATTTTGTCCTCGCTCTTTGTAGAACAATGGTTTTGTTATTAATTATGACATTTGGACGATTGGGTTCGGTTACCGGTAATATACTTCTACCATTTTTTATAAGAATCAACTGTTGGGCACCTTTTCTATGGCTAGCTTCTCTAATGATGCGTAAGTATGGAATATCGCTTCTCACACAACATTTTAAGTATTCTTTCATTTTGTATTTTCAGTCGCATTCGTAATGTCATTGTTCCTGAGAGTTAATATTAAGCAGGCACTTAACTGAGCAAATCAGTTATTGCGCTCGTATTCAACCGTAATCTGACTGACTAATGTAGAGGACATAAAATTTCAATTTAGCATTATTCTTTTTCATTTATCATCTAATCAGTTTTGATTTGATAACTATTCAAGAACTAACGAGCATATTACTAAAGCCACACACCTATTTGGAGAAGATTGTGCGACTAAATTAAATTTTTAAATTGAATTAAATTGTATGCTGTCTTTGTACTATTTTTATCTATTAATCAAGTCAGTCGAGTGTGCTGTGCGGTTTTTTCAAGCTAATTACATTTTAATCACGACGACAAAGTAAATGTTGATTAATTTCTTTTTCCCGTGTGAACGGCGCCTAAACCATGGACCACCTCGAAGTCTAACCACAAGCAACTGTCACATGCTAATTGTATCTGCAGTCGTTCACAAATTGAATCGGGTGTATAGAGTTTTGTGCTGTTTCCACTATTCATTTATTGCGGGCTTGTCTAATGAAGCTTAAGCATTTTTTACTGGAATATAGGCATCTTTGTTAACTGAACTCGGCAAGTCATGGGAGTGGACAAATGATTGAGCTGCTTTGCACATAGATTGATAATTTATTTGAACGAACATTATTCAGTCGGCTCCACCCGACTGCAACTCGTTTACTTATTTTCATTTGTCATCTGTTAATTAGCGCATGCAAAAATGATTTCCGATTACGCTTGAATAACCGAAAAAGTCATATTGAATTTTAATGTTCAATTTAAAGGAGGGGAAATAGGAAGTTTTTGCCTTTTTTTAGAGTTTGTTCGTAGTGGTTGTGTGGTCTTCTGTTGCCAGTTTATGTACCATGAAATATATATTAGTGTTCCATTAAATTTAAATTTTACATACTTTATACAGAATAAGTTTTTATTTTAATTTATAAGCATATAAATAAATTGGATGAATAATGTGTGGAAAACGCGTTAAGCAATCAGCTCAACCATCTCACATAAAAGCCATTTCTGCAGCTGTCAGACCAAAGTCAAATAGTAATTGACACATGTTGACTTGTAAAAGCCACCAAGTGGCTTCTCCGCCCTTCATTCAGCTTGGCTGGAACGAAATTAATAGTTTTGGATTTACATTCTAATATGGATTGTCTAGCGAAAATCTAGACTCTAGGAACTTACAGATATTTGTTTAAGCATTTTGAAGATTAAAGGTAAATAGCTTTGACCAATTAAAGATTTCTATACTTATTTACGTAATTTTATTTACTTATTTGAATATTTTTTTAAACTCAATTTTGCTATGTTTATTTTATAAGCACTTTTATTTTTGACAAATTTATTTTCCCTTCGAGCGCCTAGTAAAAACTTTTTTAATATTTATCATTTCACTCTTTAACGTTCACTTTTTTATTGCTTTTGTTCTCTTGATTGAGTTGCAATCAAAATTGAACTCATGTGAGCTAACCGAAAAGTTTCATATGAATTCCGCTTTTTATGACCTAAAGTAGAGCAAGAGCTGTGCAAGAAGGACTTTATCGATTGCAACTTCCTATATTTGCTTTAAACTGTGTGTGGAGGCAAGAATTGCAATAGAATAATAAAATGAAATATTAAAATAAGATAAGTACTCCCAGCTATTGTTTTCCAAAGTATAAATGCTGGTACTGAATGTAAAGTATAAAAATAATATCAGAACACATAAAAATATGAATAATACGTAAAGTATGATATATCATACTTCAGTACCAGCCATATTATGCTGCCAAAAATTTGATTGGGAAATGTGTAAATATTTGGCGGGATTTTTACACCAAATATGTCGGGTGTGTGTATATCAGCTATAACATTAAGTTGGTCCCCGGACTTCACTTCATAAAACCAAAACAACAAACGCGCATAAATTTTACATAATAAACATGTTGGAAACAGCATGAATATAAACAAGAGAGCAAATATGTTAGGGGCGGCATATGATGAGTGAGTCTTGTCTAGGCGTGTGTACGTGTGTAACATAGGCAGCTCATAGTAAATGTATGCCATAAACTAAAGACAACAACAACAGAGCCAGAGTGCATATGCCTACGTATTAGGCAGCGTACACATATGTGTACATATGTATGTGTGTGTACGATGCATAAATGTGGAAATGGGCAGTCGTAATCTGGAATGCGCAAATACATGTTCACACTCGCGTGCACAAAGAGACACAAATACTGAGACATTCAGATATATAGTCGGACAGTGAAATAGCCTCTCAAACATTTGCAGAGATGAGCCAACACAAGTCAAAAACAAACAAGACACTAGTACATCCCACACATTGACGCTGTGCCGCTGTGCCGCTGTCCCACTGGCCCACTGTCCTTGTCCATGTCCTCTATAATGATTTACAGGTCATTCATCATATCAACACGCAGCATGAGAAATTTATGTGCCGCAGCCGCAGCCTAAACAACACCGAAGCCGAAGGCAATAAGTGCAAACACCAATAGCAACAACAGCAACAATGATGCTAGTATATTAGAGAGCGCGAAGAGCATTCGCGTTTTCCTGATTTTCGCTCTCGTGCTCCACATCTCTCTCTCTCTCTCTATGCCTGCCATTAAATGTTGCTAACTGCTTAGCAACATGCTGCCAGCCATTTATTGCTGACTTCTCTCAACAGGTTGTGCTTTAATGTTGCTATGCCTGTGTATCAGTGTTGCAAACGTTTATGTTGCGTTGCTCGTGGCTACACCGATTTGGCAATCGCGGCAGACATTTTGTAGTCACAATGAAGAACGGACCAGTCGTCGGCAACACTCGTAGCTCTAAAGTTCGTGCGCAAGCACGAGATCTTCTAATTGTGTTTAGTTCAGCATTGTACTTAAATGAATGTGCGTTGGTGCCGCTATACCAAAAGTTCACTGTCAACGAAACAAAAGATTTAAGTAACAAAATTCTAGCAAAAAAATATATAGGTGTCAAAAACAAAATATTTAGTCGGATTCAGTGTATTTTCAAATGTCTGTTACTGGTTTCAAAATATACCGTTAAATAAAAATATTAAATAATCCCAAATTACTATTCAAAGCTGAATTATAATAATTCTACAATTTTTATTAGTGTTTTATTGTAATAAAAATATTAGAAACTCAGTGTGATACATAAATAAAATGAAATAAATTAGTTGTGAATGGTTAACTTAAGTGTGTCGTAGGAAACATATAGTTCATTCAACAATCTTAATAATAATATATATAAAAAAAAAAAAAAACAATTAAACAGTTGTGTTTTAAATATTAAAATATTTTACGAAATATTAGTGAAATAGTAAAATTCAAATATTGCTATGTCTTAAACAATTTGTCGGTTAAAATTTGAATTAAATAAATTTTGTTGTAAAACTACATAGTATCGTTAAATAATAAATAAACTATAAAATATAATTAAATAAAAACAAAAAAACGTAAAATAAATTTTATTTAAAGAAAAACATAAACTTAAAATTTACATATAAAAATTTAAAAAAAAAAAAACGAATAAATAAATAAACTTAAAAGCTTTAAGCGTGAAGGCTGCATATACGGAATATTTATTAATTTATTAAATTCAAGAAAGTGTCAACCAGCGCAATGCGTCGCAGCGGCCGCAATATTTTTTTCGGTCTATCCTTCGAAATTTTAGGTTTGCCACGCCCAGGTAGTGGGATGGCTTAAATATTCATAAAAGCCGATTAAGTTTGTGCTCACAAAGAGTTCAATGACAAGCACAGGAGCTGAGCATTGCGTGGATAATTAAACCCCGCAAAATTGGCATTTGCAGCTCCTGCTTCGATTCCTGGAACTCCTGCTGCTGCCGTTATCCAAGACCTCGCTGCTGGCCATACAGTGCTCCCTGGAAGTGCAGTGAAATAAATTGACGCAACCAACGATTAACGGCTCCCCCTCTTTGAACGTCCTCTTCCTCCACTCGTAGACACAAAATAATGTCGGAAATTGTGGATACGGAGCTGTTGGTGAACTGCACAATTCTCGCTGTGCGGCGCTTCGAGCTGAACAGCATTGTGAACACAACGCTGTTGAATAGCCTCAACCGCACCGAGGTGGTCAGCCTGCTATCCGGCATCATCGAGAATCGAGATAATCTCGATAACATCAACGAAGCAAAGTAAGTTGTGAATGGCGATGCTCGTACCCAAAGTACGGATGCGCTTAGGTAACCCTAAATTAATCTTAATTTTCAAATTTAGTTCACTTTCATGTAAATGTTTATTTTAAGCACGTAATTTTTGATTCAGATTAAGATTTTGAATAGACAGTTGAGTACTCTCGACCTTAACTTTATTTGTAAAATTTAAATATTGTATTATGGAAAGTAGCTAACTGTATCGAAATTCACGTCATACGTTAATAATAATGTAATCGAGACTGCTCGACTAGGAGATACCTTGAACCCTGCAATTATCCGATATTGCAACATGATTGTTTTATTTTTACATATGTACATATAACACTCACACACTAATGCACGCACACAGACACATAAGCTCGCGCTCTGCTAACTGCGCAGTTATGCAGTCACAGCGCTTGGGTCTATGTTATGGAATATTAAATGTTAAATTGTTTTATCTGTAGATAGTCTTTCCTAATCAAATTTTTGGTGCGGGGTTATGTAATTTATACGTATATATAAGAACAAGTCTCTAGTATTTGATATGTGAAAGATATTTAAAGGAACGAATAAATCATGTCATCAAGAAAAAAATACATAATAAAAGCTATTACAATGTTAAAATTTCAGAGATTTTAGAGATAGAGTCACAACAAGAAGAACATTATCAAAATAGAAATATGTATAATGAATATGCTTCATATAATTAACTCTTCGACTGAAACTGGAAGACTTGGGTACAAAACAGATACAGAGAATTGCGCACACTTTATATCTACTGCGAAAATAAATATAATAAAATCAAATAAAATAAATAATAATAAAGTATAGTTAGTTTTGCACTCCACGTCAGTTCGACCAGAATTAATGGTAGCAAAGCTTTTGATAAATTGCATGTTTCACAAATAAAGTTTTTTTTTAAATTCGTGTGGATACCAAAGGCCCGAAGAAAACTGCCAGCAGCTGTCAAAATATGTTGCCGAAAGAAATTAAAAAATTTTTGTTTTTTTTAATTTTCGGCATGACGTCGAATCTTCCAAGCCAACGACATATTTTAAAAATTTTAAACATGAATGAACCTAAATAATTGATAAATATAATCACTTATCGAATACTAAAACACGTTTTTATGAATGTGCCTTGTCCGCTGGTCACCCATATCTCCTTTCGTTCTCTGCTTTTAATTAATTTATCCAGTGGAATGTTTAATTAAATTGAATAAGCTAACAAAAGTCATAGACAGATTGCCAGTCAAAAGCAATTTCAGCGATTAAAAGATTTTTAATATCATTATAAAACAGATAAATATTTAATTTACGTATTTCGTTTAATTGCCAAAAAGTCAACAATTTTTGTTTTATACACAAGCTACACAAGATGCAATTCTGTGAAATTTTACGGAAATTGTTTAACTTCAAATTCATGACTTCATTTGCTTGCCATTACCCAGGCATATATTGAATCTTGATTCTTCGTGACGTTACTGACTTGTGTTAGGTGTTGGAAATATTTTTGAAAATATTTTTAAATTTGACTGCAGTTCAAGAACTTCCCTTGACCACGTTATATTGTATACAGCTTAAAATGTTCATGAATTAGAAACAAAATTCTTCTATGAAACTGACAGAAGCAAACAGAATCAAACTTGTGCTCAAAAGTGCAAACAAAAAGATATTGAGAGCTTTGATATTTATCAGAAAGTAGAGTAAATACAAGTAGGAAATATTCTCCGAAACAAACTGAGAATAGTGCCAGCAAAAAATGTACAAATGCTGTCAGAAACACGCAAGACTGCAATACTCATCCTAACTCGCTACAAAACTTGTTTACCCACCGATGTGCATAGTTTTCATTATCAATCTTTATTAATCAATCAATCAAACAAATTTTACATGAACAATAAAATTTGCTGCCGCCAGGACTCTAATTCATTCAAATTAATTCCTTCCTTCTATATAGCTTAAACACAATTGTTTATAGAAAATTATTATCACAATAGCTGTTACTAGGAACATAGGCTCAACTTTCATTTTTGTTCATGTATATATAAATTTGATGGCCAACGCTTTGCTCTGCTATACACAGACATTTTATCGAAGCCTTTCAATGGGTTAAAGCAGGCTAGTACCTATGCTATTACGGAGCTAAAGAGACTTTGCTGGATTACAAATTACAACGAACAAGCGGAAAGACTGTGTAACTTTTTATGTATTTATATGCATATATGTATGTATGTTGTAATACCTGAAAACTGGCATAGATAGGAGACAGTTTTAATATCGGAGTAGTATTGTTATTGCGGCATTGTGCATGCTCTATGATAGCTTTTCTAATATGCGAGATATGGTTCAATAAGATGCTCAACATATTAATCGATTTCAAATGAACAAATTAATAATTATTTGATTTGAGATAAACAACAGTTTAATGTCTTTAAAAAGGGCCCACATATATTAGGGCTACTCAATCAGCCAGGTAACTTTATTCAAATTATTATTTGTTTATTTATTTTGAAGAGTACTATCTACTGGGCCAACGACTCGATTCCAAATATCAAAAAGGTTTATTTCGCAAGTCTCTCAATACCTTTCATACAGACTTAGTTAAGCTTCACATGTTAAATCTTTTCAAACAGCATCTAAACAAATTACTTTAGAAATTACTTTCTGGTCTTTAGCAATTAAACACTTTCAATGGTTCAATACAAAAATCCCGCAGCACGTTTTGTAAAACTTTTTCGATTATGCCGCTTTTGTACACTGCGGGCGAACAGCAGAATTAACTAAGAATGAATGTGCTCCTCGCCCCAAGACTAGCAGATACTCATTGTTTTTTTTTTTGTTGTTGTTGTATTATAAGTGATAAGAAACTTTTTAAATTCTATGCAGCAGAAAGTCTTGATATAGAAACTGTGTATACTATATTAAAAGGTTCTTCTTCAATCTGTTCTATACATTCACTAAAAGTTGTTATACTTCCAGAAAATTCGAGAAGGCAACGCATACAAATTTTAAAATTATTTTCAGCGTAAATCAAGTGAGACAGTCCAATTAAGCTTAATGAATGTAAATTCGATAGAAACCAAAAATCATTAAAACATTGAAATCAGTTTTCAGCTTAATCTAATGGCATTTACATAAAAATTTATAATTTGTTTGGAGATCATGGGAATGGCAATAAAAGATTAATTGATGTTTTTTCGCCAGAATTATTAAGTTTAAACCTATATGTGGTATGTTATCACGCAACTTTAAAGATTGATAATATAAAATATTTTTAAAATATTAAATTTATATACAAAATATTGTTTAATTTTTTTTTTATAATAATATAACAATATTTTTAATAATAATGGAAGCTAACTGTTGCACATTTAGATCTTGAGCCTGTATTTCAACAAAAATTTTGTATTGTGCCTTAAATTTCCTGTTGAGCATCAAGGATTCAATTAAACAAGTTTGAGCTGGGAACTGGGTTAGACAGAAAATGATTTAAGGAGTCCGAAACTATTTTGTAATTTCAACTAATTTCGATTGATCTAAGGTACTAAAAGCATACAAAATCTTAAAGTCATGAGGTGTCCTTAAGTTATATTTAAACTGAAATTAATATTAATCACCTTGTTGGATTATTTAACATAAGTTTGATCTGCTCGAAGTGTAGTTTCATTCTTCAGTATGTAGCTCCCTTAAGCGACTCCTCTAATGATGTAATTTAATGTATTAAACTAATACTCTTAGTCTGCTACACACCATTGCTTTTTACGAAAGTTGACCTGTCCGAGGCTCGATGTCAACGCAGAGTTTTGTCTCAGTCCGCACTTATTACCTCGTTAACAAACTATCATTAAGTAAAAGCTGGACGAAAAACTAATTAAAGCTCGTGAAAGTACTTTTCTCGCCTCAGGAGCTAAATAAAATGTAATGCAACTTGTAAACTAGGTGTAATGGATATGCTATTGACTTTTGCTACCATAACTTGTGGCTGCTAATTAGTTAGTCAGATTCAACAGCCCTTAGGCCTTGTACTGACCACTATTGATTCAGTATTCATATATGTATGTAACATATGTGTACAGCATAGTATGTAATCTTTTTAGGCACTTTATTTTTTTGGTGTCAAAATAAAGGCGTGCCAAAAAAGGCCTCGCCACTCGGAGTGCATATAAGCTGCGGATTTTCGTTATGGGAAAATTCGCAAATTGCTTTTCAGTTGGCATACAAATGGAGAGAATTGTGCTACGAACAATAATTGAATTCAGTACGAAAATCTATCCAACTAATCCCCAGCACAACTTTCACAAAGAGACCAGTTAACAACAACTAAAATATGTTCAGTCCAAAACTTTCATCAGAATACGCGCATACGCACAGTTAGCCCACAGGAAAAATAAATAAGAAATTGGGAGTGCCCAACTAGTAGATACCTTCAGCAGTGGTCAATCTCTGTTTTAATTATTTATACTGCATTGATTAAATCTAATACAGAAAGCACATGCGAACCCACGAACATAGAAAAATGACGGAGATCATTATTTTCAAATAATAAAAATATTAATTATTATTATTATTATATATATTATATATCAAAAAAAGTACAGATAGGCAGATATGCAAAGCTAGATCCTGTCAAAATTTCATCCGGATCGAGAATATATACGTATTAATATATGTGGCCGGTCATGTCTTATACTCTACTTTTCTCATTTTCAATGGGCTCTGAGTGTAAAGCACATTTTTGGGATTTATTTTGCCCATCTCTTAAGCTTGGCTGTGTGCATACTAAGTTGGCCTTCTTTATGCAGACTAGTCAGCTTTGTGAATGCGCGTGGTCATTGACGAGAGCCACCCTACCAACCAATCAGCTGACCACCTGAACTGTGTCTGCGTTAAGCTCATTATGAGGCCTGTGGCATGCGGCTTAGACGCAATCAACGTGTCAACAAATAGAAGCATTTGCAACTTCAACGTGTCCCTGGAACGTGTCGAACACAAGTTGAGTGCGCTTTCATAAGGCGGGCTCTCTCTCTATTTGTCTGATTTAACTTTATATGAGGGCCTATGTCCACGTTGCGTATACGAATTTAATCTGTCGCCACCACATCAATACGTATACGCATCGGAAGTGCACATAATGCGAAAAGATTCTTGGATTTAAAGCTGGCCGAATTTATTTTTGCTTTTGGCATTTTTATGTTTATGTCTTTTCATACGCTTATTGATTTTGATGCGCAACGAATGACAAGGATCGGAATTTGTTGTCCATTAGATGGTCTTTGGTCCTCGATATTTGCTCTTTTTATGGCCGGGTCTCAAATCCAATCACAGTTTATGTGTACGCATAAAAATAATTTAGAGTACTTCAAGCAGAACACGCTGCTACCAGCGACCAACGTTAACTGTTTGGCTTTGCTCTCGAACAATAACAAAGCGCTCTAACAAAACAGAAAAAGGACATAAAAGGATAACTCGTTTCGACCAAGTGCTTCTTATGCGTACGCTCCCAACTAAATGTTTACCCAGCAAAAATTCCAGAATTTGCCTTGAAATTACGCTTGCAATTATGTTGCTTATTCTGCTACCCATTTCGGTTTCTGGCCATCTCATCCACTTGGTCCCTGCCACAAATTTGCATATGACAAATTTTTCAATTAAGGTTTTTTCCTGCATATTGTCCGAAAAACGTTTCCTTGAATCATTGCCACAATGTGAATTTCAGTAATAAAAGTAGAAAAAGAGGTCAGCGGCCATTAAAATGATACAATGATAAACAAGCCATTCGACATGCTCCCCATTTTAATACCCTACTTAATTTGCAATGCAAAAACAGACTCAATTCTCAGCTGTAAATTTTATAATACATATATATCAAAACATGTATATATATATATATATATATATATATAATATAATTTTTATATTTTTTTTATTATTAATTTATATATATATATATATATATATATATATATATATATATATATATATATATATATATATATATATATATATATATATATAATATATAAAGTATATAAAAAAAATGTATAAATATGAATTTTTTAATGGTTCTATTTCTTATTAACAAAAAAAATAAATATATAAACTAATAATAAAAAAAATATAAAAATTTGTTTTTCTACTATTATATATATAATATATGTTCAGAATCGAGTTTTTATTTTTTTTTTATTTTTAAGTGAATATCAATAAAAATTTGAATTTCATAAATAAATAAGAATGCTCAACTCATGGCTGCTCGACCAGGAGATACCCTGAACCCTGCGAAGAGCCAATTCCGAACATGTTATGTCTATTTTACATATATATTGCACATAACACATACATACACACATACACATTTGCTTACTCATACACACGCATGCTCTCTCAAGTGCGCAGTTTACCCAGGCTAGGGCTATGTTATGAGAAATTAAATGTTTGATAACTTTTTATGTAGACGGACTGTCTTAATCAAATATTTAAAGGATGATTATATCATTCATATGTGTATATTTGCAAAAGTCTGCAGAATTTGAAACTCGTTTTCTGAAAACTTGTGACTAAGGGGCTGTAGAATCCGAAATCAAAAAACTAAAAAATCTTAGCACTTATTACACATATTTACACAGTTAATTTAGTTTATAGTTTGAACAAAAAAAAGTAAATTTATCGGATCTTATTGATAATCGGGACAGGTTATTGAATTTTTAAAACAAGCTCGTACTGTATATCGAAAACATAAGTATACATGCCAAATTTTAGATCTCACTGCGTTTACACAGACGGACGGACGGATGGATAGTGGAACATATCGAATCAGCTCGTCGAACTGATAAAAATATATACACTTTATGGGGTTTGTCACGCCTCTGTCTGTTCTTCTTCTTCAGCCTGAACAGAATTTTCTCAAAAAAGTTATATCCTCATTTCCAATTTTCAATGGGCCCAGCGTATAAAACGTGAAGCTGCATTTTGACGTTTTGCTAAGCCCTTCATAAATAGCTAATTAAACTGAAAATGCCACAGGCTATAAATACATTAGTGACCACTTTATGGCAGCACTGTTGGGGCTTATTTTTGCATTGTTCTGTTGCTGTTCAACACTTCCGATAGCGTTGCCCAAATATCGACTCGGAAAGGGAAAAGCCAAAACAATGAACTACACAAATCTCGGCCATAAATCCAAATTGAAATGGGGCAGATTTGCATTGCAAAAGTAGTAGGAGAAGTTTGTCTACGTGACCCAAAATTTGTGTTGATTCGACATACAAACAAACCTATAAACACGAGTGTGTGTACAAGCTCATTGCTGGCATACCCTGTACCCATTGAAAATGGGAAAACGAGGTATGATGCTCTCGTCTAATCAAATTGATGTGATATGCTGTAGAATGAGTCTAAGCTAAAATACCTATATATTCTCATCGAAATTAAATGAAGTTATATACATATATACATATATATTATAAACACAACAGTTTTTATATATTTTTTAAAATAAGACAAAGTGTCTTATATAAGAATATATATATAATATAAGAAAAACATAAAATCTAAAACATAAGGAGCGAAGTTCAAATGTTGTAATGTAGTGCCTTTATTTGAACTTTGCGCTTTATTATTTTATTTTTATGTTTTTCTTATATTAAAAGTTTCTTAATAAAAAAAAAAAATAATAATTAAAAAATACATATACATATATAAAAAAAAATTAAGAAAAAAACAATATATTTATATATACATTCTAGATCAAAATGAATAACCAACTAATGGAAGCCATATGTTTATGTTCGCTTTCGATCCTATCGATCTGTTGTTATAATTGCTGGAATGGGTATTCCAAATATATATACTTACACATAGTTGAGTGCTATTGAAAATATTAGAATTTCTAATATTTCCTCCTTTGTATAAGTCCCCCATTCCCAATTCTCTAAATTTAAAGAACAGTTGAATAACAGATTCCTCGAGTTCGGTACACATACCAAATTAGATATCATGCTGAGTTCAGGGTAATTGCTACAGCACATTCCCGACAAGAAAAATCCTTTTCGGTGTGTATGTGTGCTCTCTTTTTGGACTGGCCCAACTGCCGATATAATGGGGCCGATGATGCGATC
Source organism: Drosophila fulvimacula (assembly GCA_035045555.1). NCBI lineage: Eukaryota > Metazoa > Arthropoda > Insecta > Diptera > Drosophilidae > Drosophila > Drosophila fulvimacula. Next base: position 1,385,190 of record JAWNOX010000010.1, on the reverse strand, counting down.
GAGTGGCCATGATTTTGACAGCGGAACTCGTCCTCAGTCATTTGTCAAGCCTCAGTGAGCATTAAAGGATTCCCTTATCAGTAAAGGGATTTCTGCGTAATGTATTTTCTAACTTGATGACATATATTACAAAATTACTGGCCTCTATTTAAAGCATGGCAGCAGCATTAATATTGTATGTTATTTTGCCTGTACTGCAGGACCATGAACATTATAATATTTTATTTTATTATTTTCTTTAATGTTGCGAATCACTAAAATTGTAATTTAAAGTTTTCAGTAGCTCTTCAGTTTTAAGTAGTTCTACCTATTGGTTTGCCTGCTCTGCCATTCCCTGTTTGTACTTAAAAGTTGAATTGATTTTAGATTGCGTTGCCAAGAACTGGGCTGGTACATAATTTTGTGCTGGCCTATTAACTATTTAAGAACGTGACTCTTAACTTTTACAGCTAGTATCGTGGGCATCATAAATTGGTCACCTTACTTAGCAAGAGCTGCAAGTTTTTGCGTTACCATTGGTAACTTTTCGCTTGCTTCCTTTGACGCAAAGTCGCGGTTGCCAAAGCAGTGACTGTGGCTGGGACTGTGACACTGACTGCGATTGGGAGAGTGACTGTGACAAAGGCAAAAACCGCAAACCTCTCAATTCGGGCTGCCTGTTCGCAGCACATGAAATATGCAGAATAATGTACTAAATGTCAGTCACGCACAGCTGCAACAGAAGTTCATTTAAAATGCGGCACAAAATTACCAACAGCGAATGTTTCGCTGAAATATTCTCCGTATATGACATATCTGGGAGCTAGACACTATTCCACTATTGGTTGAGGCCCTGCCCAGCCAGTGGTACGCCAGGTGCTAAATTAATGTCGTTGTGTGGAAACTATTTAATTGAATAATTTGTACTATTTAATGAAGGCAATTTGTTGCCGGCAGCACTTGTGCTTACCTTCGCTATAATTGTGTATAATATACGTCGTACACATTACCGTAGATTGCGCTATGATTAATGTCAATTTCCCTTATGACCTCAATTTGCTGTAAGCGCTCAAAAGTAGGCAACATTATTTTAAGCGCTCTCTAATAGCGCGCACTTTGGCTTATGGCTACCAACTTTGACCTGGAACAGCTTGAATGCATTTCGATTCAATTCCTCTTAAATATATAATGTGATAAAAGAATATATTCCGTTGCGACATTTCTATTGATTTATTTTTTACTAACATTTTGGATTTTGGAATGAAAACAATAAAATCAAAATTAAAAGTAAAAAATAAATAAAATCAAATAAACTATTTAAAATTTACTTTAAATATTTACAGACTAAATATATATTTATTTATTTATTGATTTTATATATAAAATGATAAATATTTATTTATATTATTTGTTATAGTTAGCTACGTAATTTTCTCTGCGTTGTACTATATTTTTGCAGATATCTAGAGCAACAGAATATGCTCTATGAACTTTTAAAAATTTATTCAAGTCTGCAGCTGACAAACAAATTTATTCTGACTTTAGATATTCAATTGCTTGGCAATCAGTGCAGCTTCTTATTTGGAACTTTCGCAAAAGCCAAAAAAATTTGAGCGCTTGACACTTGTGCTCTACAATAGTTTATTTACAGTATATCCTCGTTTTTTGGGCGCTGCAGTAAAATTTGCATAAACAGCAAAATTGATGGCGTGCCAAGCTCTAAAAGTGGTCGATGGCAAATGTACTCACTCAAGACTCTTCCTTGACGTCCATTTCCTTTGAAAAATACCGATAAATATTTAAATTAAAGTATGAAAATAAAAAGCAAATAATAATAGAAACGATGTTGTCTTTATTCAGTCCCCAAAGCGAAATGTGTTAGGCCAACGGAAATAATTAGTATTCTTAAGCTTTGGCTCCGGCTTCCGGGCAGACTTCGTTACCAGATTTTTATTATAATGACAGCAATTATTTATTTTCGTGCTTAGGGATTATTTAGACCAAAATTATAATAAAATAATAATCAAGTTAATGAGACCTGCACAAAACCTGCAGTAATGATAATCAACTCAAATTTCGCTTAAGTTTCATAATAAATTCAGATTTAGGCTAATTCCATGAAAGCTCTGTTTTTTAAATGATATTGTTGTTAATTTTACGAATTTAAAGCAGCATGCTTTGCTTTCTTGTTTGTTTTGCTTTTATGAGAGTGCCAATAAAAACAATTATCATAATTATAAGCTGTTTGAGTTGGACTTAGAGATGACAACAATACGAATTTGACTGACTTCCCACTGACTAGCCACGATGGATGCCAACTAAATTTATTTTATAATTTTTTTATTGAATGACAACGATTTGAATATCGAGGTGATAAAAGTTAAGACTTTGTGACTATAATTTCTGCATTAGTTGAAACTTTGAAAAGTAAACATTTGATATTTAGCAATAGTTATGAGCCATAAAAAGCTTTAAAAGGCTTGATAGCTTTAAATAAATTTACTAAATAAATTAATTTAATAAAAACCTTAATTTTCTTATTAACGAAAGAGATAACATATAACAAACTCCCATAAATCGTATTCTCTTTTATAGAAGAAGGAGCATCACATATATTTGGTATACATTATATCGTGGCACCAGGTATTTACAGCTCGTGATTTTTCGTGTCACGCGCTCAACTCGAGTTGCAATTTTTTTGTTGTTCAATGCAGAAATGTAGGCGACGCAAATTGCATGCCACTCAAGAGCAGACAATAACGAAGCGCTTCCGTTTCCTTAGTGCCATACAGAACTTTTTCGAATGGCAGCTAAACGAATTAGGGTTTGAGCTTTGGCCAGGGCTGGTCAGAGGCAAAAATATTCAGCTGCAGAATTCAATTATGCAAATTGCAAGCAGATATTTTCAATTTACAATTGGCTTTCATATTCATTATGCACACAGTTGCACATCCTCTTGTTGTTGCACATGAATTAAAACAATATGATAATTACGCTCTCTGACAAATTGACTACGCCCGCATCCAATTCAAATGCCACATATAATTTTAAATGTGCTCTTAATGTTATTTCAACATTGGCTCAATTGGCCTATTCTGTGCTGGCTGTTACGTTTACGAGCTGCTCAAGAGTAATGAATAACATTAATGAAAATTGTCGTGGGATGCTGCATGTGGTAGTATAATATTAATTTAGCTCTGACCTGCACGGAAAGTGGAATACATAACATATTTATGTACTTTGCTAATTATCTATGTTCACCAATGAGCACATCTCTTTAAAAGTAGGAAGTACTCACGACTATATATCTCAAATCGTAAGACGAATGGCTAGACAGTGCACAAAAACATTATCGAGTTTTACTTCATGAGGAGAACAAACAAATAAAAACACGTAGACAGTGCAACTAAATATGTTAGTTATCCTTGTTATTCTATCCTTGCCCAACTGCCCTGAACTTACGTTGATTGCCTGCCATTGTTGCAAACGAGTCGAACGATGACTTTGGCCCAGACGTCCTTTGCGATAATTAAATCGATATTGTATTGGCCCCAATTAATTGAGTTAATTACGACCATGTACAATTTCGTTAACATATAATTATTAACTAGATTTATATGTAATCTAAGCCCAAATAAATTAGATAAAATAAGTTTCAAGCGTTCCTTTGAAATCAGTTGGTTGTATTAGAAATATTCTCTGATGGGTTTTTCTTTAAGTAAATATTATTTCTATGCCAAGCAAATAAGTTTTGAAGTAATTGAATTTATATATATTTGATATTTATTTAAGCATTAAATTCACTTCGAAAATACATTAGCATCCTTCAAATCGTATGAGATTAGATTGGATTAAAGTTAACAATCCGAGAAAATAAATCTTATCTTACAACAAGGTCGAATTAAATCTGTTCAGCCAAATTATCAAATAGCTTCAAGTGCAAGCAGGACGACAAATCTTTAAATAGATTTAATTGTTAATTTGAGGTTGCAGTGGAAACTATTTTAGAAACAAAAGCTTGCTGGAAGGCAAAAATAATAATGTATTAAGGGTGCGTTGGTGTGTGTGTGTGTGTGGGTGCAAATGTCTATTGCAGGATTAAAAGAGGTATTTTTTTTAGCTTTTATTAAAATCGTGCAAGCTTGTCTATTGCAGGATTTAAAATAATGAAAAAAGATCAAAAATATATTTAATGGAAATTTGGATGTAATTTAAAATAATAAACGTTAATTTTTTCAAAAATAAATCTTTACATTTTTTAAATGACATTTAATGTACTGTTTTTTTGTTTAATATAATATCCATTTATTTACACATAGCTTTACAATTTTGCTTGACTTTACAAAATTAATTTAATGGTTATCAATTCATTATGAAGCATTAGTAAAAGCATCCCTCAGAGCAGCATAGAATCATATTCACGGTCAGTTAGTTCTACTGATTACAATAGCCGCTACGCTCAATACATCCCGTTATACTGTAGCGTTTACGTAATTAATACGCTTCACTTTGCATTTGCTCCTAAAGAGGATGTCAGGCTGATGGAAGGGCACATAGTTATTAATGGAAATTAATTATTACCCCTGTCTGTTACCTATTGGAAAATCCTGCACCAGGCAGTGGCTGTTTGTGCTCATGCGAGCGGATGCAGCTCAAATGAAATCACTTAAAACTACAGATTCGATTTGCAGCGTTATTTCGTTATTTTCGCTCATCAGCAGTTTCCGTTTTCAATTTGAGCTCAACTTGAGCTTCATTGACTTTTCATTGTTATTTTAGAGCTGCTTCAGACATATTGCGAAGGGTGAAAAGATCAGACAGAAAATCAAACGTGAGCTTGTTCGCACAAAAATTGAATTTATCCAGGTAATAGACGTTCACATTTATATATGTACATATATTTATATAAGGCTAGTGTAGAAGTGCTGGATCATAAATATTTCAAGCTTCTATGTGTTTAATTTTATTGACTTGGGTTAAGTATTACCCAATAGCTTTTAGCTAAAATCTTCATACAAATAAATAAAGTAAAATATTTAATAAATAAAAATTCTCCTATCATTACTATGGTGATTACATAAGATTACATACTGACTTATGTCAGGTTTGTACTTAACTTAATATGTCTATGATGCAACAAAGGATGCGCCACACAAAGGACAATCGTTTAGGTAATGCGGAAATCGTTAAGGCACGTTCTCGAACATGTGCTTCTGTTTGTCTGTGATGCAGTTTTATTGCAGCCACTGTGGCGTAAATTGATTTGTATTTTGGTGACCGCACTCACACTCACACAAACACAAACACTCATGCACAAGCATGTCATACCGACATATATGCAAGTGCGTTCAAAGGATTTGTGGAAGCTCGTATTTGCAATTGTTGTGTCCGTTGAGAAATAGTTTCACATTTGTTTTTTTTTTTTTTTCATTTTGATATGTGTACATATATTAAATTGCCTGCCTCTCCTTTTTTCTGTTTGCCTCTTTCCATCGCCATGCAGGGACTTTCTCACTGAATGCCTATTTCCGTCGCCCACGCGTCCATATGAGTTGCCGTGGGAGCAGAAAACCATTTGGGCTATCGTATTTGGCCTGATGATGTTCGTGGCCATTGCAGGCAATGGAATTGTGCTGTGGATTGTTACAGGTAAGCTTTTAATAGGTGAATGGCTTAACGTGCCCGCAATTGCTTAAAACGGGCGACTCTAAGCGCTGCTTTAAAGCGCATTCTCGCCATGTGAACGTGTATGGTCACACAGCTGTTCGAATGAATGGCAGCTTTGCTGGCATTGCTTTTGAAGGACGAGGCAAGCAATATCCGGTGGATTTGTCTTTGTTGTCACGTCTTACCGTTTCTGGCATCGTCTTGCTTCTGTCCGCAGGACACCGCAGTATGCGCACGGTCACAAATTATTTCCTGCTGAACCTGAGCATCGCTGACCTGCTAATGTCCTCCTTGAATTGTGTCTTCAACTTTATATTCATGGTGAATTCGGACTGGCCATTTGGTTCGATTTATTGCACCATTAACAATTTTGTGGCCAACGTAACGGTTTCAACATCGGTCTTCACCCTGGTCGCCATCTCGTTCGACAGGTGAGTGCTAAGTGTTTGCAATAATTTCCATTGCACCTATATCCGCATCCCCATCCGCATCCTCATTTCCATCCGCATCCACATTGGCATCCGTTTTTGCATCCGTTTTGTATATTTGCAGATACATTGCCATAGTACACCCGCTGAAGCGACGCACATCGCGTCGCAAAGTACGTTTCATTCTCGTGCTGATCTGGGCACTGAGTTGTGTCCTTTCCGCCCCCTGTCTGCTCTACTCCAGCATCATGACAAAGCAGTAAGTGAAGTGCCCCACGATTTATACACATACATACACACACACACACACACATATATATATGTATGACCTTGCCGTGGCTTTACAAAGTCAGCGGCAGGGCCAGCAGTCTCAGCTGAACATTTTGTTTATCTTCCGCCAGTAATAAACATAAAGAACTTTGTAAGACGAAAGTTCAAGATACTTTTCACGTAGATACTTCCACACACAAGACACCACCTGCAGCTCAATCGCCCGCTGCGGACTCTAACCATATTTCCATCGATTCGCTGTTCCTCAGGACGCTGTACTATGTCTATGCTACCCCCTCGGCCCATTGCTCAAAGATATTGCATTAGGCAACGTTATGAGTTGCCGTCACTCCAAGTACCTGAAACTGAACAAGGCTGCTAACTTCACTTTCATTTGAATTTTACGCTAATTCACATACTTCAATGAAGCAAATGGCACGTTCACTTAATAGAATTGAAGCTTTTATTATTTAGCCTACTTGAGTGCAGAACTGATTGACGGACTGACTTGGCGGTGGGCGGATTGAATGAGTGGCGCGGGAAAACGTTCTCGACATAAAACGTTGCCTAGGGTAATAGACAAGCTCACTTATCGAAATATTTATGACATGTTGAGCTTTACTCTGTATATAAGTGGAATAAGAAAGAGTATATACTGCACATGATATTTGGCTCACATGGGCACATATTATTAGCTCAGGCAATTTGTCTAAGAGCTTTTCTATAAATAGGATACATGCTATAGCTTATACCAAGCTGTGGGTGTTAAGAGTACGTAAATATATCCGTGTATATGTAATGCTATATCGAACAAGTGAATGGAAATGCTATAAGAAAAGATAAAGACACTAAACCAAACAAGCCTTGCTGGTTCTGCCAAGCTTCACGCAGAATATGATATGCCTAAGGTAAATATCATATAAAAATGATTAATTAAATTAAATTATAATTATATATATATATATATTATACCATTAACTGTAATAAGAGAAAATAATTTAACTAGACATATATATAAATATATTCAAATATTTACAGTTCAGTGTCCAGCTACATTTATGGCTAATTTTTAAACATAAATTAATTAAATAAGCTATGAAAGAAGAAGAAACAGTTATAAGTTGTGGAGCGGGCTTAGCTGATCCCTGGGGTGTAGTTAGTACTACAGGACTGATTATCTCACTAATTTATTTAATTTAGTTTTTACTATTATTACTTAGTAGTAATAATAGTAAAAACTAAATTAAATAAATTAGTGAGATAATCAGTCCTGTAATGAAGCTGCCCCAAAAAGGAACCTTCGTAAAAATGAGATATAAAAAAAATATACTCCTACCTTATAGTTTGTAGAGTGTAAAGAAGAAAGGTAACAATAGCAAGCCCATGCACATAATGTGAAAAATCAAAGATCTACGAAAATCTACTTCAGTAAAATTCTCTGATCTCGAATGCATTGAGAATACTCAGACCTCGATTTCATATATATGTATAATATATATATTTCTAAATACTTTCGGATGGTCCTGCGCAAACTTGAGGTTCGTATATTTGGCTCTTTGAAAAGAAATTTGTTGTTGGGCTTAAATGCTTAATATAAACTAAAGCGAACTAATTAAATATAAGGAATTTCGTTTTTAATTTGTACACCATTATCGATGATTTTACACAGATCCCTGACGTTTATCAGGAATTGCAATGGTAATATAACTTTTCAAATTGGTCCAATAGTTATGGAGTCTAAGCTCTCCTCTTTATACATCATTATGCAAATAGCTGTTGAAATTCAATTAATATTTAATAAATTAAATTCCAGTGAAAATAATAAATTAATTATCTAAATGCATTTCATTGTTCAACTGTAGACCAATTTATTTGGCTGCAAGCCAGGTCGTAAAGTTCGCAATTTCCATGTTCGAGTTGGGCGACAATTCGCTGATTGAATTGGCTGGCAATTCCAATTGCCTAATAAGCCCGCAGTTTGGTTGTTAACAATTTGTCGCCGAGAGCATACAACTCTTCCATTTTCCAAATAGGATTTTTATGAATAGCGATTCGATGTTAAAGTGGTGTAAAAAGCGACTTTAATGTGTTGCCTTCCGTCCGGACACTTCCGCCTAACTTTTGGGGCGCGTTAATTTCTAAGGGCACTTCGGTTTAGGTTCGCTTTCATAATAATTAAATTATGTTTCAAAGTGGTGGGCGCCACAGAAACGTGCGATACCTTTATGCGTTGTATAAATTTGAGTTAGGCACGCGGCGAAAGTTTTGTGTTTACCTTACCATTTAAAGCAATTAACATTAGCTGAGATAGGGAACGGGTGATGATTTATAAAATTACTTGACAGCTATTATAACGGAAAGTCGCGCACAGTTTGTTTTATGATGTGGCCCGATGGACGCTATCCCACATCGATGACTGACTATGTGTAAGTATTCAAGTTCCAGGTTTACCAACACCAAAGCTAACTGTGCAACTGTACTTATCAACTGGCAGCTACAATCTGACCATATTGGTGCTGACGTACGGCATACCCATGATTGTAATGCTCATCTGCTACTCTCTTATGGGTCGAGTGCTGTGGGGCAGTCGCTCGATAGGGGAGAACACGGATCGCCAAATCGAATCGATGAAATCGAAGCGAAAGGTGGTACGCATGTTTATAGCGATCGTCTCCATCTTCGCCATTTGCTGGTTGCCCTATCACATGTTCTTTATCTACGCCTACCACAACAATCAGGTGGCATCCACAAAGTACGTGCAGCACATGTATCTCGGCTTTTACTGGCTAGCCATGTCCAATGCCATGGTTAATCCGATCATATACTATTGGATGAACAAGAGGTGAGTATTAAAAACTATGCTATGATCTTAAAAAAAAGAGAGCAGCCATAAGAAACATTGGATGCAAAAATGGTGAGGGAAATAAATAATAAAAAATAAATAAATAAAATAAATAAAATATAGCGAACATTGTACAAATAATATATATATATATATATATATATCCCTTTACAGATTCCGCATGTACTTTCAACGTATAATTTTTTGCTGCTGTTTGGGTCTGACACGCTACAAGTTTGACTCGCCCAAGAGTAGGCTGGCGAACAAGAATAGTTCGAATCGAAATACCAGAGGTACGTACAATGGGACTCTGTAGGTATCTCTATCATGTGATTCATCCAATCGGCATATGTGTGTGTGTAGTGGAGACCAAAAGCCAATGGAAACGCAGCACAATGGAGAGTCAAATCCAGCAGGTGCCCACCACATCGTCACGGGAGAGGCAGGCGGCTGGACCAGCGCTAAACCACATGGCAGTAGAGTGCATCATCGAGCGGCCCATGGATGACAGTAGCTCGCCCATTTGTCTATCTATCAACAACAGTGCGGGGGAGCGGCAGCGAGTGCGCATCAAATACATTTCTTGCGACGAGGACAACAATCCTATTGAGGAAGCGTCCGAAAGCAACAGCAACCACAGTCATAGTCATATTCACAGTCACGGTCACGGTCCCAGTCACGCTCACAGATGCAGTCACAGCCAAAACACGACAGCAACTCAGAAACTGTGATGGAAAAGTCTCAAAACGGTTTCCTCTTGCAAACGAGAGTCAATCAAAGAAAACATATTTCATTGTAAATACGAAAGTCCAAATTGTGGTTGTTAGTCGAAGAAGAAGAATCAGAAGCCGAATATGAATATTAACGAACTTAAATGAATTTTTAGAGTCTAATTAAATACGTTCTCCTGCAGTCCACTGTGTACTTACATGGAGTGAAGAGAGCAGCATCGAAGAACTGTAAGTTTTAAATACTCAATAAGTACATCCTTCAATTTAAAATTACTAAAGCGGTATTTTGATCACAATGAAAACTAAACGAACACTTTTAAATAGTGAAGAAAAATGTATATTACAAGTTGTTGAATATTAATTTTGTTTCACTTTCAACTTATTGCTTTTGTTTAATTCTAAGCAGATAAAATTGAGCTTCCCATATTAATGTTAAATATGTATATGTTTATATATATAAATATGTATTCATGTAACTTGTAAATAAATCGTAAAATTTGGTGAAATTTAAAATAAGTAGTTTTGAAATATATTTTAAAAAAAGTTTAATTGTTAGACAATTTAAAACAGGGAAATAATGCGAAATATAAGTTTAACACTGACTATGGCAGTGTTATCATGGGGATATGGGATGATTTAAAAATAATTAAAATTTGGTAAGTAAGAGAATAATCCAAGGCTCAGTTGGAAAAGGAAACTAAAATTTTGTTGCTGTAAATCAGCATTTTTTAGCTATTTGTTCAGTTCCTTCTTAAGCATATGACTAATATTTTTGTTTTACTTTTTATTCTAGAATAATTGAATAATAACATTTATTAGTGAATAAATATATATTCATTAGTAAAATATACATTTTTTTTTAAATTTTTGAATAATATATTTAAATAAAATTACATATATTTAATCCATTTCGATGTAAAATTTTTTAATATTTTCAATTAAATAGACCTATTTCCATTTTAATTTACTTTTTCTTTCTTTTTTTATTTTTATTTGAAGGAAAACGTATAATTTTCACTAAAAATTCAATTTATTAACTGATAAAACTAACAATTGTAAAATATTTTCATAAGCAAAACTGAATGTATAATACTGAATTTGTATATTTTCTTGAAGATTCCTTTAATATTTCAGTGACAATTTTCCATTGCTCTGGGCATTGATTCCGTTTAGCTTTTATTGGTTGATTGAATCGTAATTAATTATTATAATTATTAGCATTGATTCCGTTTAGCTTTTATTGGTTGATTGAATCGTAATTAATTATTATAATTATTAGTTTTAAGAGTGCCTTCAGTAGTTATTAGATAATGCAATTCTTTTATGTGAAAATCTGTGAACTTGTCCTTTTTATAAATCGCAGCCCAGGGCTATTTCGAACTACCTCAGCTTTTTATTGAATTCTATTTATCTTTGGTCAATGGGATTCTTGGCCTGACCAAAGGCACTTAATGAATGCGAATGCAAAATTGTCATTCATTCAGCTATTCAAAATGGATTTGGCTTTTGGAGTGCATTGCAAATGGATATCGGCCGTACAAAAGGACTCTCACAAAAGGAGCTCGAAACTTGCATATTTAAAAGTGAGATGAAAAGGTCACAAAAACCCCAATGGATATGGAAATAAATATCTAACAACCTGCGCGCAGATAAAGAAAACATTTTTATAAAAGATATAAAAAAGAAATCAAGCAAATTTCGATAAGCTCTGCACAAGTATCAGAATATCAAAGGAAATTTTCTACAAAGAGAATTTATTTTTATATTTATCCTGAAACACACAAACAGTAAAAAGAAGACATTTTTAAAATGTAATTCAAATGGAGTTGTAGCATCCTAGACTAGCTCAATTACTATTTTTAAAGAAAGATGACGTTGACTTTAATGTTAGAGTTTCACGGCCTTAATCGTGCTCGCATCTATAAAGAGCCTTGAGCCAATTAGTCAACTATAGCCAGGTCTAGAGGAAGGGGTTTAAAGTGCAAGCATACTTTCGCGCACAGCTGTCGTGGAAAACGTGATTCCACCGAGCCGAATTAAATATCAAAAATTAATCACATATTACAAAGCTTTTTTGCAATTTGTAAACTGCGAGAACCAAACAACAACATTTTCAATCTTCTTTTACTTGGTAGCGTTAATGCTCGCAAATTACTTGTTGTGATAACTTGGGCGATAAACCCTATTTACAGCTAGCTATGCACGGATTGCTATTTTGTTTGCAGCCTACAACACATTAAGCGTAATAGGATTTTATGGGATGTTATGAAAGAGCGAGGCAGAAAGAGAGAGAACGAGCGGCATGCAGCGGGTAGATGGAAAAGATTCCATTGAAATGCCGTTTAATGGTATGAAAGCATAAAATAACAATTTGCATAATATGATGATTTTCGGTTAGCGGTTTCTTATGCGCCTACGTATTGAGCTTTTCAAGTTCTTGTTCAATGACTAAACTGAGTATATTGGCTATGCCCGTCTCACAAGAAAACATATAATTTTGTCGCTATTAAATTAGGAGTTTATAATGAGAAATAGGCAATCGTGTACGACATATCTTTTACTGCTTTCAAGGACCGGCAAGCGTGGATAAGTTTCAATTGACCTACTTGAAACATTGATTTCGTAATTAATTTAGTTATATCTGGATCATGAGCGAGTATTATGCAGTCGAGTGCTCCAGACTCCAGTGTTATTACTTGTCTTTTTCCACTCTTTTACTTCCACACTTCGTTGTCATGGCAGCTAAGGCCTTCAAATTCAGTTGAAAGAAACCTCTTTACTACACGGATATCACATGCCGTTGCCGCCAGCAACCGACATCGACATTCAACAGTCGACATTGTGGGTACAGACCAGCAAACCCCGGCTCAGCCCATCTGTATCGGCTTGTAGTCACATTAAATGGCAATCAATTCCCTAATGATATGCACAACATATGGCAATAAGAGGTTCATGAAAAAGGCTGCTGCAATTTCAATAAGCACGCAACAAGTTGACTATCTAATTGGCAATTCTGCCTGAGTGATTATGTTATTCTACGACTAAGACGATATTCTGAGAATTTAAAATTTGAGTCGACTGCCAATGCTTTTGTGCTCATTAAATAATTTAATACCTGCAATGATGGTTTAACAAGGTTGCCAAATTACTTCATTTTATTGTTTGCTAATTTATTCAAAAACTTTTCCAACCAGAAAATGTAAGAATTTATAAATCTAAATAATTAATTACCTAACATTAAGTTGAGTGAGCATTTATAATTTTTATTTTTAGTAAACAATTGTTTAAAAATACGTGTAAAGTAAAAATAAACTTTAACAACCCGGAAATAAAATAAAACACGTCCATGCCTTATATTCTTGATGTTAAGCAAGGCGCTAATTTGACAGCGCTGTTTGACAAAGGTCGAGCATTTAATAAAATGTGTCCATACGCATGTGAAATTCAATATATATTCGATCGAAATTATATTTTCGCTTATCTGTTGTGCCGATACAAATGTCATGTCACTGTCAAATGCAAAAGTCATCCTGAATTGTTCACTTTCGTATGAAATTCTTGTATCAAATCACATTCACATTTCATTTCAGATATTTCAAACTCTATTTATACCCTCTGCTCATCGATTGTGGGCATATAAGGTATACTGTAATTGGGACAATGTAGCAAACCTTCTGTTCGGTTGAAAATATAAATGTGTCGATTTGGAATTTTGATTGCTTCTTTAAGCCGGATCAGAATAACAAACATATTCATGAATATTATTATTTTATTATTGTTATTTAACTGCAGACACAAAGTTTTAATAAAAATAATCTTTGTCCCATAATTCAGGAATTGGTGTCATTCCGAAATTCGTGGCTGAGTATCTTCCTGTCGATATAGACTAACATTTATTAGCGAATAAAATCAGAATCGAATTTGCAACCAATAATAAAAAGGCAACCTACAAAAACGCAATTCATAGAGCATCGAGAGCAAATCAGCACTTGACATGCCATGTAGTTTGGCTGGCCAACGATTCAAATTGGAAAATATATACAAAGCGACTAGCAGTAAATTTGAAAATTGCGCTTGCAGTATTCATTAAAGAAATAAATATAATTTGGTATTAAAAACGAAACACACAAGGCCGATAAATTGAAATATATACCCACCATTCAATATGAATTAAATTGACAAAGTTACTAAGAATTCTGCACCTCTTTTCGACAAACTTTGGATATCTTTTGATGTTTAATTAAATGTCAACCGTCAGTAATAAGGGACATCTGTTTATGTGCTAAGAAATTCGCAAAATTTCATCAGAATGTGTTTATAGAAACTTTATGAATGAGAAGCGAAATTTGTATTTATCCCGAAAGCTGTGTTACTACATAATCCATCTATATATATATATATATATATATATATATATATATATATATATATATATCTATTTATTTATAAATTTAATAATTACACCATATTCTCATTGAAAATAAGAAATCTGTAATAATGTTTTTGTGAAAATGTGTGTAACAAGCAGAAGGAGGCGTGGCAAACCCCACTAAGTATATATTGATGTATCCCTGTACGCCTGTCTGCTAGAGACTTGATTTCGAGCATACACATATCGAGTTTGTTTTAAAAGTCGATAACTATTTAAGTTTTAATGCAATCGATTAATAGCAAAATCAAAAATCAATCAGGTTTCAAGTTATATCTAGCACATTTTTTACGCCTCCAAATTTTTTAGAGGCTCCAAATTTTTCTTTTAGTTTTAAGTAATTTTACATTTTAAATACAATTTTTTATTATTTTAAATTTAAATTTTAATATTTGATCAATTTTAAATTATTTAATTTTACAAAAAAAAAAAGAAAAACCCTATTACAAATACTAGAGACTTGTGCTTTGGCATTAACATATATGAATGACATAAACACGCTCTGAAAGTGTAGAAAAGATTAGGAAAGTCCTCTACAAAAAAATGTATTAAACATTCAATTTCTGATAACACTGCCATATTTCAGACAAGCACAATCGCCGCAAAGAATAATCGTAATGTGTGTATAATACAAGGATAAAGTATTGGGAAAAACGGTTTAAGGATATGTTGATCGATCAGTCTCGACAAGAGCACCCTTATTGGTTTTTTGATAACTGTGTTTTATGGATGTCATGCCGGATGAACTCTTAGTAGAACGTATTAAAGTTATCGAACTGTGCTTTGTGCTACGTAGTTCAAGCAAATAAGTTTGGCCACCGATTTATAATACTATATAAACTCACTTTTAGAAGCTGAATTAAGAAATCAGCTATTTTTAAAGGCACTCGAATGACATATTCAATTTGACAAATATTGTAAATCTGTCTATAAAGGAGCCACAGAGATTATTTTCGTACAAGAGCAAATTTTCGATATGTGTGCTATATATCGATTTCAATTATAGCACACCTTAAAAAATCTTTCTAGTTATTTGTATGTGTTATTCGTAAATCGAAACTCTCATTTGTTTTAAACATACTTTTGGGACTTTGCCTTTGTTTTTTTTCGACTTAGTAGTCGATCGGCTTATTGGAAAACACCAAAAAAATTTTTTTTAAACATTTGTAAAAACAGCATCGTTCAGTCCCAAGATTTTATCAGCTCTTAATATATATTTCGTTAAAACAAAAATTCTTTCAAAATGATTGGAGTGATCCTCAACACAACATCGCTGGGCGTTGTGGCCGGTTTAGCCAGCGCCGCATTTGTCGGCTATTGCGTCTATTTCGATAGTAAGCGACGCAGCCATCCAGAATTCAAGAAGAACCTTTACGAGCGTCGTCGGCGTAATCGAAAAACCGAAGAGCACGAAGGTGTACCCAATTTGACCGATCAACGATCTATCGAACGCTATCTAATGCAAGAAATTCACCAGGGCGAGCTTTTAATCTCCGAGGGTAACATTGAACGCGGCGCCGATCATTTTATGAATGCGGTCGTTGTCTGCCCCAAATCCGCAGAGCTGCTTGCCGTTCTTCAGTCTTCGCTACCTGTGGGGGTGTTTTCTCAACTCGTTTACAAGTTGAAAAATTATAATACGAACGTCCAGAGGCAGACACATGTAAATGATAATTTCACGACTGGACTAGTTGCTGACGACGGAAGTGTGGAATAAGCCATCCCCAATCGTCGACAATTTAAACTCCTAAATTTCTATTCGTTTTCTCTTTCAAGATTCAAGTTAATACATTTTCCGCAATATATATATATATATATATATATATATATATATATATATATATATATATTATTTATATATGTATATATTTAGCGAAAGTATGAGAGACGATAAATGATTATATATATTTTCATTTGTGAAATGAAACGTTTACCTAGCTAACAACAAAAACCATTTCGACTAATTGGCTACAATATTTTCATATCTCGAGTTACCAAATTTTCTTGAGTGCAATTAGCGCACATTTCAAAGTGGGGCACAACTTTTAGAGTATAACTCAATTATGTGGGAGTAAGTATATTTTTCTCGCAGAAAAACAACTTAATTGGCGAAGAAGTGCCAGATAATAGAAGAGGTAAATGGTATGGCTTATAACTGCATACCCTGTACACGAATTAAAGCAAGCGATACAATGCAACTAGAGCAACTAGAGAAAAAAGGGTAGTCAAAATTAGAAACAAATATCAGAAAAGTTGGCAATTCTTAAAACAAAGAAAAGGTTTTAAATATACAAGAATATATAATATTTAATAAAACTTTATAGTATTCACCACAATTCTGTATCCATAACAAGTAAATACGGGCGCTACCGACAACGCAATACTCATTCAGCATCCAGTACCCAGAGTCAAAACGTTCCAATCTATGAATTTACTCATTTGACACACTCCTAATTGTCCCCAAATTTTGTATTTAGGGACATGTGGATATTACACATTGATTTTGCTTATATAATATTGCAGGTCAGTTAATAATATAATCAATATGAGAAGGAATTCGAGTTTTTCCCAACTTAACCAAAAAATTTATAGAATATATGTTGAGCATTTTATGTAAATTTCATTAAAATTCACTAAGTCTCAAAGGATTTATTCAACAAATATTTAGCCAACTGACAAAAGTAAGTGGCAAAAACTGACAAAAGTAAGAAATCTGCTTGAATTATCAGCTACTAGTTGGCTTTCACGTTTGCTCCGAGGTGCAGTTTCGGTGTGAGTAAAAGCTACGCGTGTCACCCTAGATTCGATTCCAGCTTTCAGTCAATCAATAGTGCGAAACAATTAACATCTGATATTGTGTCTAGCTCGGGTGTCGAAATTAACAAGATATTTGCATTATTTGCAGCTGGGACCATTAAGGTTCTCTCAATGTTCTTGATTTGCAATGACTTGACTGCTCACACTCAAAGTGGATGTCAGAACTCTTCCGGTTGTATAAATACATACATACATATATATACTCATATATATATATATATCCTTCTCGACAGGCAAACAAACAGTACACTGGGGAGCACCCAGAGAACTAGCTGGTGTCTGACCCTGATGTCTCAGCTCAGTTCATGTGCATAATTTGGCAGAAAGTCGACCCCACCGCACAGGACATTTGTCATTCGCAGTAAACAGCAGAGATGTTCTATCGCCGGCCAAGTCAGTTGCGGGTTTGAACTGGAACGCAGTGACCTTTCAGTCCACCAGTTTGGCCCACCACCCATCCATGCGTCTTACATCCAGCAGTTGCGTACGTTGCAAACCTTGTTTATGCAAAGTTTTGGCCTTTGTTTGTCTTGGGTCGTGAATATCGCTTGTGTTGGCCATTATCGAAACATGGTCTGTATATTAACCCGAAGCACCAAGCTGACATATCTCACGGCTCTTAGACAAGGGCCTCAATCTGTTGAAAGGTCGTTAATCTACGAAAAAAAAAAACATGTTAGAGTATTTCAGACGGGCGCTACTGACTGATTAATACTCGTTCACGGTACAGAATAAAAAAAAAATTGTTTTTGTTATGCAGTCAAGAACTTAACTTCAAGCTCTAGCTTCAAAACTGTGGGAAATATAGCTTTTCCGATTTACCACTTTATAAAAGAATATAAATAATAATAATACATAATACATAATAAATCGAGACACTCTTCTAAAGTAAGAATAGTTACATAGGTATTAAATTTGCCAAGCTTTAAAAAATCGAAAATGCAGGCTCTAGTGGGCGTATCTACATACACCATGAGTATCTATTCCAAATTTCAGTTCGATTTCATACGCCCAGACCGACAAATGGAAGGAAAGCAAAACGGACATACCACAAAAACCAATATACTCTGCCACTTCATGAACGAATTGACATGCTTTTTGTTTAGATTTTAAAGTGGGGCTCTTTCAATTTTGTTTGGTTGAATGAAATTAAATCCAGATAAGCTCAGTCTTTCTCACTCTTCGCTATGCACATTGCCAACAGCGCTATCAGTGCTCGTCCAACCAGAGCAAGGCAAAGTTTTATATTGGGGAGTCCAACTGCTGGAGCAGACAACAAAATATACGTCACACTAATTATATAATGTGCCATTGTCCTGCAATTACGAGATAGCACAGCACACTCGTATGAATGGGAACGAGCCAGCGAAACAGGAAGTCAAGGATGCGTTAGAAGTGCCTCCTCTTGTCAGACCAATTTCAAAATTGAGCAACAGCCAACCAAAATGGAGTTCCGCTGGAATGTGCACAAAAAGATTCGGCGTGATGAACACAAAAAAATAAAATCAGTTTAGTGTGCTGCAAACTGACTGCACAATGCTCGTTCGTGCTTCAAAAATATAATAATTATTAAAAAGATTAAAATAGAAAATATTTATTTATTTTTATATAAAGAAAATTGACTACAATCGTGAGTCAAATTACAAAATTACAAAATGAAAATTATAAAAAGAATAGGGAAAAGAAAAAGCCTAATACTAACAATATATAGCAATGATATCACCAACTCGATGGGGGTGTTTTATTTGCCGGACCGGCGAGCTATGCCCCAAATCACAGCCAGGTATGGTTAGTGATAACATTGAAACTAAGCAAGATAGAAGAAGTTAAAAAAGGTAATAAAAATATAAGAAATATAAAATCTTAAAAAGTAAAATATATTATCTATTAATATTAAATTTGAAGGCCCCAAATTTGCGTAAATATTAATTTTTGTACATAGATTTATAATCTCGACACTTCTATTTGGCTGTGGTTTTCTTGAATATGAATTTCTATTTTAAGTCAGCACCGGTCGGATAGCCCGACGTATAGAAACATATTTTTCCACTTCGTGTACACGAAAAAGAACCATTTAAGAGGGTTGGAAACGGGGTTTCCCGACTACAGAATACTGATTCATATATATATATTATTTATATATATTTATTACCTTACGCTTAAAAATGGGAGTTTTACATTACTTTTGGGGTATTGAAAGAGGATGTCACCAGCTTTTTTAAGCTTCTACCTCTAGGAGATATAAACGGTTTCCCATGCTCCCAATGGGCGTTAATATATCCGCCAGAGTTTTTAATCTGGGGACGAACAGATATAAAAACCAATATACTCATTTCAATTCTGTGAATGAGAATAAAAATTATCTTATTTAACGAAAAATAATTTGATTTCCCTGTTGCCCTGACAACGCCAACTTTGACATTAAACCAGCCTTGGCATTAACAATACTCACACACTCTCAGACACACATCTGATATTATACATATATTAATTAGACTGCTGGTGCTGTACTGTTCCGCCCGTGCAGGCAATCTAACATTGTTAGCGCTGATAAGCTGATTAGCAGAAGCAAAATATGTATAATACTAAAATGTGAAAATTTAACACAGATCCAGAAGCCGTAGGCAATATTAACGCTACTAGTGAAGATACAAATGCTTTACATCACACAAAAAATTAAATTTTGGGTTTCTTAAATATGAAAATAAATCAAAGTGCCAAGGACAAGTTCTCTATTGTATCGTGAATGTTAAAATATTAAGGATGTAGAATTAAATGAATTTAAAGCTGAATTAAAAACAAATTCTTTAAATTATAAAAAAAAAATATAACAACAAACAATTTTCAGGACACTTGGTCCCAGGGCAAATCACACGCTTACTTCAATAAATAACGAAATAAAATACAAATATGCTATATGGTTAACACGATTTTGAAATATCCTCTAATTATTTTTCTGACATATACATATGTAGTATATGTATAAATGGAAGAAGACAAAAGTGTTATACATTTATATATATAATAAAATAATAAGCTTACATTACATTATCATAAAGTTACATAAAGTTATCTTTAATTTAATAATAAATTATTAACGTTATGTTAGAAAATCACACAGTAACTATATATATTATTCTATGGTAGTTTCACTTACCTATGTATGAGTATGAAGTATAAGTATATATATATGATGCAAAACCATTATCCTATACTAATACCTTAAATGACATTCAACTACATCGTAGACCCAGTAAGTGTATTAAGAAATGTAGTATGTAATGACAATGGCGACAGCATAAAAATAGTTTTTTCTTTTTACATTTCGGCCTACTCATTTGTATACCCCATAATTACAAAAATAGTCTCCATGCAATACCAGTACACGAAAGTCTTACAAATAGACATTATATTAACTGCATTTAAAATAAAGCTTAATTTATAGACCTTAGTATTAAGTAACATCATCGTTTATAGATTTATATAATTTAGTTTTTGAGAGACCGAAGTCAAATAAATCAATTATATTAAATAAGCTTTTTCTATGGTATCTTGTTTGCGAATACTCCCTACTGCTCATAGTTTTTTTAGGCTTCCCTGTTCCATGTAGAAAAACTTGTAATATTTTTTATCCTGCGCAGACATTTATTCCCCAATGCGAACATAAGAATGTTTCTCTGCGTGCTGTTTTGTGTGTCTTCGTGCACGTGTACGTGTGTGTGTGTGTGTGTGTGCGCAATGTGTTTTGTCTGTCTGGGCGAGAAGTTTTATTTCATATTTTTTTTCTGTTATTCGCACGTTCCGCAATTTCCACCATCAGCTGTTTTGAATTACATTTTTATGTTTGCGCTGTGAAACAGCGGGAAAACTCGTCACTTCCTTCTGCTCTGTGTACGGTATGTGCCAGCCAGTAAAAAAGGTATGGAAATGAACTGCAATAACCCAAATAAAATGGTCAACAATAAATATTTTTCACTATCCATGTGCGAAAACTAAAATTGGCAAAGAACGCTCGATCTAAAATATTGTCATAAGACGGTTGAATTCAATATTCTAAAATGTAATATTTTACCAGAAATTTTAGTGTAAATATTTCAAAGTTTCGACAAAAACTATGAGAGAGCCTAAAGTTTCTAAAAAAAAAATTGGTTTGGCAAATAATTAAGTCGATAAGCATTAACTAGTATATATTATATTACTTAATTAATATTATTAGTTAATTATGTATTATTTTAACCATAATTTTTGAAATATTTAAGGTAAGACAGTGACTGACGCTTTTAAAGAGACTCTATTGTCAAGTAAAGAGATTTATAAGTTTTCTTAAGTTATTTCATTTACTCGTACGTAATAACATGTAATATAATATTGCCAGTTAATGTTCATAAAAAAGGAGATTATGGTAAGAAAGTTTTTATGAGTTAAATTTCAAGTCTTCCAAACAGAAAGGATATAAAATGTTACACTCAACTAAAAGCCAAACACCAACAAAAGGCGCAACAGCTGCAATAAGGGAGCTAGTCTGCAAAGTTTTGGGGAGGAAATGCACTTGTCAAAGTCTATCTTTTTCTACTTTATACGTGTAAATATAAATATATATATTTTATATATATCCCTGTGTTTAATTGTGTATAAGTATTCCCACTCTGCTACCCTCTAGTCAACAAATATTTAATAATGGTCATAATAATATTGCGGAGTTGCAGAAGATTGGCAAATGTCAAGAATGCATTATATTTTCCAAATATATGTGCAGTATACTAAAGAAAGTTACTTTAAAAGCAGATCAAAAAATATAGAAATGTTACCTTTGAGTTGGTTAAACTATGTATAGACAGAGTGATGTTTTTGCAAATATTCTAGTGCTATAAGCAGAAACATCATTCCATAAAATTTGTTCTTTCCTACACCTTAATATACCAGATTTATAATCCAACAAAAATATAAATTTAGAAAAATATGTCAATTGAGAAGAATTGCTATTCATATCGATTTGTAGAACACAAGAGGGTATTTTGTGGTCTAATATACTCTGTTTACTTTTGTTTGCAATCGCTTTTCCCAGCTTCTGCTGGTTGCGCACTTTTCATGCTGCTGGAGTGAGTCAAGAGTCGAGTTGAGTCGAGTTGAGAATTTGTTGGCATGCTGGGAATGTCGTCAAAGGATTTACGTCATAAAGCCCACCCAGAACATACATATTTCCCATATTTTGTTTTATTTCTGTGCGACAGCTGCAATAATGCATTTTGTAATGGATTCATAAGCCTTGCATGGGTATTTCAATGGCAATAGACTTGATATGAGACCGATTAGAGCTGAAACATGCTGATAGCTGGCATAGTGCATTTTTATTCAGAATCCTTTTTCATTTATTTATTTTAAAGCAAGCACACAACAGCTTCTATTCTGCATTCATTTTCCGTCTCGAATAACACGCAGTCACACAACTGGGGCTAGATGATTGTGGCCAGACTCAGCCTTGATGCTAACAAGTACAGGCACAAGCAAGGTGTAGATTAATGGCATCTGAACTATCTTCTGCCACGTTCCTGTGGTTTTATTTCACTCTCTGTCTGCCTCCAACTCTTGCAGTTGCCCGCCGTCAAGGATGTTCGTAGCACTGTATTCTGTCAGCAAACTACTTGGGTCAGCAGCTGGCATGCACTTGTGGCGTCCAGCTCAATATTCAATTGAACCAAGAGGAAGTCAACAATAAGAGGAAAATCCGAAATTGCTTTGTTTGTATTTTAAATGCGTCAAGAAATTCCGTTACAATACAATATAAATAGATTTGACCTTAGGTTTAAGAATTGGTTGGGGATGACATTTTATTCTGAAATCGGACGAACGTCTTTGATAAAGGCAACAGATTAAACCGATAAAATTATATTGGCAAAATTCTCTCCAGATTTCAGCTGAATTGATATTTGTTTTCAGTTAATTATAAAATAAAATAAATAAGAATTTTAGAAACATTTACAGCTTTAATTTAAATTATCAAATTTCTTATAAAGTTCCAATTGTAAGAAAATGCTTTCATAAAGCATCAGAAATGACCTTCTTCCTATGTCTCATACAAGTTTATTGATTCCCCTGTGAGGGCCCACGCTTCATATAGAATTGTATGTAAAAGTCATCAATTTCAAATAAATAAATCATGTTGTATGAAAATTATGGTCGTAAACTTCTTTACAGCATTATTAAAAGTCATTCAAGGATAAAAATCAAAGAATTCAAAAAGCACAACGATTTTGGTGTCAAAAAGCTTATTCCAAATAACAAGAATTTTATGCATATTCCAGTTCGAAGAAAAAAGAAAAATTAGACAATTTCAAGGCCTACCCTGGCTGTATGTCGAAGTCTATTATCTACGTCTCTGCCAATATTTTCATATGTCTGCTATATTTCCTTACGCTTGATTGAATCTGGCAAAAAGAAAATGATACGAAGGAAATGCATAAGACTCGCATCCATATTGAATTTGTTTTCTTGTGGAAAACAACAAGGAATAATAATTATAAGTGGGGGCAAAATGTGCGCCCTATGCATAAATTTAAAATGTAAATGTTTAAGCAGTGAAAAACAAGTTCTCCTTATTATTATAAACAAGATAACAAGCAATAATGTAACATGATAGGCACATTAAAAGTCAGCCAACATTCAGTCAGCCAGGGTTAAATTTATAAATATTTGCCATCGCCCTCAAAAGTGTGCTTTAAATATTTATATAAGTTTGCAGCCGCCGACTATTGATTTCATTATTAAATCGTATTATTTGTGAAAACCATTTTATCTATATGCTATAAAAATATGTAACCTAAGTAATCCTCTATATTACCATAGTTGCTAAATATGGTATTCCATTATTAATTCAATTTGCGCATTTACAAAATCTCGGAAAATGAAATCAAATGCATAAATTATATTAAAATTTGTGAAATGCCTGCCAAGCACATGCAGGTGGATTTACATAGTATAATTAAATGAGGTAGTTATGGTATTAGCACATTTTTGTTAAATGTATATAACAGACAGAAGGACGGACAGACTCCGTAAAGTTTTAATATGAAGTTCAGTTATGGAATTATATCTGATACTTCTTTGTATAAAATATGGGAGCAGGGACTTGAATGAGACCAACTCTCCCTACTTGAGCATCATCTAATAAAAGACTTATAAGGTGTATCTACATACATACAGAAATGTTTCTTTATTGTAACAATTTAGTTAAATTTAAATATGTTCGTTTTTTTTTCTACGCTGCATTCCTATATCCCTAATATGAAATAAACTTTAATTAGGAACAACAAAACTTTGACAGTTCCAAGTCAGTATCAATAGTTATTATTAATTATCAAGTAGCGAAATGACCCCATCAGCTCCATGCCCGGCCGATAACTGCAATAGTTAATTATGTGAATTACAGTATATTTATAATATATATACACAACTGTGGTAACTGCCCATACAAATGTTTAAACATTTGTATTAAAACAGCGCTCAAATATTTACACATTTCACACGTAAATATGAAACAGTCAAAATAATAACAGTAAGGAAGCTCTAGTCGAGACTGCTCGACTAAGAGATACCCTGAATCCTTGGAATAGCCAATATTGAAAGCATGCTATGATTATTTTACACAACTGTATATGGCAAGCAACACATACACACACATACGCACGCACACGAACGTAGTATGAGCACGCGCTCTGTTAATTGAGCAGCGACTGCAATATGCCTATGAAATTAAATGTTTAATAACTTTTTTTCTAGATGGACTTTCTTAATCAATTAATTAATTAATTTTAACAGTGTGATTATGGTATTCATATGTGTCTATTTGCCAAAGCACAAGTCTCTAGTATTTGAAATACGAGTTTTGCAAATTGGGAGCGAAGGGGCGTGGAATCCAAAATCCAAAAACTACAAAATGCCCGCATTCACTACCCCTATCTGCACAGTAAATTTGAATTCTCTAGCTTTAATGGGTCACATAAATGAGAAAATTGATCGAAATTGATCGATAATTCGGAAACAATATGAGTTATCGAAAAAAAAAAAAAACTTTTACTGCGTATGGTATTCACGAGTATACATGTCAAATTTCAGATCTCTAGCTTTTGTGGTTTACGAGATCAGCGCGCTCATACAGACGGACGGACGGACGGACAGACAGACAGACAGGCGGACAGGGCTATATCGACTCAGCTCGTTGAGCTGATCAAGAATATATATATTTTATGGGGTCTGCGAAGTCTCCTTCTGCCTGTTACACACACTTTCACAAAAACATTATACCCTGATTTCCCATTTTCAATGGGTTCAGGGTATAAAACCAGGTATGAATTTTGCAGTCGTGTGTGACCGACTGCATTATACCCGATGTGTCTGAAAATGTGTCCAAAGACTGAAATATTATAAAATGGAATAAATGAAAGAGAAATCCATTCTAGAATTTTTTGAAATATTAAATTAAAGTGTGATCGTTAAAAGAAATAGTATTAACAATTTGACGTACCCGTTGGAGCTGAGAATACACGCAGTGTAAAAAACCAATATACTCTTTTACTTTTACAAGCGAGTATAACAGCAAATCAAACCAAAGCAATACGAAGGGAGGAGAAAAAAATTTGGTTTTCAGTTTGTATTTGACTTTCTGTACATTTATTTTTATGCTTCGCGCAGTCGGCCAAGAAATTTATGAGCCGCATATAATGTTTATTTAATATTTATTGCACCGATTTCAGCAGCGAAATGTCTGATTTTTGTGTTTTAATGCTTGCAGCTCCAAATTTGTATAAACATATAGCAGTATGTAAGTGTTAAATGAAGTTTGATTATTTAGTCAATATTATTTTTAATGTCCTCCCTGGGATTCCTTGGCAACAAAACTGAATTTTTATTTGCAGCTTACACGTTTTTATGGTCGACATTTGGCCATAAAGTGGAAAGCACATTAATTGAAAGAACTTGGCTTGACTGAACTCGGCTTTTCGCTTCAC
Source organism: Drosophila fulvimacula (assembly GCA_035045555.1). Taxonomy (NCBI): domain Eukaryota; kingdom Metazoa; phylum Arthropoda; class Insecta; order Diptera; family Drosophilidae; genus Drosophila; species Drosophila fulvimacula. The sequence goes on along the minus strand of JAWNOX010000010.1, from coordinate 1,359,022 downwards.
AACTATTCAGCAGTGCAGTTATCCTGCCGTTATAACACTGGACTATCATGAGTTTATGGGCTAAGTTTATGGCTCGAGCCAGGATTTTGACTCGGCTGATCTCGATAACAAGCTGAATCATCAAGTTCAACTTGATGAGGAACGAGCTGAATCCTCAATCGAGAGAAACTATATACAAGCGTTTTAAGTAAGAAATGTTCACTTGTGCTTGGTTTTATCGTTACTAGGCTTAATTCTTTGAAAGTTTTAGAATACATTTGAAATTTAATAAATGCTTTCCATTAGTTAATTATAAATCTATTATTGCAATATTTTCTTCTTCTTCCAAAATATCCTTATTATTATATTTATAAATATATTATTATATATTTATATATATGCATATTTATTAGTATATGGGTAAGTCGTGATCTGATATAGCAATGTTAGTTTTAGCTTAGTTTATTTATTTTTATGCCTTGAACCCATTGAAAATGGGAAATCGGGTTATAATTTTTTTGTGAAAATGTATGTAACAGGCAGAAGGAGACGTCGCAGACCATAAAGTATATATATTCTTGATCAGCTCAACGAGCTGAGTCGATATAGTCTGACAGTCCGTCCGTTTGTATGAACGCGCTGATCTCGTAAACCACAAAAGGTAGAGATCTGAAATTTGACATGTATACTCGTGAATACCATATGTGTGTGTCTGTGTTGCTTGCAATATACATATGTGTAAAATAATCAAAGCATCAAAGCATGCATCGAATATCAGCTATTCGAAGGGTTCAGGGTATCTCTTAGTCGAGCAGTCTCGACGAGAGCTTCCTTACTTGTTTACATTTAATTTAAAATTATATAATTCTATGCAAACTGTAAAGTGCATTTAAAATCGCCGATAGGCGGGGTTTAGGGTATTTCCTAGTCGGGCAACTCCGACTAGAGTTTCCTTACTTGTTTTTATTTTCATTTCGGAAAATAATAATGAATTCATTTTATAGACTGTTTCTATCCTATAGCTATGTTAATTGTGCGCCATCAATCTCGGTATAAAATGCCTTCGATTCGATCTCCGATTTTAATTCTGCCTCACTAAATATTTGCTTTATTATTCCAATATAATTAATATTATTGAGTATAAAAAGCTCTTAAATATAATTAATATATATATATATATTTATAATATTTCAAAATCTTTATTAAAAACTTCATCTGCATAGCCTTTGCTATATTCAGCTCGAACGAATTGCAAATAATATTCAAAGGCCTCCCATAATTAAAGCCCAGTGAAAATCGGTATAACATTTAACGTTATAGAGACATTTTGTGTGCCAGCTATTGCAAGTCCTTGGCTTTGACCTCGTGCAGACTGCCGTTAAAAATGAACGAGGAGTAAAATCAAGTGCACAGAATTGAAATGGAAATGAAAATGCAATATACAGCATAGCATAGAATTCAATACTTTCGAGTGGCTTTCGTCGTCCGGCATGCGATGCGAATATTTGCGTGCAATGGGCACATCCACTAGTTAAAGCATGGCAAACTATCTCTCAAAGCACGAATATTTAAGCCCAGTGGGAATTGGTGTAGCATTTATTTAAATTAAGCGAGCCTGCGGGCAAACAGTTAAGTAACCACAAACTGGGCGCAAACACAGTTTCAAACGGCGATTACCAACAAATTTTCACTTTGTGCCGCTATGAAATCCCACTTTTTATCTCAAAACTTTGTTTAGAGAGAGCTACTGCTACGGGTACACGAACGATTTGGGAATTTAGCAAGCCAAACATTGTCCAAAGCTACCAAACAACAAATAAGAGTACTCAAATCGGGAATGCCCGACTAGCAGATACCCTGATTATTCCTCGCTATTTATAAGGCAATGCAGGCACACATAGCCTCAATCAAACATATATATAATTTGTGTTATGCCTCAAAGTTTCGATTTGAATGTGTTCAGGGTATAAGAAAAAGATGAACAAAACTAGCATAACGGTTGCTTGCTCATGTTTACACGGTGTAAACGCTGACGTTCAACTTTGTCGTGTATATGCAGATGGAGGACCATCCATTAACAATGCTCTCTTGCTGCCAGTCTCATCTGCGTCACGTTAACTTTTTGCCAACCAGATGAATACGGCAATTAGGCAAAAGTATGTTGACGATGGTTAAGACAGCAGCCAAGACAGCTTTTAAAGTGTTTATGTTTAGGTCAGAGACAGTCAAAGACTTTTCATATTAGAGTCAGCTGCGACCCTCAACTCAAGTGCAGATAGTCTGACTATATGCAAATTTATGTCAGAAACGTGACAACCAGTCACCTATATACATATATATGCGTGCCTAAATTAACCCAGAGATTGAGTCACGTTTCATAAAATCATTTTTGAAGAGTAGAACAGAAGTGCTTAAGAAGCAACTCATCGGGCAAATAATAGAATTAATTTTTGTCACTTGATTTACCACTTAATTATTCTGCAAATAAACTGTTTGTATTTCTATGGTCTGTAATTTACTTTTGCTTTTATATTTGACATATCTATTTCATGTATATATATATATAATATAAATAATATATATATATATAAATTATATAATGAAATAAATGATGAACGTTTGACTTATATCGGATCATTCTTTATACACTAAATAAACTTTTTAATTGCGTACAAAAATAATGGATTTGTTTTTACTACACCTTCTATATAAATAAATGAAAATTCTATAGGAAAATATTCTCTCAGCTCGCTGTTTCTTTTATGGAGAACTTCCTTTTTCTGCAAAATCTTTTCCATTTTATTATGATATTCGTTATTATATTAGTGAGAAGAACTAATTATGTTAAAAACGTGATCAGGCAACGATTATAAACTGACTGCTATAAAGCCAGGATATATCAATAAACAACATATTTAACAAAATCCACCAATCGATCACAGAAATTAATGTCTGTCTGTCTGTCTGCCTGTCTCTTATCGATCGCCCATCTATTGTTTCAACAACTCTAATTTTTAGTTAGCTCCACTCGAATGTCGATAACAGCTTTAAATACACTCCAAAATTCTTAGAAGGCTTAGCATGAGACAACAGTATCTGTATCAGTCCAACATCCTTAATTTAACGGAATTTCATTTCAATTTGAATTTTCTATCACTTTATGACATCGACATCTTGTTTTAAGTGTCTTCATCGTATTGGCCTCGCCTGCCGCTCAATATTAATTTTTATAAATGCGCAAAGTTTACAACTTTACATCGAATGGCTGTCCCCGCTGGCAGTATGTACAAAAGCAGGCCTACGAATAAGAACCGCAGCGTTAAAATTATTAAAAAGGCGTGTATACATACACATCTAGCCCTGTTTGGGCGTGTTACAGAAACCACACATCTGTTCCTTGCATGTATTGACCCAGTTGAGTACTTGAAGAGACCATCAAATCGCTTGTAAACTCGACATAATTTAATTTGTACTGCTTGCTTGCCTGGCTGCTCGACTGCCTGCCAGACTTTTGTCATATTCGTCGATTTATACTTTTATGACATCCTTCAACAGAAAGTAAGCATTTAAAATGCTTCACAATGAAACTGGAGAACTTTTACGTCGACATTAGCGCTGGGGGTTGACTGCGGCGACAAAAGGCCAAAGGTTTTCTTTGACACGCAATTTGTGTTCCATTTTTTCGGTAATTTAAATGCTTGAACCAACACAGTCGTAAACTTTGTTTGACAAATTGCTAGCTTAGCAGCCGAAGCTCCCAGCATAATCAAAGAGACGCATGTGTCGCATCCAAACTGAATTAAACCGTAGAACGAACTCGACTTTGCTTTACCCGGCATGTGTGCTCTCCAATATTATACTGTAAACTAAAGAACAAATTATAATGAAACTCATATTAAACATGTCCGTTTTTCATGGAGGCATGAAATCTGACTCTACGATCATCACCTTGAACAAGTTTATCTTGTGTATTGTCAATATAATCCACTTAACAGCTCAATTTTAAGCTGGAATATAACAATAGATAATAACAATTAATTTCTAAGTTCAAGATAGTTTTATTCCTATATTTTAGCATAAGTTAAAAAACAAAACTAATTATGCAATAAGTGACAGTTACTATGACCAGGATTTCATAAAAATAAATTCAATTAGCCATTAAAAATGAGAATCTGAAAAGTATTCAGTCTACACCAACATAATTTTTTGAATAGCTATATCCCAGATTTAATACAATCCTAAATGCATGTTTCAGTGAAAACAATACACCCTGCACCGCTTTGAGCTTAGGTATACACATACGTTAATGCTATCAGACACGTTCGCCTGCTTGCCTGCCCAACCGGCGGGAGCTCTGACGAAATTCATGCCATTATCCTTTGCCACATAAGCGGCTTAATTGCGCGCCTTTTGATAGCCGTCTCGTAAAAAACACGATATGAATCAGAATCGAGTGTCGCTCATCAAATAAAACGCAACCCAAGAAAATATTCACTTGGCCTGACAGATATTTCGCCATGTGGATATTACTGTCAACTCTATGAGGAAAACTGTGTTGCCAAGCATAAATTGTAAAATCGTCAGCAGCAGTATTAATTGCAGGCCAAGCATTCAATTGTGGCTTTCACAAGAGTTGAAATTATTGTTATATATATATATATTAAAGCTGTATTAAATAAAAAGTAAAGCATCTACCGAGAGTAATGGCATACAGATATATGAAAACGTATAAAAAGGTTTGTTATACTTTCTGCATAAGTCGATTAGTTTATTAACTAATTAATTAATTAAAACATACATATTATATATATGTTTATATTTATATATATTAATTCATTAATATATACATATATATATATATATATATATATATATATATATATATAATTATATTTGATAATTAATATATATAATAAGATACATATAAGTAGACTTTGAAATTTATTTAAATATAATAAAAGACTTTATAGATATAATAAACATCATTTGCATATTTTTATTTTTCATGCAGGGTATACGGCAATACAAGAAAACTTGATCAAGGGACACGACAAACCGCAACTGGTAGAAACGTGCCAAGATTTTTGTGCAGAGATAAAAATTCGTCACGCGCTTGGAATGCTGCTCCCGAGTGAGAGCACAAATTGATTAAAAAACGAGGTAGAAAATTATACTAAAATGAAAATCAAGGATAATAAAAAGTGCTTGTTTTGAGAGAATTTCTGGGAAAACTTGTTGAATGAACCTATTTTGCCTTTCGTGTTCGTGAATACGTTAAATATTTTTATTTTATTTTAAGTTATTTGTCGTTTATCATAGTGATGGCTAAACCGGAAGTTTTCTTTTTCAATTCACACCTAACGATGCATTTAATATATGACACTTGAGTAAAATTTATCGACTTAGTCATTTTAGTATAACAGTAAAGCAAAAAGTCCACAAAGTTCTCCCACAGCCCAACTGAAATGAGGCATAAAAAACAGTCAGGAAAAAACGAAGCATGAAAGTATTCAATTGCCTGAAGCTTTGTTGATTCGCTTATTTTGTTACATCATCATCGCGTCTACTTAACAGTCAATGTGATTAAATATATTGATTTGAAGGTTGATTTCAAGTTGCTGTGTAGAAAAGGCACAAATAGGGATTCGTTAAGAATTCTTTGAATTAAACAGCCTCTCAAAGCTAATTAGGTAATAAACAATATTTCCGCTTAAAATAACCAATACAGAATTTGCTTGTGTCTATCAAACAATTTTTGTATAGCCTTCAACCTCAGCCGAACTGAGTTGTTCAGCTTCCTGCATAACTTGTATCTGACAAACGCGCTTACTACATATAAGCGCGCAGTTAAATAACTTTAAATAAGTTTCTAAATAAATTTTCAGCAACACAAATAATTTGCCCGTAGGATTCGAGCTCGCATCAGCCTTCGCCACAAATCAAACCTGAGTCGGCCCTACCATTCCCGCCATTATCTTTGAAAACAATTCAACTGCAATTTTGATTCTATCTATGAGGGTTAAAAATCTCAGTTAAATGCAAAGAAAAAGTGTGAAAGCTTGGCACTAATTGCCTAGCTACACGTTTGCTTTAATCAATTGTATGATACTGAAAGGATTTTCATGAAATATGGTCTTCCTGATTCAGCCTATTTAATTATGTGGCTGCAAATATGATATGCAGCTTTAATTTAACAAATCTTTAAAATTTGATTCTTTATTCGAAAATAACTTATTATTTTCGAAATTTTATTAAATACATTGCACTCAATAAGAAATTTGAAGACCAGCTACAAAGCTAATAATCGGTTTAATTATAACAGAAACTATCATTAATTATTTACGGCAAACTTTATCTATGCTAATTATAAATTAATTAACTAATTATAAGTTCTGAGATCGACGCGTTCCTACCTACTAAATTGACTCGGCTGTCAACCCTGATAGAGAATATTTATGATGCTTGCCCTGTTTCCTTCTGCTTGTAACAAACATTTCAGCAAAACTCTTATACCCTAAATTTCCATTTTCAGGGTATAATAAAGTACATTTCTTGACTACAGCGAAAAAGCGCACAAACCTTAAATTTCACACTAAGTTTCGTTTATAATCACAAAGCTGTATTTCGCCTGTCCAATTAGTCTAGAGGCTTAGAATAACTAAGGACAAAGAGCAGTTGCTATTTTTGTCAACTTGCTCGCTTCACAACAACAAGGATATTTTTGCCAAACGAAAACCTTTCAATCTTAATTAGTCAAAGCAAAAAAAAACCACAACGAAAAATGCTCATTCTTGTCGGCCGTTACACATGCAAAATACCTTTTACTCACTATCTGAACTCCATTAAAATTATTCAAAAATGAATGTTTATTGTATAGCTTTAACTACAGAGGAATTAAACTCTGATCTCAGTGCCTAATTTATATTTCTGATTTGTCATGCCATCAATAAGCGTAGTAGTATGCACGAGAGTTCATAAGGTGCCCGAGCATGAGCTATACCATTTTCGATAACTACATTTCAGCAGCTGCCATCAATAAAAGCCAACTGTTGAAATGTTGAATACGATTTGCCATTTTGTCATGAATTATATTTTGTCACGCAAACAAGGCAATCACTTTGAATGACCTCGAGGCCAATATTCCAGACGCTTCGTTAATATTGATTTTATGTCGTTATTATAAATGCCTTCAATATAAGAAAAATTTAAGATTTGCCTCGATCAAAATTTCAGATTTTTAACTGTGACAATAATACAGGATGAGCGGTCATAGCTTTCATTATTCATATGAACGAGTCCATAAAATTCTTTTTGATGAATAATAATAATTAAAAAAAAAAAAGTTTTAATATAATATGTATCAAATAAAGTGTCATATATGTTTATATATAATCGAATAATATCAATTATTTTGTTAAATGACAGTTTATTGCATATTTGTTATATTTAATTATATATTATTATTTATTATTAATTCTTTAATATTTGTGAAATGTTTTCTTCTACACAATTTTTTTCGACTTATATCCACTGTACCTTAAGCCGACAACTCTTTGCAAATTTAAGCCGAACAGAGAAAATAAGTTTTTTATGGGTCATAGCCGAACCATTGATGCGCTCAACAGATAGACTTGGGCAAGGCAAAAGTCCAATAATACTTTGAAGAAATTGTCAGATCTATATCGCAGAGGCGCATAAATTGATGAAACAGCCAAGTGGACTACCAAACGGAACAAGAGCGTCGTTTGGTCTTTAGTTATTTCGCTTCAACTGAAAACGATTAACATTTACTGCCATGAAGGCAATCTTCAGCATAAACGAAAGATAAATGACTGTGCAGACGGACTTTTAGACTGTGGGGGATTGGCTTAAGTTGGCTAAGTTGACCAAGTTGCCTAAGTTGGCCAAGTTTAGCAGCAAGTAGCATGAAGCCAAAGGCAGTTGGCCAACAACAACCACAGGGCCACGTCAAGGCTCATATAACGAAAGTTAATTAAGACTTGACTTAATTGAATGCTTTAACCGTCTGTAAAAGCTAAGGTATTTTAATATTTAAAATTACGGAGAGCTCCTTGGTGCATAGCAACCAGAGAAAATAAAAAGCTAAACAGCAATTCTTTAAATAAATGTAAATCTAATTATGAAGGTAATTATATGATAGACTATGAATACCCTACTTATAATGTATAATATAACACACTTATAATAATGGATGATACCCAATAGAAGTCGAGATTATATATATATAGAGTATCACCTTTACTTCTAGAAAAAGTTAAATTTCTCTGTAATGTTGCATGTATGAATACTCCTTTAGCATAAGTGGAAAATACTATTTGAAAATACGCCCACTGCGTAAAGTGATTAACTAGAGGATATCATTTATATATTCAAAAATTATGAATTAATAATTAACCGTGGGTGACTGTGATACTAGATCTAATTCTTGGCAAAAAATCAAGGTGCAGACTTTGACCCATTTTCTTTGTGTTTGAAGGGTAAGCAAATTGAGTTAAACTGTGGAGTCTTTCTGAGTATTTCAATTTATTCTGCGTCTCTCTGACAGCATAAAAACAAGTTTAAATTGGCTTCGTTATCTTTTTATTTGCACAACAACAGGAATAACATAAAGAAAAATCTATGCCTGCCGTCAAACGTTACTAAATATAAATTATTTACATGTTTACAGCCGCTTTGATGTATTTTTAGATTCCATTAGCGAAGACTCAAAACCGCTGAGCTGTCTATGTATTTCAGCGCCGTTTTGGTTGAGAAATAAACGGGAGGGAAAATTCAATACTCCCAATGGGCGAATTATGAAAATTTGCAATATTTAAGCTAAGCCAATTAGCGTAGGTAATAGCAGAACTTTACAATAAAATTAAATGTTCATGGATCGAGATTGCATTTTGAAATTATACCCTACCGCCCAGCTAAATACATAAATAAATGCAGTATCATTTCGCTGAATTTTTACTGAATTATTCGTTTACACATTTGCATAAATGGAGCACAGAAAACCATTTGCATAAATTTGAGGGAAACAAAAAATTGCGAATATTTATGCATTTGTATATATTTTGTAGCACATTAGAGGTGCTACTGCTGCTGCTTGGAAGTATGATTTAATTAAGAAAAAGTTAAAAGACCGGAATCTACCCAAACTACGAAATTGTGCTACGTGTCAAGCGTAAATTCCTAATTGAGATTCTATAGATGCTCTAAGCATTTGCACAGTTAGTTAAACACGCGTATATGGGGTTAGGTGGTTAGGAGAGGGCGGAAACAGAAGGTATTTAAGTATATATTCCTATTTACTTAATGCTGCACGTCGATTTGACAGCTAACCAGACCCAGTCACGCCTTCAGCGTTGCCGCTTTTATGGCCTGCACGTCCCAGTTGCAAATAGAATAGAAAATTCTTCACATTTCGTTTGACGAGCATCCAGCCCTCATTCTTCTTGCGGTATGTTTCCATTTGCGCATTTAACTGACGTTCCGTAAACATCTCGTTGCCTAAATCAAAGCTTAATATTTTGTCTAAAGCAGGTGCCAAAGCAAGCGACAAGCGAACCTTCAAAAAGCAAACACAGCATTTATAGATGGAGGCATTATCAAATGACAAAGAAAAGCGAGACTATGTGTGGCAAGTATGTGACAATACAATAAAGTATCTGAAGGGAAACCAACTGAATTTGGTTAAATTTTAGAAGATAAATTCATATATTGTATCATTTATATTTCGGGCTGAGTCTTAAAGCTATTTAAGTCAAAGGCATCTTTCCCATTTATTAAGCCTTTTTTCCCACTTCGCATCATTTCCAGTTCAGCTGACGAACATCAGTGCATATACATCATACGCACTGTAAATCATACGCATGGCATGATAAATTGCACTCGCGGGAGAACCATTATCAAAGAGTGTTGAACGCCCATGCTCAAATTTTGGCAGAACATGTATGACGCTGAGAAATATATACATATAGAAGATATATTACTATTAATAAGTTCTACCAGATCAGATTACTATGTCATATAAAACTGGAAAGAAAGCTTTATAATTTCAACTTAATCTACATCTGTTTTGATCAATTATTACTTTAGCTTTATTTGTTTACCAAAGGAAATAATAAATCTCATGTCGACGAAAGTGTATAAAATCTTCGTCGTCTCTGTATAAAATACTATTTTCTTCCAATTGTCTTTCAAGCAGCTCACATACATCCCTTTGGTGACCAACATGTGAAAAAATTGCCACAGCTAGTGGATTCACACAATGGCGAAGGAAAACTTCAACAATCAGAAGGCTATAAATGAAAGTAAAGTTTTTCTGAAGCAAGGCGGGAGTTATGCTAGACTACTAATGATGACCAAATATAATTAATTGTATAGAAATTTCAACAAGTTTAAGGTTTAAGGTTTAAGTGAAATTTAACATGGTCCCCTCAAATGGGCCAATCACATGGCGACGACTCATAAATATATAATGCGATGGGCGACCGCTCTTAAAAGTAAATTGACTGGAAAAAGGGGGTCGACTGCGACAAGGTGTCTATGCGAGTGCGTAGACATTGGTCAACCTTGTTTATTTACTTGATTTGTGTAATATTTTACGCCGTGCCTCTGACAGTTGGTGAGCACGTCCAGTGTTCTGTGTGACACTTGAACTAACCAATGGCACGTGCTCATTAGGTGTTTCCCCTTACCTGAACATGTGTATTTGCACTTCTCAAATTTATTTCGCAAGCCACACAATTTCGGCTCTGTCATGGAAGCTCTATTGTTATATTGTTCTCTTTGTATTACATTATTTTTGAGCGTTCCATTAAATATTCATTTGTATATGTAAAGAACATTAAACATGGCCGCGCACTGATTTAAATTGTAATTTAAATTCGCAAAAAATATTTGTTTGCCAACTGAAATTGCCTTGATTTATTACAGAATAACTTTTTTTTAAGTAAGGATATATTTTATAAATTGAAGCTGAAGTTGAATATATATAAAATTGAACAATTCATTATATTCTATATAGTAAAGATATTAATTTAATTCCAAATTATTGAATAAATATATTAAACGATATTAATAATATTTGATAATATATATATTCAAACAACTTCTTTATATAAGGCGTTTCCAAATTCATATGTAATGAAAGTTTCAACAAAGTTATCATTTTAGAAGTATTATTTTTATTACAAAAAATTTTTTTGAGTATGAATTGAGTTAGAAGTTAAGTTTATATACTAAAAATATAAAGACATAAAAATTAAACAAAATATTTTAATAAAAAAATATTTAAATATTTCATGTATATTTATTTCCAATTATATTTTAAAGTAAAGTTATATTTTTATACCCCATTGAAAATGGGAAATCAGAGTATAATGTTTTTGTGAAAATGTAACAGGCTGGAGGCGTCGCGGACCCCATAAAGTTCACATATTCTTGATTAGCTCGACGAGCTGAGACGATATAGCTCTATTCTTATCCGATCTCGTAAACCACTAAAGATTGGGATATGAAATTCGACATGTATACTAGTAAATACCATACGAAGTACGAGTTAGTTTTTTTTTCGATAACTAATGCCGTTTCCGAATTATTATAAATTTCGATTTATGTGTAATCACACTGCGAATGATTCCGCAGAGCGCGTGCTATGTATGTGTATGTGTTGCTTCCAATATATGTGTAAAAGAATCATAGCATACTTCCAATATCAGCTATTCGAAGGGTGCAGGGTATTTCCTAGTCGAGCGATGTCGACTAGAACTTTCTTACTTGTTTTTAATGATTTTAAAAAAATATTTATTAATTAACTAAATATGTGAACAGATTAATTTTCTTCTAATAATTATTAATTATTAATTAATTCCTATGTTAAATAACAAACTTTTACTGAACTTATCAAACTCGTGTACAAATTCAATAAATATTGCCATATGCATTCATCTTTATATACCTCACAGAGTTAGATTTAAACTTCTAAGGATTAGATACGCATGATTTAGGTATGTTGCGAACGGAGACAGCTGGTATTATCTTAAATTGTGTGTTGTGTACTCCCTTCATATATATAAACATTTTTCCGAACAACGCTGACATTAAGCTGCAAAAGTAGCACGCTTGAGCTGTACAAAATCACTATTGCTTAAAGGTGAAGTGTTTATCTTTGTTAGTAACTCTTGAGTTTATTATTAGCTATATCAAAGTTGAACCCTCTGCGTTAGCCCTCTGTACACTTGAGCGGTTTAGAATGTTCTCGTTGCAAAATTCGTTGTGTGAAGTACATCATAGACTAAAGTGCATGAAAGTTGTTCTAGGGAACGGGTAAAGTAGTGAGAATTTTGTGGAATTTCGCACTTTTTGTTTGTCTTTAATATTAGAAAAGGGAAAGCCACTCAAGTGAGGAATGAAACCTACCTGCTGCATCCTGTGCTGCTGCTCTTACAGCTCGTTGCTGCACACAAATGGCAAGGGATTTAATGTACTGCCCTTTGTCATGGCTTGAACCAATTAATCTGAATGCCTCTACAGAAAAGAGAGAGATGACCAGCAAACGGGAACGCAAAGCGCAAAATTATATTCACTGTCTGTGGCTTCTATCAGGAAACAAAGGACACTGCAGCTGTTGTCGGGGAAAGTTGCAGCGAAGCGCGTAAGCTGGTTAAACAAGCGTAAAATGTGAACAAACAATAGAGCCAGAGATAAAAAAGTCTTCGAGTTTGTCCGAGACAAAAAAAATATTAATTTCAGAGCTGGCGGTGTCTTACAGTGCTTAACTGATTTATTTAACTTGCTTGATCCTTTGCCAAAATATATTTTTACATCAAAGCGCAGTCCTTTGTTTAACTAAAATACTGATAATCCAGAAAAGCACAACGGAGTATTATTTGATAATATTTCCCAGGGCAGCATGTGGTAACATTTGATGAAACATACGAAAAAACTGCCAAATGCCGCTGACAACTGTCAACAGAGTTTTGAATATGCCCTAAAGCTCCATGTTAAACGAACCGTGCCCAAAGTTAAAATAATCATTTCGTATACGTCATGCGATACGCAAAGACAGCAATAGCAATGCAACTTGAACATGAAGTAATTCCTATTAAAGCCATTTTAAGAACTGCTTAAAATTTTACTAATATTTGAAGCGTGTCCAAAAAAATATTCTTTTAGCTTGCACTTCATTATCTACATCCCAATTTTATCTTCTTAGCTGATTCAGAAACGTGGTCAACTGAAAAGCTGTCACTGACAGTCGAAAAGTCAAAGATATTGATTTTTAGATAGTTCAATTCAATTCAATTTTGTATAGTACTGCGAACTGCGATTGCATTACAAAGACCTTAAATAAATGACTCAAAAAGCTTTAAGGATCAAAAAGAATGTTTGAAGGTTAATATAAAATATTATAAGAAATTGCCAAATTATATATCTAAGTTTTTCATAGCGAGTATATTATTTGTTGAGACTAAATCTTTTATGCTGCATTAAGAGAAGTAGGAAACCGATCATAAAAATATATTTGAGTATTTGTACTTTGATTAGGAGAGTAGGAAACGTATTTATTTTAACAACCGGAACATAAAACGAATGTGAAACAGTTTCCTTATTTCAGCAATTCGTTCCATAAGCGCTTGTTAAATAAATAATAATAATAGCTTTTCCTTATTTTACAGCTCCGAAGTCCTTAAGCAAATAAACGAAAATATCCCATAAATGATTGCCGCTCCACATATGATTGTGAGGGATATAAATAACTGAGGTAGGCCTTCAACAAATTAACTTGTATATTTATAGCCGATTACGAGCCCCAAATTGAGGCAATTACGAACACTTTTCGGGTGCTATCCGCAGCCGTTCATAAACAAAATAAGCGTGAGACCCCCGCAGAAGTCGTCACCCATACACACATTCCCCACAGAGAAACTCACAGCCACTATGAAGCTAATAATGAAAATTTCTATACATTTTCAATGACTCGCAAATATGTTATTTGCGAAGAATATGGAACAGGCGTTGCCGACCTTCAGGCGACTTTCGAACGAGTACAAAAACAACTGAAGAGTTTATAAGTTTTTCGCATTGCTCTGCACATTCATTAAGTCTGGACTAAGAGCATATAACCAATTATTATCAAGCATTTCGAAATGTCAACAGGGTCATTAGACAAACCATCGGCAACAAACATATACAAACATATAAATATATATATGTAGATATATACATATATGTATATGTATATGTATATATATATATATATATATATTTATTCACAGACAGCTGGGCTTAGTCCAATCTCTGTCAGCAATGCTTAATTAAATGCCTCGCAAAAACAAGTTTATTTCACTTTCGTTGTTTGAGCGCCTGTCAAATTAATGTTTAACGCTGGTTTCATACCCAACTGTGCTGGCAGGACGAAAATAATTTCCTTGCCATAATAAAGGCTGCTATTGCGAGACATATTTGCAAGCTGCTGTCAACCATTCCTGTGGGATTCTTCATAAAATAGCTGCCGAATAGTTTGTCCCTACTTATTGCTGGCTTATATATATGTATATAGTTGAATACATACATATATACATACATACATATGTATTGAACTGAGCTCAGTTTACTTCATGCTAAACTTTCGGCTTCCATTTATGATCAAAACTGATTGAATAGCAACGTCTGGCAGCTTTTTGGAAAGGAAAATATTATTCACTTTTAATATATTTTTCAATATAGTTAAACTTAATTATATTATATCCTAATTTGTAATATATTATAATACAAAATTTATATTTTTAAACTAAAGATTGTATATAATATTAAATATTTATTTTTTAGTGAATAAATACCAGTTGCAAAGAATTTATATATTTTATTTATTTATTATATATTCAATTTACTAAAAATCAAATTTTCGCTTTATTTTCAAATGTTTGAATTATTTTACGATTTTAGTAATTGTAAAATGCTTAATAAACATATAATACTTATTAAATTCTTAAATGTGTATCTCTAAGAGGTGGGAGTACAACACATATCTAAGAGGGCACATATCTACAGACAACTGAAGTCTCTGCTTGAAAGTGCTGTGTATGAGAGGCAGGCAATCTATTATCTGTAAAGCAAAGGTGGTAAACTTTGCTCGATTACTTACCTGCTCGGCGACTGAAGCGTGTATGTCAATAGCGTAAATGAAAAAGGACGCCGCGAGCCGTGCTCTTAATATTTTATTTTTCTCATTTATATAACTAACTCGTCTGTAAAGCTAAGTGTAGGGGAAAACAGACTACGAAACCAAATATACAGACACAAGTCCTTTTAAGCCACACGACAGGCGACATTTTCATTTTTCAACTTTCACCTGGATCTGTTGCTAGACGTTGGATGATGCTCACCCTTGACAACAGCTGATAAAGCCCATTTATCAGAAGTGACTTACAAGCCAGCTAACAAGCTGACAGTGCATTAACTTACGGCTCAAAGCGGTTGTTTCACCTAAAAGACAATCGTTTGCTTCACAATGTCTATACAATAAATATATATATATATATATAAAGCTTACATAAATAAATAAAATAATAATAAATAAATTTAAATCTACTTACTACAATAAATATAAAAACAAATCAGTTGAAAACGAAAAATAATTCAGTCATTGCAGTTTTTGTTGCTTTTGTTAATATTTTCCTTCCTGGTATTACAATATATTTTAAAATTATTTCATTGCTTAATATAATAATTCCACTTAAGGTTATTTAATAATTATTTATTTATTATTTATCTATAATACGACTAACCATATGGGGAACTGTGTCATAGCGGGCCGTTCTGGAAAATAAAATACCCTCACCGAGTTGTTGGATAATTATAATAAGAAATAAAGAAATAATTAATTTAATTACAAAAATAATATCCTATTATGATCAAGCTTTAAAATTTGTTCAAATCTTATTAGGGTAACATGCTTTAATTGAATTTTCAGTTATACAATTTTATTAATTTTTATTAACACTCTAGATAATATTATATATGATTTTCTGTTTTTTTCTTCACTTCATATAATTTTCTTCTCTGTCATGCACTTTAAATATTAAAATTTTACCCTTTACAATAAGCTGAATTTCATGTGTTGGCTCATTCTACTCAAAATTTTCACTATTTGTTACATCCGGGCATAATAACGTTGCACTAAATTCCGAAATAATGTCAGGTGAGGCATTTAATCAATCCCAAGTCAGTTTCGTTAGTGGTCTCTCTCCCACCCACTGCATACTCTGACGTCTGCCCACTTGGCAGTCATCACAAATTCAGTTTCGCATTTATCAAATAGCTGGTAACTTTCTGCATTCCAGGCTGGGAAAAGACAACTCGGTGTAGCGGCAAGCAGCTTATTTTTTGCGTATGCTGTCTCCAAGGATTTGTGACAAGTCGTTCACTTTGCTAGGTCCTGGACTTCTAACAAATTTTTCGCGTTGACAGGCCAACAGAAACTTTGAATGATTAATCTGAGCATTTGTCCTACAAATTGTTGGCGATTTTTTTCTAATTAGACTTTCAATCGATGTATCTTTTAATTTAGCTTGTCAATCTGGGACTTAAATCGATGTCTCGACACGTTTAATTTCTTATGTCTAAGACGGTTGCCTCTGGCCAGTCTGCCTACCTGCCGTTTATACCTTAATTGCATGCCATAATTAAATATCTGAGATTCTTTTAATGACTTGCTGAGATTCAACTAATTGAACTTAAGCTAAATTCAGTTCACAATAGCAAACTCATAGGATAAATGCAATCACTAAAGTGATCATGGACACAACATGTCTCACACAATAATGACTTTTGCACTAGTCAGATTTCTAATAGCATTTCTCTACCACATCAAAAATTTTATATTGAATACATTCGCTTAAACCTTTTTTCTTAACTTATTGGCCCAGCAGAAAGCGAGAGGCTGTCTGTCAATTGAATTTTATCCGCAGCCCAATCGACTGAAAAGGGATGTTTGAGACTTTAGTAGTGTAACTAAATTTGCTCCTAGGATTGTTCGCTTAAAGCCCTAATTCAATGGCGTGAGTTCCTCTCTCTCATTGTTGTCAACTGTTCGCGGTGTGTGCATGCGATAGCAATAACAATTAAATTTTACGCTCTGAAACCTTTGTAAAGGAGTAAACAGTTTTTGGTTTAATTATATATACCAGGCAGAATTAATTGTTGTCGATCTCATCTCAAGTATATAGTATATAATTTTTTTTTTTTCTTTTAAATTAACTTTTTTATGTTCTTTTTCCCTTTTTTCTCAATTTATGAAGCATATGTGAGCAAATGTGGTCCAAACGAAAAAGCCATACTTAGTTAAAGTTTGACACTATTCAGAAAGTATATTCAAACTTTAATACTTTTGATTGAAATACGCATGTTTGAAGTGTGGTGGATGATATATGCGTTGTGGGAATAGTTTGCTTCTAGTTGGCTCGACTCAACCTTGACCGCACTTATTTTTGTTTATGAACTCTATAGGGTTTCGTTGGACATTTGCAATGTATTCTACTCGTGTCACGCCGCACTTTGCGTTGGCTTCTGCCTGAAACAAAACACCCGCTGACGCATGCTGATTTGTTTGAATCGAAGCTGTCGGGAAAAAGTTTCATTTCCGTATCCGTAGAACACATTTTATTTGCCGGGATTATGTGGCTATTTTTGAGACAAGTTTGTTAGCCCTTTTTGGATGTTGGGACTTTTTATCAACTCATTTCTGCCTGAATACACAGCGCACACAGCGCAAACACTCACTCAACACAGAAATAGAGCCCGCAGCCAAACAAAATACATATTTACGATGCCTCGCATTTTCTGGTATTGGCCACTTTTGTTATCCCTTTATTGAAATATTTTCGGTTGCTTTTGTACACTTCAATGCATTCGCTAGAAGCGTTTTGAATTGTGTTTCAATTTATGCCCCAAGTTATGCTAATTTCATAAATTCCATTTGTGAAATGCTAGCATACATCGCAGATGGTGTTTTACCTTATTTCCCTTACATTATTTTACAGGCTAAATGTATTCAGAGGGTTTCACCATACACAAATGAGAATTTATTTTCACTACATTAAAGTGTCAGCCAGCTAATCAATCAATCAATCATTCCTCCAGTCAGTCAGTCAGTTGGTTAGCGAAATATCAATTGAAATTCAGTAACTTTCCTTCTTATATTTCGCATCCAAATCCATGCTACGAACCACAACTGCGAGCAGCAGGTGGATCATATATAAAAAGAATGTTGATATAACAGTGGCGGAGAGTACATATTCATAGGACCGGTAGGTATCCATGCGACGATTATAAATTAAGCTGCCACCATAGAGCGTCATTAAAATCGAGTATAGGAGAGTCCATGCATCGATGAGCACATAATATCCAGACTTTTTAACCGCAAGCACAACGATCAGTATTAATATGTAGATGATGATAAAGACAATTGTTGCCACCAATATTACCCTATAAGTAGGTATGCAATAAAGCGGACAAACCGAGGCTATGATATAGAGAATCACGTTGATCGTCAAAACTGTCAATACAACAGTGCAGGCCCAGTACGAGGCGACTGTGGTCCAATCGTAGCATATAACACAAAGTGTCATACTCTCCACTGTCACAATGCCCAATGTCCAGTTGATGGGAAACAATTCGGACAGTTCGATATATACCAAGAGGAAAAGGCACACCAGCGTTATGATCTGAAACATAAAGCTCGTCACAGGCACTGTGCCGCTCATAGTGAAATTAACAAATCTCGATAATGCCATTTGGCCGATGCTGATGCCTAAAAAGAGAAATGTCGCCAAGTAGATCTTCTCCATTCTCCTCCTATCTTTCTTTAATATATCTGACGATCGGTTACGCAATCTCTTAAGTGGTTTAACCGGAACATTTTCATTAGCCTGCATTTTGGTTTGCCTGCAACTTTAGTAAATTAGCAAAATTTCTTGATCTTGACGTGCAAATCAATGTTGACCAAAACTGAAAATAAATGTTAAATGAACTAAAATTGTCATTTGAATTTTGTGCAATATCTGTCAGTTATTCCGTTCTCTATTCGAGTAAAAAGTGTGCGGAGAATTTATAAAAATATTCTTACTCGCGTATACATCTTTCAGACTAATATGACTATATATATATATATGTGTGTGTATACATATTATGTTATATACACATGTGTAATATATCTATGTATATAACTGTATATATTAAGAGTAAATTAGCCGTGTAAATACACCATTCACCAGCCAGTGTTTACCGTACAGCTGTCGAGAGACGCACGCTAATCAATGGCACGTGCTGACTTTCAATACGCTCTCACCTGATGCTTTGCCTTGTTGACACATGCCCTCTGTCCGCCTTTGTTCCGTTGTGACAGTTTTGGCCAACAAGCGGCGCGACAGCCGGGCTGAATTTTAATTGACATTAGCGGTAAAGCAAACACATGCTCAAACATCAACAAACAACGCGGAATATCAAAAGAACGAACGAATTGACTTTGCACCCAAAAGTTAAAAATAAAATTAAGTAAACAGACCAAACACAAATCGGACAATGTCACATCTAAATGGGCAGCTGAAGCTATTCCACTTGAATCAAAAGTAACATTTAAAAATTATGTAACAAAGAGAGTTTAATTCTATTTTTTTTTTCAATTTATTTTCAAATTTTGTTGTTATTTTCAAATAATTAAAGCATTTCTATTTTTTTACTATTTTTTAATATTTTAATTTCTATCACTATGACTTCTATCTCACCTTAATAGTAATATCAGTCAGTAATTAGAGCCTGGAATATAAAGTGAATTCAGATTTACATTCGTATGGATATTCTTGCATAATATTACGTATACGCACGGTGTGTCTGAATTTGATGCAACAACTGTTGAAGTAATCGCAACAAATGTAATCGGAACAGGCCGAACTGCCAATATTATTATTTAACATTTTGAATCTAATGTCATAATGAGATTGTCACTTAAATCTCACTTCTTACCAATCAATCAGAAAACTGCCGTTCGACAATTCCATGAAATTTCCAATAACAACGCAAAATGACAGAAGTAATAGGGCTCAGGCAAATTTGTGCTTTGAAACGAACAAAATTGAGTATTTTCATAAGCTAAACTGACAGACGAGGGTATGAAAAGTTGTACTGGTACAAAAGCAAAGCCACAATGTCGAACTTTAATTAATTCAATTTATATTTGTCCAAATTGAGCTGAGAGTTTTGTAATTAAATTGCAAATTACATTTATTAATGGTTAAAAATGAGACAATCGAATTATTTTTGACAAGTAATTACCTAAACTAAGTAATAATATTAAATAAATATATAATCAATATATGCAGCAGGCACAGGTGATTGCCAAACACTAACAGTTGAATAGAACTGGGCCACAAAAGAGATTTCATATATATTTAAATACAATTTACGAACTGTTTGAATTTTCTTTTCAGAGAATCTGTATCTATTATATGTATATATATTAAATTATTATAGATTTATATTTATATATAATATTTATATTATATTCTCATCCTCATATATATATATATATATGTCGGGTTGGGGTCATAAAAGGATGTCGTCAGTTGTAGGCACAAATATATATCCCATAGCTATCACATTTTTAGAGGCTTCAGTAGCCACCCTTCCACTGGAGCTGCGTATGTTTCGTCTTTCGTAGTCTATCTGGCCACTAGTCTTTTTCACTCTCATTCTTTTCTTACGACCGCGTTGACAACTCTTTCGACCACCGAACGTCTGACAACCGAACGTCTGACAGACATATCCTTCTCAACACTACGTACACGGACCACACTCAGCAATCAGGGTTTTTACTAACCCTAGTTGCCACTCACAGTTGATGGAAATCGATAGTGCACATCGCTCACCATACTCATCGTATCATTCTCCGACATATATATATAAACCCTATTGCTACGACCTGAGTTGCCCCCTCTCTTTCGCTCAGCAACACCCAGGACCATATTCTATGGTTGTATCCCACACATTGACAATTGTCAACACAGATTAGAGACACGTTAAAATTAAACTTCAACTCAGTGCAATAATACGAACTGTAACATTATTGAAAAAGTATGAGGCAATTACAGCACCATAATGTTATAGAGGTACGACATATATATATATATTATATACCTGTAAATTTAATTTTATTATATGTATATATATGTATCGAGGAATGGCGTGATTTATCCCTACATGCATAGTACGATACGATAAGCAAATTCACTGTAACTCTCCGAATATATTAATCTGTGTGTAAATCTTTTTATTATAAGTACATCTACACCTTCCTGTCGCTCTGCTTAGGCTACTTCGTAAGGCACATTCAGTGCGCAAGTGTTGAGGCAATTTGTTTTGTCTAAGTTAAAATGAATGTCATATTATGTTCGGAAGTGGCTATAAAATATCCAGTGACTGTTAACAGATGTGCGTGGCTCGCTTTATGGTTGTTATACCGTTTCCTACGACTGCTTTAAAATGCACAGCAATTTAATGTTGGTTGCTCGACGTCACGTATACGCAGCGATAACCGCATCATCCGCCTTTGTAGCCACGTGACACGCGATTGAACAAATAAATCAGTGAGCTAATAAATTTTTGCAGCACCTCAAAAGCCGCCCAAATGCTCGCAATGCTCGCAATAAACATAAATGCCAGCGAGCCATTAAGAAAGCGCAAGTTAGCAGGCAGTCAAAAGGCGCTCACTGAAATCCTGGAAGGAGACAGATCTGGAAAACGGCCAGAGTTGGGCATGAGATAGGTAGCAAAGCGGTGTTGGCGTGGGACAGCATTAAGGTGGAAGGTCTTACACAGGCTAATACACGCACACATGAATACAGGCGACACTTCCGGTCTTTCAATTCAATGCGGGCGCACCATACGGCGTATACATGTTTTTTGCACGCGTATGCGCGATTTTTTCTGCTCTTTTCCGTGGTGGCTGTTTAAATTGGCTCGTTTACATTTGCATTTTAATATATTGAATTTGATTATTAAAGACTATTTCACGCAGCTGGTCCTCCTGGCTGTGTCAGATTTTTAGCTAGCCGTCACTGATTATCGTAGATTCAGCTGAATTTAATAAAAAATATTCACAACTGCTTAAACTTCACGATATTAAATTTTACGTAAATTCACGTTGCTGAAGAGTCATAAATGAATAAAACTATAAGTAGCTTAAGAAGGCTGTAAATAGCAAATGCCACTCACAATATTAAATCAATTTAATTCAATAATCCCTCGGCTTAAGCAGAGTATAAAATGCCAACTGCCACAGTTTATACATTTGCTTGTCTTATATTTACAGTTTATTCGCTCACCTGTTTCTGCACACATTGCAAAATACTCTAAATACCGCAATTGTTGTAGTAAATAATAAATAATTCTGTATGTACACATGTACACATGTATTTACCAAATAGTCATCACACATCGTTGACTTCAATTTGCATAATTACAGCTGCACCTGCTCCAAATGCCTACATTTTTGCAATAGAAGCAAATCACAAATAATTTTACAATTATTTGCATATGAAACTTAAATATTAGTTATCCCCAATTGTCTACAGCCTTAAATTACCTTTCTTAGCTCTTGCTAATTGGTATTAATTGAAATGGAATCCTTGAAAGAGAGTAGGCTTATATAAAAACAAGTAAGAGTACTCTAGGCCTGATTTTCAATTTGCTAGAAGCTTATGTATATACTATAGTCTTTGATAAGCTAATAGTCGACTGTAACATAGAAATAGTCAAACTTTTTACCAAATATACATTTTTTTAAATTTTATTTTTATTTGCTATCTGCTTATACTAACAATAAGCAAATATACTTGATTAAAGCCTCTGTGCTTTGTATTTTTAAAGTAAAATTAGAAGTTTTGGTTGTATCTCTAAGTATTTTGGGGTTAATTTATTTTGCGCACAATTTTAATTCGTGAAGCCAGCGTACATGCTGTACCATTTTCCATATCCTTTGGGCCGGTCCACAAAAAGCTTTTTGTTCTGGCTACGCTTGCTCTCAAATTAAAAGCGGCGCTATATACAACTGGAATGATTTTGCTTTTAAGGTTAACGCTCAAAGTGTTCGCATTGTGATTCTGTTTTCCTTGCGTGCGTTTCTTAATTGCGCTTCAAAAGTTTTTGGCCCGTAGACTGGCAAAGCATTTCGCACGCTGCTGCATTCGTGAGGACCGGCCGCAACATGAGCCCTCCCCCGCAACCAACGCCAAGGGGTTTTCAATTGTAGTCCTTCCCAGAAAATGTCATGTTATGCCGGTCACCGAGAAACAATAGCCACACACTGATGCAAGAAAAGCGAAACGACTGCCAAGGGCAAACACCAAATAATAAAATTAAAGGTGAACCACCCAAGATTTCCAATGTACTCCTACTGGATACCATCTTCAACATGTTGACCTCAGCAAAGCAGAAAAATATCATTCAACCACTCCTGCTGCTTGTTGACAGAATGTCAGAAAGAAAACAATAAGACAGATGGCCAGAACTTTTACTCCTAGTCTGCTATGGCTACAAAGAAACTTACCGAAAACAGGGTATAATGGTTTTGTGAAATTGGATGTAACAGGCAAAAGGAGGCGTGGCAGACACATAAGTTATATATAATCGTGATCATCTTAACGAGTTGTCCATCCATTCGTACGTGCAAATGCGTCAATCTCAGAGACTATAAGGGTTACAGAATTTTTTTAGAGATCCTTCTATAGATCATATCATAAAAATAAAATTTGTTTCAAATACATACATACATTAAAAGTAGAATGCTTGGAATACCGTCTCTTCGCAGGGTTCAGGGGATCCCCCATGCGACCACTGCCGATTAGATAACTCTTACTTGTTTTCATTAGCAATTTAACTTACATCAACTTTGTTTTAAATCAGTTACAGTTGCTTTATAATTCAAGTTCGAATTATACTTATTTTGTACTGGGGAAACTTCCTTCCGGTTTAAGCACTTCAGCATGGATGCCAAAGATAAAGTCAAACCGATTTTATTATGAAATTTTAATTTGTTTTAAAATCAACTCAAACTTAAGCAATTAACTCGAACCAAATATTTTGATTTGTGTTTACCAACATCAGTTTTTATATTTTATAATTAAATCAAATTAAGCACATCCATAAAAGCTGTACACATAAATTATAGCAGAAGTATATATAATGTAAGACAAAACATTTAATAATATGAATCTAAATTGAATATGAAATTTCCTTTTAATATCCACCTGTATATAATGCATTGTGAATTATGCCACTCCACAGCCAGCTGAAGAGCTTTTAAATTATGTATTTATAGCACTCACAACTTGAGCTGTTTTCTTTTCCGCCGTTGTAGCTTCACTTGTGCAGAAGCTGTATATAAAATTAATTTTACGCCAAGCCAAATGGAACTTGAGGCGAATACTTAAAAATTACATTGCTTTTTATTGATATGAGCAATTGGTTTGCTTAACAAGCAAACTCGACATCTTGGAGGAGAAACTCGTACAAGTAATTGCAATTGCATTGCTTTCAAGAGCACTTGGCTAAGGAATAATACAGCCAGAATCTTTCAAAATTTAAAATGGCGGTAACGAAACGAGGTTTGATAATGAAGGTATTGCACTTTCTCGACTTAAATTTTTCAGTAAAATATAATTCTATGAAATAAATTTATACATATATATATATATATATATATATATATATATATATATATATATATATATATATATATATATATATATATATATATATATATATATGTCAGAACATAGTTCTTTTAATTGACCTTCGCGCTTTATTTTTTACTTGTTTTGCTTTACTTATTTAAATTTCTTATTTAAACAAATTTTTTTAAATTTTTGTTTTTAACATTTAACTAATAGAAATATGTGATTTAATATTAAGAAAAACAAACTAAACCCACATGCATAAGAGCGTATGTATTAAGATCTGATGACATGCAATTATATCAGCAGTTTCAAAGCAGAAACAATTGATAGCTCGACAAGTAAGCGCTACGAAGCCTCACGGTACTGTGCAGAACCCAACACATTACATGGCCAAAGCTCATAGCGATCCATGAAGATGTCAATACCAGAGGAAATTTGTATATACTTCCAGAGTTTCGAATGGAGAGGTAAAAGTTTGTACATTACTATTTATATGCCAAAATCATTTCAAACCGAAATTAACGACCTGAAAACAAGACTGCTCTACGAGCATTTGACAAACTCTTAATTACTAAAGTCAAATATCTCAAATTCTTGATAAGAGCTAAACTTAATTTATAAACAATACATTTTATATATGTATACAACTTTACTAGTTTGCTGTTGCTGATTAGCAACTTGCAGTCAAGCATTGTATAAATCGTCAAACTAAAGAATCTACACTGAGTACTTAGCATTTTCAGCAACAAATCCATATTGACCAACAATCCAATTACCATAGAAAAGGCAACCAACTTTAATGTTACGTAAATAGTAAATAAATATTTGCAGGCACATATAGATTACGCAGAGGATAGCGACACAGTTAAACTCCCTCACATCTGATCTGTCAGTTAATAACGTTACGTATCGCAAGGTCAATATTTAAATAATGTCATTATCAAATTAAGATTTACTACTGTAGAGTATGAGGCGAAAGGAAAGAGTATCTATTCAGCACACCTACTGACTTCGCCTTATCCCAATATTTTCATAAATATACGTATTTAATAAACCATCAGGTGAAACTGAAACCTACGCTTAAAGAGTAAGCCGCAACGAATGTGCGTTGCTCCCAACGATTATACAAAGTAGAAATACAAGCGAAACAGACACAAAAAGTTTATTTACATGCCATAATAAAAACACACACACGTACACAATTGAATTGAGCTCTTTGGGTCCACCCTAAAATGCGGGTAAATGTATCGTGTAGGGACCGTGGCGTGTGGCCAGCGGGGATTCCCGTTAATAGGTGATGGTTGAGTAAATATATATTGTGCTAATGCCCTAACTATATGGAAAGCGGACATAATGTTTTTGTTGCTGTGTATGTAACAGGCAGACATTGGTGATCACATAACTTTATAATACAGATCAGCAAACGAATATAACTCTGTCTATTGCCTCATCGAATGCTATATGAAAACCTCTTTACCATAACATCATATGAGTTAAGATGAAGAATAATTAACACAAACCTAGCATAACATCCCCTCCGACAATTATGGTATCTTATATGAATTTGTACATATCTTAGACCCAAGTCAAGTTTGTATATCCTTTCAAAAAAAAAAAAAAAACGGTATCTCAAAGTTAATCACCGTCGATTAAGCCAATTGCCTTTTTTCACCCATAAATTTGGTTCAAGATACTCATAAATTATGCCCGCTCGGCCTTATGAGTGGCAAACGTTAACGCGACAGAGGCGTAAATTTATAATGAGATAAGTAACCCAGTAAATTCGTGGCAGGATAATGGCCGCAGGATTATGGCATGTACTGCTTGTTGTTAGTATTGCTGTTTATTTGCCTTGCAGCTGGTAAGTCTACATAAATTTTTATTAAACAACAAAAAGGTCCTTACCGTTGGTGAAGCTCATACAAAGCCAACAAATCAGATAAACAATGCACTGCCACCGGCTAAGCGCAAAAGCAATTATGCCCGCTGCGCAGTGGATATCTGCAAGTGCCTGAACATAATTGAGCAATTAGTAAACACGTATTCTTGCCGATACCAAAGCAAACATACCTGCGGCGGGAAAATAGACGCAGACGCTTTTAAGTTTATGAAAACTATGGCCCAAAGGATAGTAGCGTGTACTACATATGTATATACATATATAAATACAATATATATATATATATATATATATATATATATATATATATATATATATATATATATATATAGTATATATATATATATATCTATGTTATGTGTTTTAATTTATATATTTTAAATTAGGGTATGTCAGTATTATTTCCTTAACTTATTATAATATTATATATTTTTATAAATCTATAAAAGATAATAATTGTATAAAGAATACAATTTAATAATTTTAAAAATGGTTTATATATATAATAAATTTGCAAAATAGAATTTTATCTTTTTCGTATGAATAAATAGACAAAAAATAAATATATATATTACTAAACATAATATTAAAAGCAAATATAATTACTTCAGATTAAATATTAAGTATGGGTAAAAAAACTAATTTGATCACAAGTTATTTAAAATTTTGAGTTTTTATGCAGCTAAAATTAGCTATTATCGATGAAGAAATTGCGATGATATGATAAAGTTATGTGTACAACTTATGTAATATAAAAATTAAATATGCAATAGCAATAACTTATCCTTAAATTTCATTATGAGGAACGTTTTGTTAAGCTTATTGGTTCATTTGATTATTTGTTGTGTTTTGTTAAATATTCGCAGTAACTAATTATATTTTCTCTTTACATCAAATATAAGTTAATAAAATTATTACTTATATTAAAATAAGTATTAAATAATAATAATAATAATAATAATAATAATAATAATAATAATAATAATAATAAAATTATAGTATTTCATTAACAAAAATATTTGGGTATTTAGTAAAGGGTTTAATAAAAATCGCTCAAAACTTATGATATGATAAACTTATGTATAAAATTTATATAATATAAAAATTAAATATATGAATAACTTTTCCTTAAATTTCATTATGAGGAACGTTTTGTTAAGCTTATTTGTTCATTTGATTATTTGTTGTGTTTTGTTAAATATTCGCATTAATTAATTCTGTTACCTCCTGGCTGCCGTTGTTCACAAAATTGTTAAGTTAGTTAAGCCTTGTGGTTCGCCCTCCGTATGAAGAGTATCCATGATGGGCAAACTGCGCCCAAGTACAAAAGTGGCAAGTGGTATTGGGACAAGAAGAGTGACAGTTTGCAGTTTGGGGCCCACAACGATTTGGAAGATGTGGTGGAGCGATATATTGAGACGAATGGCTTCAAATTTCTGCGAACAATTAACAGCGAAGAGGAGTTGATCTATCGCAATAACTTTTTACGTCCAGATTCGTTGAACGATTACAAGGCAGTGGTGCCCAGCGATGTGCGAGATCTGGTGCTGTTTCTAATGCCCAAAGAGTTTATCACCCAGAAGTTTCTCTCATTCATGAATAACGCAGATGTGAACAGATTGATAAAGAGCCTAATTATATACTTCGAATACTTTCTGCGTTTAGTTGAGTTCGTCTTGATCCGCAGGGACGAGCTCGATGGCAACATGGGCATTATTCAAAGTGAACAGACAGTCGAAACGAAGCGTATATTCTCGATCCATCTGAGTCAATACCGCATGCTAGTGGGGCGAAACTATACCGTCATTCTCCTGGGCGATGGCAAGAAGTCCACCTTCCTTCATACGAACAAGTGCAGTAAGACCACAATGAACGATATATTGATTCAGGAACAGTTTATAGCCGTGGCCACGCAGATCGTATGGATATCGATGCATAGGCGAGCATATGACGTGATCGAGATGGAGATGAATCGTTTGTTTCGCTCCGAGCATTTTATTATGGACAAACCGGGCTATTTAAAGTTTACGGCGGCGGAAAAAAGCTTGCTTTATGGCCGCCGCAATAAGATTGGTAGCTGCCTGTCACAGGTCTCGCCATTGATACAGGAGCTGGAGAATGTACCTAATGAGGATCTGCCCATCCTGTGGATAGGTGAGCGCAAGTATCAAGGCACGGATATACGCATTGCCGCGCTTGAGTTGCAGTATATTGTACCCAGTCCGCAACTGCATATGATTGACGTAACTCTGGGCATTATAGGACACCCAAAACGACTCTACGACACGCTCCTCAACCTGAACTGGGCAGCGGTCCGCAAGGAACACTACTCACTCGAGAATGATCCGTATCACATATTGCGCCAGCCCCATCTGCAGCTGCCCAACATTAATGAACAGACTATACGAAAAATGTCCAAGTGCTATAAGCATTCCCTAAGTCTTCATTGTATGGGTGCACGGAAAGTGTCCTCCAAGTGGCTGCGCCGTGAGAGCATTATCAACTCGGCCACCCCATTTGTCGACGTTGACATTTACAGTCGCTGTAAAAAAGATTTAGCGGATAGCTCGCATGTGCCCCCTGTAAGCGAAATAATCGACAAATATTTAAAAGCCGTTAACCAGCGTCGAAACGAATGATATGAGCAAACTGATCCTTAGACCTAATTCAGTTGACCGTCAACAGAAGGCGAATACGTCTTTAAGCCGTGAAGTTATAAACTGATATGTTAGCATACGCGGGATCTTTTCTTCAGCTTCAAGAAAACCCCTAATATATCGATGTATGACTTCACGAATTGAAGAAACACGTGGTCTTACATACAATGTATTGCATATTAATAAATAAATTCACATTTAATTTAAATGATAAAATCAGCTAAGTA
Organism: Drosophila fulvimacula; assembly: GCA_035045555.1. Taxonomy (NCBI): domain Eukaryota; kingdom Metazoa; phylum Arthropoda; class Insecta; order Diptera; family Drosophilidae; genus Drosophila; species Drosophila fulvimacula. The sequence continues at coordinate 1,329,516 of JAWNOX010000010.1, read as the reverse complement.
TTGCATTAAAGTGAAAACACGAATCTTATTCTCTCCCACTCATAAAAGTTGGATAACATAAACAGTACTAAGCTTGTAAGGCGAGAGGGACCGTGACAAATAACGACAATTAATTAATAATTAAGTAGTTGTAGGTTTGTAATTCGCATGTAGCGCGAATATATTGAATCAACCAACAAGGAGCGCACATCTGTTTATTTAGAACAAATCATTGATGCTTGTACATAATAGTAGCCATTTAACAGCAGTTAAAATAATTTGAATTCAAATAATTTGAATAATGGGCGCCATTAATCTACAATGCAACCATGCGCACACGCTCCAAGGTGTGAAGTGAGAGAGCTCTGTGGTGAAGAGCGGGAGATGTGGTGGAAACGATGAAATGATGGCAGCTATTAAAGCTAAAATCTTAATTTGTTTCTTTGTTGAATTTGTTTCTTACTACTGTTGCAGGACTTTTTATTTTGCAGCTTTCTCTCAAAAAAAAAAAAAAAAACTATAAATTTTTTAATGCAATCTGTTGATGTCGTACAATGGACGACATAATTAATTTAAATTTTAAATTTAAAAGTTAAATTAAATTCATATAATATTCATATATTATTTTTTAATGCACTCGAAACTTTAAAAATTTTTAGAGATTAGAAAATAATATTTAATAAAGACTACTCAGAATTTCAATTCTTGAAAGAAAAAAAAGATTTTGCTTTGCTTTTGCTTTCAAATCCAAATTTACACATTTGATTTGATGAGTATATAACATTCATATAACATACATACATACATATGTACACATACACAGACACATTAAAAACAAGAAAAAAAAATAAAAATTTTAAAATAAATAAAAAGTTATGAAGCGTATTTATGCAGACACGTATGTGCCGAAGTATCTCAGTGGGAAATGGTCGTGGGACAAAAAGTCCGACAGTCTGCGCTTTGAGCCGCATCACGATTTGGAAGATAAGAGGGAGCGCTATATAGAGACAAATGGATATAAATTCCTGCGGAATATTAATCAGGAGGAAGAGGTGATTTTCCGACAGGAGTTTGTGCGTGCTGATACCACCTTTGATACAGACACAGTGGTGATCAACGATATACGTGATCTGGTGCTCTTTTTTTCGCCCAGAGAATTTCTGACAGTCAAATTTCTTGAGTTTATTCATAAGCCCGCTGTGCACAGGTTATTGCATGCTTTGATCATCTACTTTGAGTACTTTTTGCGAATGGTTGAGTTCGTGTTAATTCGACGAGATGAACTTTCCGGTAACATGGCCCAAATACAAAGTGAGCAAACGAATGACATGAAGCGCATATTCTCGATTTACCTGAGTCAATATCGGATGCTAGTGGCTCGCAACTATAGCGCGATTCTTAAGGGCGAAGGGGACATGGCGCAGTTCTATCACATGAAAGAGATTGTTAATATATCGTCCACGATCAAGGATAAATATTTCCACGAGCAATTCCTAGCCGTTGCAATACAAATCGTATGGATCACCTTGCATAGGCGCGCCTACTACGTTATTGAGATGGAGATGAATAGATTGTTTCGCTCAGAGCACTTTATGATGAATGACTCTAAGTATCTGAAGTTTACACCATTGGAAATCAGTCTGCTATATGGACGCAACAATCACCTTGTCAATTATCGGACCCAGGTCTCCCCACTGATTCAGGAACTTCAGCATATACCCGATGAGGACTTGCCTATCCTATGGATAGGGGAACGCAAGTATCGTGGTACAGACACCCGTATTGTTCAGATTGAACTGGAATATATCGTGCCGGGGCCGCAGTTGTTTATGATCGATGTGACTCATGGGATATTGGGTCATCCAAAGATATTTTACGACACCATCTTGAACTTGGATTGGCCAGCCGTACGGTTCGCCAACTTTTCAACGGATTACGATCCGTATCAGATCGTGCGACAGCCGTGTCTGCGGCTGCCCAACATTGACGAGAGCAAGATGCGCAAAATGTCCACAAAGTACGATCAGTTCTTTAAGGTATATCGCATCTACGAGCCATTCTCCCTACAGACACTTATGAAGTGGATGCGACGCGATAAAGTGATCAGTTTTTATCGTACGGACGGCGTCTTGCAAGACATTTATCTACGTTGCAAAAAAGATCTACAGAACACACGATATGGCCCCCCTGTGGACACCATTATTAACAAATATTTCAAGCTTGTTGCTAGGTACCGTAAGCACGGCAACTTTACCAATGATAATCCATCAAGCATTACTAATCTATCAGTTATGTCAGTCATGTCAAAAGAGCACAAGAAGTCAACCGTAGACGAACGCTATTTTGAGGAATAAAGTATTATTGCTGATTAGATTTGAATGTCATAATTATAACATAAAAACACAGTGTAACAACTAGCAAATATAAACGAACATACCAAAAACATAACTCCGAAGAGCTCATTAATTTATGGGTGTTACTGGTTTTAACGCATTTTTTCGAGATCAATCACTTTTCTCTGCAACACTTACTAAGAGTTTTTACTCATGTCCTCATTTATGACAATATTTGGGAAAAATAACGATTCAAATACTGTAAGCTCATTTTCGAGTCACGAACTATATCGATATTGTAAGTCAATAACTCACTTGTACATCGATGAATTAAGCAATCGTTCTCTTATCGCTGTACAAATTTAGTAGTTCATACGAACATTAAAACACGGGAAAACTATCAAAACAGCTGTTATCACCTGCTTAATATTTGTAGTGATAAGTAGTAAGTTAACTAATATCAATGTCAACGGCACTCGAATCTCGAACGGCTCCGCCGTATAATCACTTTACACAAATCGGTGATCCTGTCTTGCGGATGCGTGCCGAAGAAGTCCAACGTGAACGTTTAGACAGCCAGGAGATCAATGGTATTGTGGATCAAATGGTAAAAGTTCTGCGGCACTACGACTGCGTGGGCGTCGCAGCACCACAATTGGGTGTTCCGTTGCGAATTATTGCCATGGAGTTTAGAGAAGGAAAGCGGGAACAGTTTACGCCCGAAGTTTACCAGCAGCGAAAGATGTCTACACTGCCACTCATCGTAAGTCACAGCTTCAGACTTGTGTTCAAAATTAACAATTTTATCTTTTAAGGTCTTTATCAATCCAAAGATTGAGATAATCAGCGATTTGCAGAACACGCAACCCGAGGGCTGCATGAGCGTGCGGGGTTTCTCTGCCAAAGTCTCTCGATATGATCGTGTACGAGTCACCGGAATTGGAATGCTTGGGACTCCTGCTGAGCTGGAACTTACGGGATGGAGCGCACGCATAGCACAGCATGAAATGGATCATTTAAATGGCATAGTTTATGTTGACCGTATGGACGTTTCGAGTTTTACTTGTAATACGTGGAAACGTATTAATTTAAATGGTGGACGTGATGTAATAACGTTTGATAAATAACTATTTCCTTGTTTGTACAGAGTCGTAAATTTAAACTCAACTCCTCGTTCACTCTCACGTTCCGAACTGGTTCAACAGAAACTATCGCAAGCATGGCACAGTTAATTATCGATTAATTTGTGTCAGCCCTGGTTGGAACCATGCACACTTAATTTTATTCACGATTATTAAAAAAATTAATATGCAAAAAAAAAGTATTGTAGTTAGTTTACCGTTATTAAACTGTAGTTATCGTAACTTGCTAACACAGAACAGAAGAATTAATATCTATCAAATATAAAGAAATAATTTTATAAAGGGTATCTGCAAGTAGACTCGACTTATTTAGGTTAACAGTGTTACGTTAACGCCGCAAACATAATTAATGGTTTATGAAGGCAAACATGTTAAAAATAAATCAAATATGCCGACTACACCAACGGCAACTCTGCACCAGCCCTGCAGCCTCGCAATCCTTCAGAAAATGGTACCAACAGCTGTGGACAACAGAACGCACAAATTTACCGCCTTACAGCCATTTCACACAGATCGGGGATCCCGTGCTGCGCGACAGAGCTGCAGAAGTTCCTGTTGAATGTGTGGATGGTAAAGAGATTCAGGCGATAGTGGATCGTATGGTACATGTGCTACACAAGTATAATTGTGTAGGTATTGCTGCGCCTCAAATTGGTGTTTCCTTGCGGATAATTGCCATGGAGTTCAATCAAGGCATTAAGAAGGAGCTTCCTCAAGCGATGTACAAGGCGCGACAAATGGCCGAGCTCCCATTGACTGTAACTATTACTAATCCATGCACATATTCATGACTAATGCGTCTCGTCTACTCGCACAGATATTTATCAATCCAAGACTGAGTGTGACAAACTATACCAAGCACAAACATCCAGAAGGTTGCATGAGCGTACGAGGATTCTCTGCGGAAGTGGAGCGCTACGAGGGTGTTCAACTGTCTGGACTGGATAGACAAGGAGCAGCCCTTTCCCTGAACCTAAGCGGCTGGAATGCACGCATTGCCCAGCACGAAATGGATCATTTAGATGGCAAACTATATACGGATCACATGGATCGCTCCACATTTACATGTACCTGCTGGGAAACGGTGAACACAAAGTCTGGCCGTGTGGAAATACCTTTTTACAAATAACGCTCATAACCTGATGCAGCTTGTTAATACATCTGTTGCTAAAAATTTAATCATAAATATGGAAATGTTTGTTGGCAACTGCTTTGTGTTCATTTATCCGAGCTCATATACATCCTCAGATTGTGATTGGCCGTCCCCAGCGCCGTTTTAGCTTTGAAATATTCGGGACTGTCCCACAGATCATGTTTATCCATCATGTATGTAAAAAGTTCACTGTATTCACGCTGTAGCAGCTTGTGGGTGCCGGCGACCTTTCTACGCAGTTCGTCGATTACTTCGGTCAAACTTGCACGAGCAGCATCATGAATGGCTTCTTCAGTTGGCTCATCCAAACCTGTCGAGTCCGATGTTTTAAGCCCCTCGTGCTGCAGCGTACGCAAGTGCATACGCTGATTCTGCCAGTCGTCCCACTGTAGCTGCAACAATTTGCCCAAATAATTTAGAACGGCGGTTCGCATGATGAACTGCCGTATACCGGGATGGGCTATGTTGCGCACACGCACTCGGAACATCCTCAAACAGTTGCTCAACTCTACGAGTCCTAATGTTAAATTACATTGAATGTTGTTTATACAGAATCGACTGCTTAAATAAATAAGCCCTTTCGGATAATATTCGGGTTATGTCAGCTACAAAGCGAAGATCTATGCTTCATTGTCGTACTTCTCAAATCTGGATACCTTCATATTACCAATCTTTTCCAAGACGACATATAGCTTATACGAGTATATAAACTTTATATGGATTGTCTCGATAGAATCGCAGGATCTTAATGGGCTTCTCAAGTAAAGAAATGCTCTTAAATATATTTATAGGATACAACTAACCAACGTTATATATATTTCCGATATTAGTGTTAGGGTAATTCCAAGAAATAACTTCTTTTATATTTAGAATACACGATTACAATAGGCGGATCAATTAGTCAAACTTAAATTAGCGGGTGTCATAAAGTGGGTTGAGCGATCTTAAAACAATCCTTCGATTTGTCCCGTCTCGGTGTTCAGATCGATGTCATAGATGGCTGGGCGAGTGGCCAGTCCGGGCATTTTGGTTATGTCACCACACATGGCGACCACAAAGCCAGCCCCGGCAGACACATACACACTCTGCACCTTGAGGGTGAAGCCCTTGGGCGCACCTTTAATGTTGGGATCCCCAGTGACCGAGCCGGAGGTCTTCGACATGCAGATAGGAAGCGAGCCAAACCCCTGAAGAGAAAAAAACATGTAAGCCACGTAGAGTTGCAGGGATACGAATAACTTACTGCGTCGGTCAAGCGCTTGACCTGACTCTTGGCTTCCTCGCTGAGTTCCACCTGGCCCGCTCCGTACATGGTCTGCGCAATCTTGGTCATCTTTTCCTCCAGAGGCAGGGCTGTTTCGTAAAGCAACTTGAATTGATTTTCCAGTTTGCAGGCCTCGATGACGGCCTCGGCTAGTGGCACCGCACCAGCACCACCGTCGGACCAGTGGGTCGAGACCACAGCAGCAAAGGCGCCCGCCTTTAGGGCCGCATTCTTCAGCAGCTCATGTTCGGCCGGGGTATCAGCCACATGGGCATTGATCGTCACCACAACGGGCATGCCAAAGGCACATCCATTGGAGATGTGCTGCAGCAGATTGGGCAGGCCTTTCTCCAGCAGCTCCAGATTCTCCTCTGTGTACTGCTTGTTGAGAGGTGCACCTGGCGTAACTGGAGCTCCACCGCCGTGCATTTTAATAGCCCTCACCGTCGTCACCAGGACCATGGCATCGGGCTTCCTGCCCGAGTTGCGGCACTTAATGTTGCAGAATTTCTCCATGCCGATATCCGAGCCAAAGCCTGCCTCGGTGCAGACGAAACCTTCGCTGCCCACCAGCTTGAGGCCAATCTCATCGGCGATTATCGAATTGCATCCATGAGCAATGTTGGCAAAGGGACCCGCGTGCACCAGCACCGGAGTGCCCTCCAGCGACTGCATTAGATTTGGCTCGAGTGCATCCTTCAGGAGCACAGCCAGCGCCCCAGTTACACCCAGATCGTCCGTTGTCACGGGAATGCCATCCTTGTTAAATGCCACGACCATTTCTCCTAGCCGGCACTTCATCTCCGCCAAGCTGGAGGACAGCGCAAGCACCGCCATAATCTCACTGGCCACTGCAATGGAGAAGCGCGTCTTGCGGCAGAGGCCCTTCTCGCTGGGAGACTCGCCAATCGTGATCTCGCGCAGATACCGATCATTGATATCCACCACTCGCTCCCACATGATGGTGTCCACATCGATATTGAGGCGTGCAAAAGCAGCCGCCTCCGTTGCGCTCAGCTCGTCGGGCTGCGTCTTATCTATGCCCAAGCGCTGCAGGCGGCGCAGCTGTATGGGAGAGAACTTGCGCTCTCCCTTAATCTTGGGCACCAGCCGATTGTACAGAGCCGTGTCCGACTGCGTCGCCTCGTGGAAGATGCGGGTGTCCAGCTGGGCGGCCACCAAATTGTTGGCCGCGGCTACAGCGTGTATATCGCCCGTGAGATGCAAATTGAACTCCTCCATGGGTATCACCTGGGCATAGCCGCCACCTGCTGCTCCGCCCTTGATGCCAAACGTGGGCCCCTGCGATGGCTGGCGCAGGGCAGCCACCACATTCCGCTGCTTATGCGCACCCAGCGCCTGGACCAAACCCATCAGCGTGGTTGTCTTGCCCTCGCCCAAAGGTGTGGGCGTGATACCCGCTACAACGACGTACTTGCCCACCTCTTGGTCTTTCAGGCGCTGCAACACGTTTAGCGAAATCTTGGCCTTGCGGCTTCCATACATCGACACCTCATTTGGCAGCAGTCCAATCTCCTCGGCCAGCTTTCCAATGTGCTTGGGTCGCTGCGCACGCGCGATGGCTATATCGGAGGGCACAGGCCTGACTGGTCGCAGCGGCAGCACCTGCAGTGGCCATTTGCCGCTGCTGGCAGTAGCCGCTGCCCTGGTGGCCGACACCACAGTGTTCTTCATGAGCATGGCCACGGTCATGGGTCCCACGCCTCCAGGCACAGGCGTCAAATAACCCGCCACGAGCTTCGCCTCTTCGTAGTCAACGTCGCCCACCAAACGGCTGCCACTCGCCTTAGATGCGTCTGCAAGCAACGAAAATGCGGACCATTCGATCCCGGTCAATTTATTCTGCCTACGTCAGAGCTCCAACATTTTGTTGACTGCTGCAGTCCGAACAAATCTGTTTACTGAGCTTCACATAAAAATTCTAGCTGAGCTGCTGCTCTTATCAGGGTCGCAGCAGAGATCAAGCGCAGCGATAAGCAAGGGTAAGCAATGGAAATTCGACCAGAGATTAAATAAGAGAAATAAGAGTGTCTATTTGGAAGTGCCCGACTAGAAGATACCCTGAACACAATACGAGTTAATTGAAGAACTTTTCCTAAAGGGGAAGTAATCAAAATGTGTCTACTTCCCGAACTCAACTGGATGAGTCTAGCTCTAATAGTGTTCTGGTACCTTGTTCTACATGAATCATTTTTGATTTAAAACTAATACAATTTGAGTCGAAATATGCCCTGTCCTGAGTCCTGGGTAGGACTAGGACTTTCTCCTATGGAAGGGTTATATCTTTTTTATATAACCTAAGCCCATTGAAAATAATGTGAACATAGAGTATAATGGTTTTCTTCAAACATATGTAACAGGGAGAAGGAGGACCTCATAAAGAATATATATTCTTGATCAGCTCGACAATCCGAGTCAATATAGCCATGTCTGAAATTTTACGTTACTCGTGTATACCATACGCAGTACGAGTTCATTTTTTCTCGATACCTTATCCCTTTTCTTTATTATCGATCAATTTCGATAAATCGATTTGCTCTTTTCGTATGCCATACGAACTGGAGACTTCAAATTCATTATGGAGAACCATCTAATAAATAGAACGATTTAGAAATTTTCAGATTTTGGATACCTCCAAATTAAAGAAAAATATTATTAAAAATTCAATTTCTTATAGTCAGGGTCTAGTCTTCACTAGTCGAGTCGTCTCGACAGGTTCACTCTTGGTTAAATTTTATGTATTTATATATAGATCGACGCAGAAAATTTAGACACACAGACAGCGGAATGACAAGCTAATTGGTACCGGAACATGGCATCCCACTTTCCACCTTGATATATTAGTGCTGAGCTTGATCATCCCTATTTGCAATTTGCTGTAAGCTTTGCCCACTCACCTGGCTTCACATTGATGCCACAGTCGATGACCACGGCGCCGGGCTTTATCCAGCTGCCCTTGACCAGCTCGGCCACTCCGATGCCCACTAGTAAAATGTCAGCGCTACGCGTGACCTCCTCCAGGTTGCGAGTTTTCGAGTGGCAAACGGTGACCGTCGCATTGGCCCACTTGAGTAGCTCGGCAGCTGGCGTGCCCACTATCTTGCTGCGGCCGAGGACAACGGCTTGAGCGCCAGCGATCTCCACGCCAGTGCTTCGTATTAGCTCCAGGCAGCCCCAAGGAGTGCAGGGCAGGAAGCCGTTGAGATCGCCGACAGCAAGGCGACCCTCGTTCACTGTATGCAGACCATCCACATCCTTGGCAGGGGAGACGGCATCTGTAATCCGATGCGCATCGATGGCCGTCTCGCAGTCCAAAGGCATCTGCACAATAATTCCGTGCACTTGAGGATCTGCATTGAGGTCGGCCAGCTGTCGGAACACATATCGTGCGATTGATTAGAACAGTCAAGGCGCTAATTATTTGAAAGCAGTTCAATTATGTACTCTATTCGTAGGGTATTACGATTTTCATATGAAATATGAAACACAGCAAAAGCGCGACTACGACATTTAATGATCAATCAAATATATAATAACATCTGGGATTTACTTAAATACTGCTCTTTTTTGATTTGTCGGTAGTGCGAGAGACCAACAGAAAAATTTGTTTGAAATATCTTAAATATAATATATACCCTGAATCCATTAAAAATGGGAAAACAGGGTATACTCATTTTGTTAAAATGTATGTAAAAGGCAGAAGGAGGTGTGGCAGACCCCACTGAGTATATATATCAGCGAGACGAGCTGAGTCGATATAGCCATGTCACTCTGTCCGCCCGAATGCATGAAAGCGTCAATCTCTCATCATATAAGAGCTAGAGACTTGAAATCTTCCTACATACAAAATTCGATAACTATTCTCGTTTTTTGTTATCGATTAAACACGAAACTCGAAATTCAGAAATAAAATGATATCTATTATATCTTAAGAGTTAGAGTCTTCAAATCTTGTATTCAGTTTTATGGCACGTGTATACAATTTTGATTTTTGTTATATTTTTGCCCATTTCGGCCTAAATTGGTAAACGCATTTAAAATACTAGAAGCTTGCTTTGACAATTTCACACATATGAATGACATAATCACGCTGTGATTTAAAAAGAAATCTTTCCAGATAAAAATGTATTAAAAAATTCATTTTCTAAGCCCGCTCTACTTGGTTAATACTTTATCTGGTATAACAGAAATAAAATGTAATACCCACTCGAGTATTTTACCGCCTCCTCGTATATATAATTTATATATATATATATATATATATATATATATATATATATTAATTAATATTTTTTGGACACCTTTCACACCATTATTCTAGTAACTACGATAATACATCCAGTAATATTTGCTGTCTCTTAACTTTTCGCACAAGCCCAGCCGCTGGAAACTAGTATATCAAGCAGTTGTACAATTTGCAGATAATAATTAATTTGTGATTAGCATTCTTTCTTCATTTCTTTTGTCATTTATTGCATAACACGTTGATTGACATTGACTTTGACTCACCTTATCGAGCAGCTCTGATTCGGTAATTGATCTGGGCAGCTGGACGTGTTCGACGTTGATGCCAATCTCCGTGGCTGCCTTTATCTTCATGCGAATGTAGACGTTCGAGTCCTCCCGACCGCCCACCTGCACGATTCTCAGTCCGGGCACAAACTGGGCGCCCGCAGCCCGTAGCTCGTTCACCTGCTGGCGCAGCTCCTCACGCAAATTCCTGGCGAGAGCAACAGGACAACATAGTATATACCATTTACAGATGGCAACTGCTACTCACTTGGCCACCGCTGTGCCTGATATGACTTTCGACTCCACGGTCATCTTTTCCACTTTCGACTCTCTGCAAAAACGCACAAAGTATTGAAGTCTACGCGCAATGTTTGGTCTCTGGACGAGGCACGATAGCAACGATAGCCAGCACTCGCGCAATGCAACTGAACTCCTATCGGCCGTGCCGGCGCTATCTATACCCATACCCATAGCTATAGCCACACATCTATGGGCCGGCATAGGTGTGTCTGTGTGCGTCCCTCTATCTCTATCTCATGCTAATCCCGCTCCACTCGCCCCTCGATCGCTCGCTTATCAGCTGACATTTGTGATTATTTGGTTTTGGGTTTCGATAGGGTCACAGCTACTCGTAAACAAATACGCGACTATGAAGCTACTAGCGAAGACCAGATTCCTCCAATGGCCATATAATCAGATCTCTCTTCATTTCAGACCTGTGACCGCAAAATGACATGTGAGCCGACTCGACTTGTTTGCTTTGCTTGTTGGGCCTGAAGAGATCCATGACATACATATGTGAGAGATATAGAGCGATAGGAAAAGTCTCTAATAATCTCAAGCTTAAGCTTTATAATACTTGTATATAAACTTATTTATATATATACTGATATATAAATTTATATTATATAAATTAATGTAGCAGAAAAATGATTTATTTATATAAATATATTTCTAGTCAGATTAAAATATTATAAGCATGGGAAAATCAAATTTAAAAATTAAATTTGGCTTAGTTAATTTTTTATTTTTAATCAATAAATGTTTTTGTGTTTTAATTACTTACATATATAATTATAATTAAAATGTATATATTTTTAAATTGTATATATCCATACTTACAACTCATAAAAATTAATTTTTTTGTAATATAATTTTTGCTATAAAATTTTATATTGAATAAATTAAAACAAAACATTTTTAGATTAAAAAAATTAACTTAACAAAATTTAATTCTTAAATATTAAAATTTATTCCCATCCTTAAAATCTTTTGATATAACTATAAATATATGTATATCAACTTACAGAACAGAAAAATTTAATTTTTAAGAATTGTAACCATTGAAAAATATGATTTAAAAATATATAAATTTTTATTATACAAATTAGTATTGTTAATCAAATTTGAACATACTAAAATCCAGTTTTTAGATTTGAATTCCAATCTATATACTTTTTCTGTACCACTGTGCACTTGGTATAGTTCTAGCAGGTATATATAACACGGGTTTCGTAATCTATTTAATACCTGAATTCGGTGCGAAACAAACAAATTCCACGAGAAAACACAAAACGCAAACAAAACCCAGCAACAAAATAAAAAAAGAGAAGAAACAAAACAGAAAAAACGTGCCTTATCGCAAGGTGCCAATTGCTATGCAGATAACATGAGGATCGGTGGACATATCAATTAGCAAATTTCGAATATAAACAAGAGAGAGTTAAGAAGCAAATATGTAGAAAGAGAGAGAGATATATATATATATATAGTTTCAAGTATCTTCTTTTTATTCCTGACCAGAGTTTTTTAATCTATTATTTACTTTATTTTAACTGCGGCACGCAGCTTTGCCGAGCGACTGCGGCTGTTGCGAGCGATTTCCGAGGCATCGGGCAGGATGACGTGTCGGTTCAGTTGGTGCCAATGGGATTGGACAAAGGATTCCATTATCTCTGGATCGTGGATCAGATCGTGTCCGCAATATTTGAGTGGCACCGGGTTGGCGACGCCCTCAATCACATTGCCATTGAGATGGCGCTTGACAATGGTGTCCTCCAGCGAGTGGAAGGTGATGGCCACCAATCGGCCCTGAAGGCGCAAGAGCAGCTCATGAGCCAGCAGCATGCCATAGTTGATCTCGTTTAGCTCGTTATTCACAAAGATTCGCAGAGCTTGAAATGTTTTGGTGGCCAAATGCGATGGTCGCTGCAGTTTGTCCAGCCGGTGTCCATTGCCCAGCGCAGAGGCCACCAGGTTCGCCAACTGGTGTGTGGTTTCTATACGATGCAGTGCATTGCGAGCCTCGACAATGACCCGCGCTATCTTCTTGCCCGCTTTCTCCTCGCCATAGACGCGCAGAATGCGCGCCAGATCTGGCTCGTCAATACGGGCCAGCACATCGGCAGCACTGACTCCGCCTCGTCCGCAATCCATGCGCATGTCCAGCGGCCCGTCGTGGGTGATAGAGAAGCCGCGTGCAGCCTCATCAAACTGCATGGAACTGCAGCCGAAATCAAACAGCATTCCATCGAAGCTCTGAGGCGGCACATTCTGGGCACGCAGCAGCTGTGGCAGATCCGAGAATTTGCCAAGTAAGGGTATTATGCGTCCTTTATAATTCTGCTCCTGGCTCATACGCTGGGCTAGTTCATGAGCCACTGGATCTCGATCGAGCGCATAGACTGTAGTCTCTGTGCAACTGTCTAGCAATCGACGCGTGTGTCCGCCAGCGCCAAAGGTCATATCGATGTACTTGCCGCCAGGCACCGGCTGCAGATACTCTATCGCCGTGTCGCAGAGCACAGGCACGTGTGGCGCATCTGGAGCTGGAGTTGATGGCGCCGCAGTCGCTGTATAGTATCTATTTGGTGTTGCTGTTAATCTTAGTCTAGTCAGGAATTGACGCGCCATTGGTGCTCTAATTGCGTTTGCCATCGTTCAGGTACTGCAGAAAGTCGGAGCTGAGCACCTGGCTGCACTGTGCAGCAGTTAAACCAGTCGCCGTTGACTCGTAACGTCTCATATACTTCTTCGCATATACGTTGTTGGAGATCCTTTCCAAGGCGTCGATTTCCCTGTTTAGCTGCTCTGTGGTTGCGGGGCTGTGACTGGCGGCGTCTGTTAGCTTGGCCACTTGCTTACGGATTTGTTCACCCAGATCCCTTTGAGGTAGGAGAGAAAATGTTTTTTTTTCAGGTGCTTAATTTTACGTTTCTGTGTTGTGTTTCGTTGCAGCGAAAAGTTGCCAATAGGTAAACCACAAACAATAGTAAACCAAGCTCTACATGCGAGGCCTATGAAATAAACAGGCTTGCTGGCTTGCTTCAGACAGATTGTATTACGCTATGAACACAGGGTGCTGAAAGCCAATAGGCCCTTTGATTGATTCCTGCTAAAGAAATTCAAGTAGCCAGTGGATTTATGCCTCTTGAGTTTGTAAATTTAACGAAAATCTATGCTGAGCCACACCTGAATTTTCCAGAAACTAAGCCAAAAGTCCTTTAAAACCTATACAAAAACACAGGAAAGACGAGCTGAAGTTACTCCATAGCAAATAGACAGACTGCACAGCTCCTAGCGAGAAAATTGTAGAAGTTAATTTATTTTAAAGACAATCAGATTTTCCTAGTTTGGCGAATGAATAATTACGCTCATTTAGTGAAAAAAAATAGTCGAAAATGTGATTCGTTTTTGATCGAATAATTATAAATTATGTTATTTAGAGCTTAAAGACACTTACATATGCATCGGCTCCTCGCCTAGGAGGAAATGCTCTGGTATCAATTGGTAGGCGTATTTGGAAGACATTTTAAAATAAAACTGTAAGTCAAGCACCACATACAAAAAAGCGAAACGAATGCGGCAAAAAACGTTAAGCCACTGAAGCTATGGGGCTTACACTCAACTGAAGTGTTCTGGCCAAATACGTTCCACAATCAGTTATGGCCATTGTGGGCAATGTTGGCATATTCCAATTGCAACCATTTCTGTCTTTGAACTATAAGCTCCACACTCCACGTTCAATTGTGGAGCGCTTTGACATCTACAGCAAAGCAAAAGTTTAAATAATATGCAACAATCAACCACATGCAATTTGCATTCCACTGTGGAACATGTTTCCATGTCCGACAGCGGTAAACGACATTAAGACCATCAAGCGACATTAAATTTAACTGCTCTGTCATGGATATTTCGACCTAGGAGCTATCATATTAAGTTGGCGATTAACTTATTAATTAATCAAATACTATACGAAAAGGTTAGATAATACCAATTGCAAGACTCCGCTGCACGAACATTTTACTGCACATGTGTGTTTAAGGCAGCTTACCTGCCGAGTTTCGTTTTTTCTGCTGGCCACTTCTCAAGTACGTTAAGAAATCTTTTATATGGTGCAGACATGCTTAATATACAACAATTTCTTACAGAAATTAATATTCTTTTAGCGCCAAAACAAAAACATTGCACGCGCAGAACAGCTGAGTAATTTAGTCATTTAGCACACTGGCAAATATATTTTGTCGCACATCAAATTAGTGCTGCAAAGCGAGAGAGCTATCGCACGTACAAAATATCGATACGTTGTAATACTTGGAGGGTATTTTTAAATTGGCTAACAGTCAATGATAATAACAAGTAACTAACGCTGCTGCTACAATAAATAACTAACTTAACTTAGCTTCATTTAAGAGAATTAGGTGTTTGTATGTATATTTTCATACAAAATATTGCACACTATCATAATAACAAATAATTAACGCTCCTGATATGATAAATTAACTTCGTTTAAGAGAATTTGGGATTTTGTATGTATATTTAAATAACTTATGCATGTTAATGCAATTAATATTAATATATTAATAATATAATATAATAATATTAAATTAAATGTTATTAAAATATTAGCAGCTTTAGTTCATTTAAAGTAAACTTAAGTTATTAAAGTGCCCGACATATTTCAATTTTGTAATTTAGTAATTTGAAGTTTATTTAGTAATTTGAAGTAAATGAAAAAAAAATGTACTTATGCATAAAAACACAGGGTACTCATGGTGGTCACAAGCAATAACAACCAATCAGAGTAAAACCGGAATAAAACACAGAGAGAGTCGCAGAGAGAACAAGAGAAAGAAAGAGAGCGCAACAGTGGTGGGCAAAAAACACACATAAAAAACATAAACAAGCATTTTTTTATTGCGTGTGCAAGAGGGAGAGAGCGTAGCGTAGGCACACAAGCACACACTCACCCAGGTACTTACGCTCACAGCTGCTTTCCGATTGCAATGTCATGAAAAAAGTTGAGTGACTTTTTTCAGTCGAGTTTTTGCCATCGAACCGAACGGTTCTTCTTCTTCACACTCGTCTTTTTTACGTTTTCCGTTGTGATTTGTTGTTCGCGTACGCACAGCATGTAAATAACGAGGGGCAAAACGAAGCACAAACCGTAAACGAAACCACACGAAACTAGCGTGCTGTAAGTCGAGCCATTTCCCCTCATTCACCATTTATAATTAATCAAGGCGCCAAAATTAAGTCGCGCCAAATTTTGCAAAAAAAAAGAGGGCAGCACAAGTGCAAACACACACACACACACGCTTAAGTGTGTGTATATTTTTGGCGTGCGCGGCCATTTTTTTCCTTAGCTCTCAAGTCTGCATGTGTGTGCGTGTGTGCTTAGTGTACTCGAAATCGTAAGAGAAAACGTAAAAAGTGCAAATAGACACAATTTATATTTTTTTAAAATAATAATTAATATATAAAAAATATTAAATTTGAGTTTACATAGATAGGCAAATATCTATAATCGCGAGTGTAACGAAAAGCGCGAAAAGTAAAATAATAGAATCACACAAAAGTTGTGAAAGGATAACGGAAGGAAACGCGAATATTCGCTGCCACACCCCCTCCCCGCAAATAGGTCATTCAGAACACGTGCTTTTACTACGAAAATATCAACAGAAAGGCGCGTAAAAACAGAACACAATAACAACAGCTATTTCCAGTTGGTAAGTATTTTGAAATGTTTTTCTTTTATTACTTTTCCAACCAAAATAGCGGTTTTTTTTTTGTATGAACTTGTTTACAGTGGTTAAATTTTATATTTTATTTATTGTGCATTTTTAGGCATGTTATATATGATATTATTTTCACCACTCTTATTGATCTAACTCTCTTTTGATATCTTTGGATTCAATGCGGAAAAACAAGAGAACTTATAAATATTTAAATCCACCTAGCACAACAAGTTCATCATTTATAGGGTCAAAAAATGTGTCATCGAAACATTTGTTCATTTGCAAACAGAATTGTAATACTGTGCAACGACGGCTGCCAATATTTACCCACCCCCGCCCTGGTCATTGTTTGACTTCTTTATGTGCCATTCATTCGGTGGCGGTTTGTGTGTCGTCTTTTTATCTCTACTGTTTTTTTTTTGCTCTCGTGCTCAGCACTTTTTTCTTTCTTTTTTTTTTTTGCACGTCGCCCCCACCAACTGCCGTAGCCTTTTTCGTTTATTTGCTTAGCAGCAGTCCAAGCTTTTATTGCTTTTTTTTTTGCAGCTTGCTTCTGTCCGGCTCTTCATTTGTTTATGTTGCTAACTCGCTCTCGGGCTCTCACTCTCTCTCTTGCTCTCTTATGCTGTTCAGCTGCGGTCGCTGCTCGCGCTCAATTAATTTTCGTTGATTCGTTTTTTTACGTTGTGTGTGTGCGTGTGAGTATGTTTGCATGTTTTTGTGTGTTCGTTAAATTTTTTTTGTGTATACCTATTTTTTATACACACATACTTACATACATATGTATGTGTGTATGCTTCTGAACAGCGTTGGCGTTAGCGTGCTTTTGGGGCCGCCTGAGTGATTCCCGTCTTCAGCTGTAGTTGCATTGAATGTGTGTGTGTGTGTGTGTGTGTGTGTATGTATGTTTATTTGTTTGACGCTACTTTCAATAAATACGAAAAGTAATCTACTTAAGTTTATTTTTCATTTTCGTTTTAAAATATATTAATGAACGATAGTCCAGCACCTATCCTTCAACACTATAGGGCCACAGCCTGCGTGTCTCTCTCCTTAAGCCTTTACCCTGTGCCCATCTGATGGACTAACGTTAACAGAAGGAAAAAAAATCAACAACAACAACAACAACCGGTTCTTTTGACCAGCGAGCTATAAAAATGTTTTAAGAAAAAACCAAAAGAAACAAAAAAACTGCTCTGACGTCAACTGCGCAGCAGCGCAGCAACGACAACAAAACAGCTACGCACTGCGTCTGTGTGTCTGACTGTATGTGTGTCACTCATTCTCCCACTCTTGTGCGGCGCTTCGCCACTCTATCTCTTTCCCTCACTCTCTCGGACCGATTTAATAACTCAATTTGTTTTATTTGAACGCGGCGCGCGCCAATTCAGATGTTTTCTTCTTATTGATTTTTTTTTGTAAAACAAAAAAAAAACGGGAAAAAGTATCGAAATAAAGGAAACACGCGTAAAATTGGTCGGACAAACACCTGTGACAGCTTTTTGTTTACAAATTTTCACTATTTTTTTATTTTTTATTTTGGCTTATAGGTCAATAAAAGAGAACGCAATATTATTTGTTATATGTTTATAAGCATTAATTAATTCATTATTATTTTAACATGTGATCTGAAAGATATCTGACTGTATTATATATATAAATACATAAAAGTGTAGGCTAGCACATAGATAATTCATCTTGTTTGATTATTTTTGTTTCTTTGTTTACAATTCCTAAAAAAGATGATTTTATATTTAAGCCTTAGCATATTGCTGATAAACAGACGAACTATTTCCAATACTTGAAATCCATATTTGTCCTATTCTTAAATATAAATACATTTAAAATAATTTTGTTTACTATATATATATATATATATATATATATATATATATATATATATATATATGCATCGTTGTATATTAATCAACAATACACGATCATCAAGTCCTTACTGGAGGACTATGTGAAAAACTATTTCCATAAAAGACTATAGCAAAGTAAACAGATAGATTAAAATAGATTTGTATTAATTATATATGCACATAAATGTCAGATTAAAATTTTAAATTTATCAAAATTTCTATTTTCTGTTCTATTTATGATGCAGTATGTTAAAAACTTGTGTATCTCTACAGATTGTAGTATTTTCGTATAAATCGAAAATTATCTCACAGATTACATAAATTTTCATGAAAAAAATGTCCTTAAATTCTGTACAACTCAAACCCACTATAATATTGCTAACCTGTTTGGTAGCAATTGTATTAGCCGAAAAAAAATACACTTAATTTTCTGGACTGCTGTCTATTAAGCTTCACATTTCATATACTCTTATACACATACTTGCTTAATACTGTAGTTCAATATATTTATATATATATGATTTACAAGTGTTCAAAACTATAATGAGTATATGGCTTATAAGTTAATACAATATTGTTTCGTACCTTTTACCTAAGTTGCCTAAAGTCAGCGTCGGTACCTAACGAGCTAAAACTTGAAATTGCAATATATCTGTTTTTCTTTGTTTTTTAAAACTAGTTATTTGATCATAAGGTGATTAAATGTTGTATGGTTATCCTGAATAATCTGAAAAAATGTACCCAGTTTTAGGGTGTCTCTCAGTCGATGGCGCCCGGCTTAAGCCTTCTTACTTATTTTGTTTTAGAATAATTTGAAATAGTCTTCTTTTGTTGTTCTGCAATTCTTGAATGTATTCCAAATCAGATAAGTGCCTCTCGTCTGTTCTTTATTTAGCATTTGCTTTGGGGAGTCTCATCTTTGTGGCAGATTACGAATTGCCCCATTTTTGCAAAGAGTTCTGCTCAGTGTTCTTCAGTTCTCGAGGTGATTGACACGTTCCAGTGGCGCCCCTGACTCTTAGCTGGCCTCCCGGCTCTTTCTTACAGAGTGCATAAAAAATAGAGAAATTAAATTTTTTTTTTTTGTTCTCGTTCACTAATGAGAAGAGTATATGTGTTTGTGTCATGTTCCTCTTACAATTGTCCAGTTACAGTTAAAAATAAATATTTGAATATATACTTTTGGGGTCTCCAAATAGACCCCATTGGGTTGCGGCCCTTCGGAAAGCACAGATTTGTTAAAACTGTTCCAATTAGTGGACGGGCATCATGCGGACGGCTACGGCCGACTTCATCGTTCTTGCTTGTTCTTTTTGCATTTTTCATATAAATGAAATGTTGTGTTGTCACATCGGCTTTTTTGCTTTGCACAAGCGCCTTTTTTGTTTATCTTGTGTTTTTTGGCATTGTTTTTTCAGTGCTTGGCTTGCAAAGTTTTGTTTTATTTATTGCACGTTTAATTCATAAACAATTAATTAATTCATGCACATTTATGTTAAATTTATGTACGAAAAGTCTAAAAAAATTGCCAACTATTTGTAAAGAAAAAAATGAAGCAAAGCCAAATGGAAAGCCAAATGGAAAAAGTAGTTTAACTGTTCTGTTGACTCTACAGAAATTTGCGACGGAAGCCTAAATAACAATTACAATATTTCTGTATTTTCAGCATAAAAGCTAAACGACAAAAAAGAGAATAAGCCAAGAAGTTGTGTAAGCCGCGTTTCGATTTCAGTTTAGTTGCAATCGTTGCCCGGCTCGGTTACGCTCTCTTTCTCTCCAATCTTTGCTGCAGCGCTTGCTTTGAAAAGGCCACAATCTGGACGCTCGAACGATCGCCTATCGACCGCTGAACCTAGGCGGGCAGCCGCTTATGGCAGCCGAATTGCCAACGACGACGCCGAATGGCGCTGGTAGCGATTATCATCTGCATCGGTCCATCGATCAGCTGCGCACGCTTAGCCATCTCACGCAGCAGCAGCTGGTCCATGACTACAAACCCTTCAACATCAACGAGTTCCGTCAGAACGTTGAGCGTTTGGACTACTCCCGCAAAAACGGGTTGGTGCAACAGCAGCAAATACTCATCGACCAGCAGCAGCAGCAACAACAGCAACAGCAACAGCAGCAGCAGCATCAACAAGCGCATCAGCACGATTCCGAGCAGCAACAGCAGCAGCTGCTCCATCAACCACAGCTAAAAGGCAACTACAGTGCTCCAAGTTCGCCGCCAACGCCCACTCAGCTCACCGAGCACCAGGAGCAAAAGGTGAGAGCAGCTCTCTTTTAGTTAAGGACTATTACGATTCATAATTCTCTGTATGGAGCTTTCTAATATTCAATATATAAAAAATAACAATATATATAATATATAAAATATAAAATATTGTATATAATATATAATATCAAAAAATTAATAATTTATAATATAGAAAATATTTAATACAATCATTCAAATTTAATATTCAATATATAAAAAATAACAACATATATAATATATAAAATATAAAATATTATATATAATATATAATAAAAAATTCATCATTTATAATATAGAAAATATTTAATCGGATGGGACAGTTGACTAATTTAATTTAGAAGGATAATAATCTTAACCTTATCTTTGACATCCAGTCAGAAACAAAAAATTCTTGACGTATTTATATTAAATCGGGTATTTAGCTATTTTCTCTTCTATCTAGTTCTACAAATCAATCATTTAAACTGAACTATGTTAGCTACTGGGCATTATGGATTATTTGATATTTAAAAGAATTATAAGAGAGGGTAAGGTTGAATGATGAATGGAGAAATGGATTCGCTGATAAACAACAGTAGTTAATGCTTTACACAATATCGCAAATAATATGTTATTTTATATATAATAATAACTACATCTGAGATGCTTAAAAAAATTCTAGACTTATAATTTTTAAACAGAAAACATTAATTGGCATTAAGTCTAAAGTGGGATCATTTTAATTTCTAATTTCAATTAAATGTTTAAATATTATATATATAAATATTTGAATTATTGGTCTTTGGAACAATTTTGAGAATGAGAAAGAACTAATCTTTATATGTTTTAACTTTTTTCTCGCATTTTCTAATATTGCAGTATGATCCGAGTCGTTCGCCTTCTCGACAGCATGCCGGTAGCAATGGTAGCAACGGCTCATCGCCCGAGGATCAGCGTCAGGGCGGGGAGCAGACAAAGCCGTACAAGTGCGCTTCATGCAGTAAATCGTTTGCCAATTCATCCTATTTGTCGCAGCATACGCGCATCCACTTGGGCATCAAGCCGTACCGCTGTGAAATATGCCAGCGCAAGTTCACGCAGCTGTCGCACCTGCAGCAGCATATACGCACGCATACGGGAGACAAACCATATAAATGCCGGCATACGGGCTGCCCAAAGGCCTTCTCACAGCTCTCCAACCTGCAGTCGCATTCGCGCTGCCATCAGACGGATAAGCCGTTCAAATGCAACTCGTGCTACAAGTGTTTCGGCGATGAGGTGACGCTGCTCGAACACATACCCAAGCACAAGGACTCGAAGCATTTGAAGACGCACATTTGCCAGCTGTGCGGCAAGTCCTACACGCAGGAAACCTATCTGCAGAAGCATTTGCAAAAGCATGCGGAAAAAGCCGAGAAGCAACAGCAGCGACACACGACGCCGGCCTCCAATCTGCAGCAGCATGTGCCAGCGGGTGGCATTGGACTGAATCTGCAAAGGCAGGCAATGAGTGATGCTAATGCCGCGTATTGGGCCAAAATGGGCGTTGATAGTGCCGCCGCCACGTTGGCCGAGGCCATACAGCAGCAGCTGCCGCAGGCTAACGGCAGTTCCTATGCCAACTTTGCAACACTCCAGCAGCAGCAGCAACAGCAGCAGCAGCAGGAACTGCTGCAGCAGCATCATCAGCGCTTGGCTAATAGCGGCGGAGACACGCCAGGACACTCGCACAGCCCGCACGACGAGGCTGGCGAGGATCTGGTGCTGCGCCAGAGTACGCCACAGCATCATATACAACAGCAGCAGCAGCAACAACAGCAGCATCAACAGCAGCAGCAACACGCGACGCATGCTCATTCACCCGGACCGGGTACCTCTGCCTTTACGCCGCTGAGCGCCACCGTTGCACCACCGCCCACGCATCTGCAGCAGCATCGAGGACCACCTTCAGCCACAGCCGCCTACCTTTACCAGCAGAATGCAGCTGCTGCTGCTGCCGCCGCCGCCTTTCCCACGCAGCTAATCTCTCTGCATCAGATACGAAACTATGCCCATCAACCTGGCGCTGGACTTCTGCCCGGCGATCATTTGGCTTTGGGCCTGAGTACCGTGGCCAAGGAGAAGGCGCAATAGTATAGGGCGACTGGCCATAAAAGGCAGCCAAAAGAGCAACAGTTACGATGACAACAAAAGCAGCTTAAGTTAAGTTAAGGTTAAGTTAGGCTTAGCTTGGGCTGATTTAAAGAAAGGGAGAGCTGTTGATGCCTGGTTTCCTCTAGCCAGCTCTGATGTGGCTGGACAGTACGACTGAAACACTTTATAGCTAAGTCGGCATCTGCACTGCCACATCGAAGCACTCACATAGATTTAGAAACTCACTGCCTCAAAAAAATGAAAAACAAATGAAATATGTCCATACAATGCGACCCATACATACAGCAAACCAGGCTTTGACAGCTTTACCCCGTAGAAAAACTACTTGAAAATTATTTTTTACAGCAAACTCAGGTTTTTACTTAGCTCTTAGAACACACTATCTATACATAATTAAAGTGTAAGCAATATTTACAAGCATGTTCAAGAAAAGCACAAAACTCTATTCAACTTGAAATCACTTTTGTTTCCAGTTGCAAACAGTTTTTGTTTATGATAGTTCGTAAGCCTGTACAACAACCTACAAAATATAGAGTATGATAGGTGCCGTACAAAGTACTGCGATAGTTATGTATCCACAGATGAATAGTGTATATATTACAACTAACTATAATGTGCTGTACAAGTCAACGTATCAACGTAGTTATACAATCAACAATTTGTCTGTGTAAATCAAGATTTAACCAAACTACGCTAGGAACTTTTTATATTTAAGCGAAAATAAACTTAATTTATAAGCAAATAATGTAAAAAAAGAATGAATAAAAATTGAACCATATTTATAAAAGTAAATGAAGTTATAGATCCCTGATCAGTCTTATTCTAATTCAAAGGTCCAGCAACCGCAAGCATGCAAGAATCTGAGGAAGCAATGATGCAGAAGCAAATGCACATAATCCGCTTATGTTGCTAGACAGCGGAAAACCTTCTACAACATGCTTAGGAGGATCACAGGAGATTTACCTTCTCAGATGCTTGGCATTCGCGTCCTTTCATATTTTCCTATTACCCTCAGCAGCAAAGAAATTCAAATTGACAAACAGCTGCTGCTCCGTCGATTGACGTCGCATTTCGAAGATTAATGATGGTATTGCCTGAGCGAAGCTCAAATTTGAATATATGGTCATTCAGTGGTACGTTGTTTCGAGCTAAATTTAGATATTACAATATTGGCTTCAGCATTGAAACGGATGCGAGAAATACTAATGCATCAAATATTTAATTACGCAGAACTGAAGATTTTTTGTTGCTCGATCTTTCACTGAGTATTTTTATACGCATTGAAAATGGGAAAACGGGGTATAATGGCTTTGCGAAAATTTATGTGACAAGCAGAAGGAGGCGTGGCGGGCGTCGTAAAGTATATATATTCTTGTTTAGCTCGACAGAACCTATAAGAGACCTGAAATATTCTATGGAAGTATAGCTGCACAGTTCATAACTCTTTCCGATTTAATGTTATTGGCTAGAAACAAAATCTAAATTAAGTTACATATACAATAATATCTTTTGCATCTTTGGAGTTAGAGTCAATTTGTTGTATATTTTATACAATTTCGATTTTTGATTAATTTCTTATACCATACCCCTTCGCCCCAATTTGCAAAAAGCGTATTTCAAATACTTGAGACTTGTGCTTTGAATGGAAGTTTGATTCGAAAAATCCATAAACAAAAAACGTATTATTTAATTTCCATTTTTAATTGAGCGCGTGCTTACATGTGTGTATGTATGTTGCTATGCTACTTGCACTATATGTACATATATGAAATATAATGCTGGCTTTTCGCAGGGTTCAGGGTATCTCCTAGTCGAACAGTTTCGACTAGCACACTCTTACTTTTTATTTAATCACATCTAGAACAAGTTGTGTAAAGTATATTTGTTTTTATAAGAGATATACATACATGCTCAACAGACAAGCTAAGTAGATTTTCATATCAGAGAAATCTCTTTTATTTTATTTGTTTAATAAATTGCCAACCCGTTTTAATTGATCAATTGTATTTGATTATAGATAAAATTGAAATAGTTGTAGTATTTTGAGTCATTCGCAAATTCGAATGTGCTGTGTGAGGGAGGGTATTTGCCTTTCGGATTTATGGATTTTTGTTGTCGTACATTTTTGTGATTTCTGGTTTTTTTCTTTCCCATTTTGACTGCAACAACAAACTGCTTATAGGGAACTACCGAACACATCACGAATTTCAACTTGTGGCCACAAGTGCTCACTCGAAAAACGAGTACATCAAAAGTTCTCCTAACGAAGCTTAAAGTTTTTAAGATTTGGCTCGTCGGACGTGGCGGGAGTCGATTGAAAAAAAATAAAAAAATAAGAATAAAAATCAATTTGAAAAGAAAATGCAATATGATAGTAAATTATTTATAATGTGCATTTTAGACACATTTATCTATGGAGTATTATGGAGTATATTAAATAGATCAATGAGAGCGTATATTATTTACGCTCCTCTAACTTCAATTACTTCACTTCACTTCACTTCTAACTTACAACTTCTAAAATACGTTTTTAATTTGAATCGATTCTTGGACAAGAAGATTTACTTATATATGTATGTATATATTCCTATTATTATTATTATATATAAATACCAATTTTTCCGATATTTGT
This sequence comes from Drosophila fulvimacula, assembly GCA_035045555.1. Classification (NCBI taxonomy): domain Eukaryota; kingdom Metazoa; phylum Arthropoda; class Insecta; order Diptera; family Drosophilidae; genus Drosophila; species Drosophila fulvimacula. Next base: position 1,304,208 of record JAWNOX010000010.1, on the reverse strand, counting down.
CTTACCAATGAGCGATTTGTGTAAATTGAAGTATTTTTTTGCGGACTAGGCGAATAGTATTTGGGAATTCCAGTTGTAAAACTATGAAAGATATAGATTTACACGGCGTTAAACTCGCATCAGTTAATGTTGAAAGATACGAAAAGCTCACCCAGAATGATGGCCTGACAACAAAGCAGATATTGTACACAGCTAATTTACAGCATGGATGTTAAAATTCATGAATTTACACACATAACTTTAAACAACATTTTGTTTTGATAGATCTACGATGTCTATTGATTATTTCTTATCATCTTAAATCAATTTCATGCCGAATTTTATGAGGCTCAACACAAGCCAAAGCCCCGAGAACAAAAACTGCGAAGACACCAGATACCAGAAACCAGTTTTAGAACTAAGCAGGTGTTTCACTCAAACGGCGTTGAATATACATAAAAATAAAAGTAAACATGGGCAAATAAAAGCAAAAAACATAAAAAATACAATAAAATAAGAGAAATAAAATATGTTTATGGGCGCATAAGTGTCTTTGGTGAGCTCGTTAAACTCGAATGAATAGCGAAACGGATCCGATAATTGAAGCAGTAGAGGAAAACAGAGGCGCCCACAAGAAGTCAATGAAAGACCATCAAAGGATTTGCCAATTGCCTGCTTACTGGAAACAATGCACATTTAGGATATTTCTTAAGTATTTGGGCACGAGTGCGATCCTTTATACTTGCTCTTTACTCTTTTTTCATTTTTTACGAATGAGGAAAAGCCAGCCCTACTCTAAGGATTGCCGACAATAAACCAACAAATCATCGCTAAACCCGTCAAAGATCGGCACACAAAAGAGCGAACGAGACAGAATTGGCAACACACCACAAAAATGAAAAGAAGAAAATAATGCAAAAGCAACCGAAACAAAGATCTGTGGACAATGGCAATACATCGATCTATAATCGATCATTTGGCAGATTGTGCGAATGCTGAAGAGAAGAAAGGGAAATTTGCCAATTGTTTGTGCCACCCCACAACTCAATCTGTCTCTCTTTCTCTCTCTCTCTCTCTCTCTCTCTCTCTCCGGGGTCGCCTCTGAAGTGCGATCTCTTTATATCGAGGGCGCTACGCAATGTTTGCCAATAATTTAATTGATAAATGATTTGAAATGATTTTTTTTTTTTTTTTTTTTTTGGCAACTCGCGATCGCATCGATCATAAACGCAACGAAGCATTCGACTTTGGGACTAGTCATTGATTAGCATATCAATATACAATATTATAAATGCACTAATGATCAAGGGATTGTTGGGCTCTGTGTCTGCTATCTGCCATATCTCCAGCAAATGTCTTTTGTTTGCCTGATCTTTCAGTTTCTGGGGTGCTGACATCATCACGAGGCTTTTCCTTTTGGCTGCATCATCACGGCCTTTGTTATGCTAACTATGAGAAAAACGCGAGCTAAGGATCTCTATGCCACAGGATTCCCTTACTGCTCACTGTCAATTCTACTTTTTAGCCTGTCCCGCTTGATCGATATGATAATTAGAATGCAATGCCTGAGGTCAAAAATGAGTTGATAAAAAATGAGAGGCATCTGCAAAGCCAGTACACAGAAAACATATTAGGGTTAGAAAACGAAGCAAAGAAGATATGGATTGTTTAAGAAGTTTTATATAATACAAACAAAAAATAATAATTTAAGTTATACTTTAAATAAGAATATTTTACTTATGATCATCACACTTATCTTCTTCACAATCATCGTATTCTTCAGTTATTTGTTCATCTATAAATATTTTCTTATTTTTCTTTATATATATATATATGTATAAATGTATATAGATATATAATCAGATATAGATTATAGAATGGAATGTTATGGATAGTTTTAGCATCTATTTTAAGTAAAATAAAAATAGTTTAAAAACTAAAACTTTTCTTTTAATTATTTTATTTACATAAAAGAAACATTTTATGATATTGAAAAGAAAAGTTTATTTATTTATTCTTTTATTTTATAAAAAATTATTTTTATGATGTACTGTTTTTTGGCTAAACCTGTTTATTTTGTTTATACTACTCAAGATTTCAGACGGAAATATATATATTAAATATTTTTTGCTATGTATTAAAATTAATAAATTAAAATTATTTTTCAATAAAATATAAAATTTATAAAACATATTATTATTAGAAAAAATATTGAAACTAATAGCAACATATTTTTGGTCGGCTTTTTATAAAGTTTATTATACAAGTATAAGATCTATAAGGATCACAGCTGGAAAATCGAAACTTTCAAGATGCACAGATCAAGTAAAGGAAGGGAATCGTAATTTATTGGGTTGCAGTGCATCCCCTTAGCCGGAGGCATTATGCAAATGTAAATTGCTTCGATTTGAATATTGTGTGTATGGGATTTCAATGCCAAGAGATAATTTGATGCTGCAGAAAGGCGGCATCAATGCCATCAATAGATTTATGGTTTCTAAACTCCAGACATAATCAAAACACACAAAAAGTTGCTTACATAGAGTAACGGAACGGCTTGGGTACTGGGTACTCAGGGGTCGCACAACCCTCAGAGCTGAGTTGAGTTTAGCATAAGAAAAGGACTTCGAGGATCTCGACGCTCGAATCCCTGTGTGTGATGTCGCTTGTGCGGGCAAAATGTAACCCTAGCATTTAGTCGCCATTCAGCGATTCTTTGGATAAACTATTTATGAAATTATTACACAATGCGCACAATATATTGAGTGGGGTGCTATGATTAGCCCAGTTCGGCTCGACAAAGACAGTTGGAATAGAAAGGCGCAAGAGGAGAGGTGTGTATGTTTTTCCCATAACTTCTTGTTGTCTGTGTGCGCCTTTTTGTTGCCATTCAGTGATTCTTCATATTGCTATTCTTTACCAACATTGTTTTTTTTGCATATATTGGTTTCGCTATCATCTTTGTTCTCGAATATATTTGTATCTGTGCCATTCAACTCTTTGTTGGATTCTAATAAGGTGCGATATTGTGAAATTTGATGCGATTTTTCTCTATTATTAAATTTTGAACCCTTATTTTTTGCACACTTTTGTCAGCCTCTGTTGCACCTTCTACAATGGGTTTAATTGCTGAGGTTTTGTCTGTGGCGTTGTGTGCATAGCGATTCCTTTGTGTTCATTGTGCGAGGCCCGCTGATTAGCAATCGGATTGATATGTTATTGGTGTCTATCAATGTCGAATAGCGAAATTTGTGGATTATTAATTACACGTTCGATGGAAATTTGCATTGATTAGCAAATCGTTCTCTATGATCCTAAAATAATATCCAATAAAATCTGAGGTGAATTCTAATTGGTATTAAAAAATACAGAAAATTCTATAAAGCTAATGTTAAGTGGTATATTACAATCTCTTTCGCTTGCGAACTATTTATTGAACCCAAATACAATGTATAGGAATAAATAGCTGATTCTTTCGTATCATTAGAGAGATTTATTATATATCCGTTTTTAACCGTACCTGTCATATCAAATAACTTTGAATTAAACTTATTTTGCTTGTTAAACACATATGTTACACGGTTCCCTGAAAATGATTAGTATGCCCTATCTTGCCAAAATATATATTCATAAAATTGCACAAAATCTATATTATATTACTTATACCTTTTTGATGATTCCAACTTTGGTTGAAAATGGAAATAGCCTTATAGACCTTACATCTTTTAAAATGTATATCGTAAATAGATAAATGCATTACAATAAATTATTAACATCTACTTATATGTAAATGGCATTAAAATAAATATAGTCATAAATATTTATCTATATCTTATACTCAGATTTCTAACGTTCTTTTCGTGATCTACAAGAATTTCTTCATTTACAATATTCACCCATTATATTACAATTTTATAAGGTGATAGCCTTACATCATCTAAAATTTTTTTCAAAATGCGAATGCAACCTAAAAACCGTCATAACTTTGTCAACGTGTTTAAAAACATGTAAACATATTAAATTTTTTTTTAAATATTTAATATTTAAATAAATGCAAATAATTGCCTAAAATTGTAAAAAGATTTTAGCATTAGCATTCCTACATAAGAAAACTGTCGTTTGCAGTACACAAATTTAAATTCTTCTTTTAAATTCTTCTGCAATTATTTTCTTACTTGTTCTAAACTTTTTTTCAGAATAAATTGCTGATATCTCTTTGGAAAAAATAAATCAGTGAAGCCAAAATGTACATAAGTAAAGCGTTTTTAATTATTTATTGTTTACCTAAGACTTATTCAAATTAAAGACCCACACTCTTATTTTTTTTGCATTTTACAATTAACTATATACAAATATTTATAAAAGTGAAAAACAAACTTTTTGAATTGGTTTGACACTTTTTTTACAGAAATGGAAGGCGATACACGTGCTTTAAAAAACTGCGCAGTTCGTTATCCTCTGTGAACGCAAACCAAAATGACGCACCGACATAAATTTAATTACGATTTTCAAAATAAGTGAAAAAAAATTTTTATATTTTCAATTGTAAAAAGGTACAAAAAAAAGAAAGAAAAAATTACCCGTTAAGCTGGAAACTTACAGTAACGAATTAACAATACTCATTGAAAGTGCCGCCAAAAAAAACTTGTCACACAGCATTTTAACATATTTTCAAAGGGTCTTCTCTGCTAGCATAAAAAATTAAATAAAAAATAAAAAACGAGACCCAATTATACACGACTTTTTCTGTAGTCAAGCATAAAAAATGCAGCCTAAAAAAAATGGGTTAAAAAATTGACGCGCTGTATAAAAAGGCGCGCTTGCAGCAAGGATGCGCTCGCAGCCTGATGATTTTTTTTGTTGCGAGGAGAAGAAAAAACATATAGCTATCCAAAAAAGTATGCAACGGAGGCTCATTTGAATATTAGGCGCTAGAAATGTTCTCACGATTTTTTGTGCTTACTTTGTTTTTTTTTTTACTGCTAAGAGACTACCCACAGGCCTCAAGGATAATGGAAGAGCGCACAAGGAAGACAGCTCGTATAAAAAATAAGAATCCGGATTTTTTTGCCTCATTTCCATGGCAAGGAACACTGCTTAAGAAGCAGCTCGGCAAAGGCAAAGGCAAAGGGTGAACGCGCACAAAGGGATAAAAAAGCGCTCTTAATTTATGCACAACACGTTCGCGGATCGGACAAAGGGTTGAACGCGTGATCCTTGCACAGGATATCTGTGTGCAGCCCATCCGTCGCATTTGCATATTTGATCAAGTCCTTTTGTAAAGGGTGCGGGCCCAGGGCAGGCCCAGGTCCAGGGTCAGCATCATTTTTCATTTCTACTTCTCTAAAAAAAAGAAATAGAAAAATACGCAAATTATTCAAAAATGTCCTTAATGCGTAGCACGTATAACTTGGTCTACGACTCAGAGTCGAACTCAATTCCAATCGAATTGTTTTTTTATTAAATAAATACTAACTAGTTTAAGTTCTAAGTTTAAGTTATCTGCTCTTCTATATTTCTCTTGGTAGTATTATCTGCTTACCTTCATAGGTAGACAGTCAAGCTTGCTAAAGCAAGGATTCACCCTTCATTATGCAATTTCTGTGAGGCTCTTATTTTTTGACATCTTGGGTCTGCTGTATGCTATCTGTTTTGCATATTCGGGTCTTGCTGACATCTTGTGTGACGCTTTATAAAAGTTTTAAATCAATATTTGCTCATTAGTCATGTTCAATAATTCTAATTATAGTAATTTATTTCCAAAGGACATTCAATGTTCTTTCAAATAAAGAAAACCAGCTGCCACTTGGCAAAGAGATTTGGGAATCTACTTCCGATATATATAATAAAAAATCATATTTAAAGTTAGAATTAGATTTCTTAAGATATTACATTTGGTTAAATATATAAAAGTATTATTATATATTATATATTATTATTTTATAATATTATATATTTTTGTATTTTTGTATATTCATTTATAACAATATTATTATAAATTATACCTTTTTTAAATAACTTGATAATTCCAAATTTCTTTCCAGCCAACCGCATGAAATGCAACGAGAGATTGCTAAATGTCTTCATTTAATTAGCAGATTCATTAGCATATTTGGTCGATTAAATTAATGTACTTAACATTTCACTAAACTATAGAATGTGATGTAATTTATTTATTCAGAATCAGATTGTAGTGTTATCTGATTCTGATATTCATTAAAAATTTGTTAATATATTGAGGCACTGTAAAAATTGCTGCATGTACTACTACTATACACTATACGTAATTCATTATCTCTATAAATTTAGCTTCATGTTTTTAGAGATTTGTTTTAGATTTCATCAAATCAATTGCCATTGCCGCCTCAGACTTGGCTTTCTCATCGTTCGTCTTCCAGATTGATACCATTTTCAAAACTGTCAACTGATTGCTAAAGAGGTAGCTCTAATAATATTAATTATAGCTTAGTTTTTAGAAATTGTTTAACGGTTTCCCAAAAGCTTTCGAATGGTTTTTTTTTTGGCGTGTGCAAACATTCCAAAGTTGTCGAACAAAATCAATCAAATTCGGTGACATCCGCAGATAACAATATAAAATAAAAAAAAAACAACGTCAGCATCAAACTCTATAAAATTAATTAGCAAACGTTAAATAAATTATGCGAAAATTATACAAAATTATACGAAAAAATTGGCAAAATAAAAGCGAATAAACATTTTAATAATAAGTATGCAGAAATGGCCAAATGCTGCGAATCAAATAGCTTTTGCGGTGTCTAAATTTAATTAATTTACTTAATTACAGGCCCGGCTTAATAGCTGCCAATAGATCTGCCTGACCTCACATAAAACTGGTTAACTTGTGCCAAAATTAATTTTTGACGGGTTCATTTATGATCAAAGGCAGGGGGAGACAAGAGCCTTCCAATGATTTTAAAAAAAAGGTGCGCTTGTAAACAAAATGAGCAATCGACAGCTAAATTTTCAGCATAAGAAAAAGTGAAGGAAAGAAAACCGAAAATAAAATACTCTAACGGGCATAGAACTCATAGCACGTAATCAATATACAGTCATATAAAATAAAGAAAGCCAATATACTCGTTTCATTTTCATAAATGAATATAAAAAGTAAAAAATCAGATTAATGTACTATTGAGGATTTCAACAATAATCCTTAATAAGTAGACCCATATATTATCGATTTCGGATGACATTTATGCTTTTGCCTGGAAAACTTTGGGTTTATGACGGTAAGGAATTAAGAACATCCTAAAAGTAATAGAATTTTTGCTCAATACCATATATAAAAGCCCGGTAACTTGGGTTAAGCTAATACTTATCGTAAGTAATATCGAATTTCTAGTGTCTAGTGCTAATTTGAAATTATTATTATTAAATTTAATTTAATTACATTAATTATTTCTATACACATATTAATATAAATACACAATTTTACGATCGCCACATACTTTATATGCTAATGGTAATACTCACTTTTAGGGCATTCCCAATAATATGAAAATAAGAGAAATGATTGATTGAATGTCAGTTGATGTCAGCAACAAGAAGAGACAGAGCAAGCAGCAGAAGGGGGACTAAACCTATTAAAAAACTGTTTGGTAGATGGTTATACTTGGATTCTGCTTTCGAAAGATTTGATGATATATAAAATATAAGCGACTATTTCGGGGCAAACCGGTTCCAGCCATAAGTAACGAAATTAAATTTCCATGTAAATCAAATATAAATATCTATATACTGTATATAATATATATATATATTTATATATCTCTGATCATGATGGATATTGATAACTGTAAAAAAAAAGTTTTAATAGAAACTAAAGTATTTATATTATTTGTATTTATATATATTATTTTAGTCAGAGTCGACTTTTATATATTAATCAACTGTTCGGGACTACACTATATCTTAATATGTCACATACTTTGAAAATACTTCCATTCGATTCACAATAAAAAATCCCTTGATATTTTAGCAAATATATTTTATGTAATATTAAAAAAGAAGAAGATGTTGAACGGCTGCGCTGATGAGCTGCCCAATCCCCACAAGAATTGCCTGCGGGAGATGCTGAACACGCTCGTCTGCAATGATCAGGATGTGAAACGCTTGAACACGGAGTTGAGGAACTTGCAGGTAGAGCTGAAGGAGGAGCTGCGAAAGATTGAAAAGGAAAATGCGACATGCGACGAAGTTAAGGAAAAACTGAAGGAAAAATTTAGTAAGCCGCGATTATGTGACCCCGATGAAGACCAAGCTGAGTTCACCAGACAGATCATCAACCTGGACGAGATAAAGCATTTCTATTCCAAGCGCTCGGAGGAGATACGCAAGCGCCGAGACAGCATCATCATGTACGCCAGGCAGTGTATGCAGGCGTACAATGAGGAGAAATGCAAGTTCAAATCCTTCCACGAGAACACTGTGGACTACATAAAACGCACGGCTGCTTTATCGCAGGACCAGGCAGTGGTGCAACGTTGCGAGCGGGATATTTGCGAGATGCACAAGCGATTTGTTAAGGAGGTGGCAAACCTGAAGCACTGCGAGACGCAGCTGCAACCATTCTTCAAACTTTTGAAGGAATCTGATCCGAGTGTCTACTGCGAGTGCTGTTGCTTCAAAGATTACGATTGGCTGCCGCAGGGCAAGAACATGGAGGCCGTCGATGGCATCACGAAGGAATTGAAGGAGAAGATGGCCAAGACCATGGTGAGCGCTTTTGCTCAGCTGCATCTCCACATGCCTCAAGATATGTACGGGTTCATAGCCGGCTACCTGATGAATGTGGAGCGCAATGAGCACGAGGTTAAAGAAAAGCTCGATCTGTTCCAAGACCACGATGAGTGCCCGGAGAAGGAACTGCCCGATCCGATCTATACCTGTGACAACGAATGCCCCAAGCACTAAACTTTAATTTAAAATGTTTTGAAATCGATAATACTGGATGGTAGCTCTGACGATAATAATGATGATAATGAATCCGAACCCTTAAACTGTATGAACTATGCTAAAAAAGTATATATATTAGAGAATCTCGACGTATATAATATTATAGAACTGTCTGTCCGAAAGTTGTATGAAAATTATTTCTTTTAGGGTAATTTAAGAGATATTCAAGTACAATTTGCTGACTGCACTGTTTGCGGAGCGATCTGGATATGGATATGGAAAATTATGTTTAATTACTTTTTTGTAGATGGAATGTCTTAATTAAATTGCACAGCCTGATAATGTCAAATTATTTGTATTTACCAAAGCACAAGGGGCGAAGGGAGCGTGGTATCCAAAATCCAAAAAAATTGAATTCATTTTGAAATCTTTAGCTCTTATGGTATACGAAAAATAAAGTAGATTTATCGAAATTTATCGATAATAAAGAAACGGAATGCGTTATGGATTAAAAAAATAAAATAAGCTACTATTGCGTAGGGTATACGTATACGTAGAGTATACATGTCAAAATTTCATGCCTAGCTTTTGTGGTTTACGAGATTAGTTGATACGAACGGACGGACAGGGCTCAATCGACTCAGCTCGTCTAACTGATGTAGAATATATATACTTTATGGGGTCTGCCATGCTTATTTCTGCTGTTCAGTTTAATGTGAAAATAAATGAAATGAAAATGCAGAAATATGAAGTATTTGGTTAGCTCCGAGTATTCTCTAGTTGCTTTCTTGTTATAGGTTAAAGCACGATAACTTATCAAATTATCAGAAAAGGTTAATAATACAAGTCGACAGGTCTGATATCTGTTTAATGTTTTCAATTTTTATTTAATATAAACTCACATTCAGATGATAAAAATTCCTACTGTAGAATAGCCTTTAATGGTAAGTACATAAGCTTCTAAACATACAGATTGATTATTTAAATAAATAAATAAATAAATAAATAAATATATATATATATATATATTATTCTTTAGCATTTTGCTTCACTTAGAAAATCACATATAGTTTTTTTTTTTTTTTTTTTTTTTTTAATAGGCGACACTTCAGCTTGACCTTAGATTCCGATTCAGTATATTTGCAGCTTATATTTGCGTGCATTTCTGTTGTTTTTTATATAAAGTTTTATTGATTTTTTTATGATATACTATATTTGAATCTTCAAACTGGTTTAATATTAAACTTAAAATCTTATATTATTCTACTTCTTGCGACGGTTTGCGCGTCGCGAACTGGTGGCAGGTTCCTTGTCGGTGACACCTGTGATGGAGGCGCCTGACATTTCGGTATTGGCCATCTTTTCTTGTGTGTCCAGAAAGAACATGACATCGCGCAGTTGTTCCTTGAGATCCGTGACCTCTTTGTCATGATTGTGCTTGAACTCGGTGTATTGGAGCTCCAAGCTTTTGTATTTCAGATGCCAAGACGATTGGTTGTCCTGCAAGGCCTTGGACAGCTCACGCTCTTCGGTCAGCTGCTTTTGCACCTCTTTGAGCCTGTGAAGCCAGTGGAATTATGAGTGTTAGGAGATATTTATTTATTTGCAATGGACTTACTTGTTAGCATGATGCGCTAGCTTTCTTTCCAGACTTTGTTTTTCCTTAAGCATGGTCTGCAGCATCTGCTGCAGTTCATTTACCTCGGAGTTGGCAGCGTTGGCATTGCTCTGAAAGTCTTGCCACTCCTTTTCCAGCCGTTCCATGCGCTCCTCGTAGTATTTGCGCTGCGTGTCGAGCTGTGAGGTTAGCAAATAGGTGAATTCCATTTGCATCGAGTCGATTTTCTCTTCCCGTTCATCCTTTTCCGTCTGCGAGGCAACGAGTTTGCCATCCGATTTGTTTTGGAACAGGCGATGCACGAAATTGTCGCCGGCGTAGTCCCAAACGCTCGAAGTGCCCAACTGCATGGCGAACGTGTGGTTGGTGGCGCGATAGTGAGCTGCGGCATGACCGCCTTGATACCTTCCGCAGCCCACATGGCCACAGATCAAGCATATCCACAGGGAATCTGTGCCCTCGCATTCCATACAAACCGAGTCCTCAACTAGCTCCGGCGTCTGCACGTGACGACACACCGGACAAGTGGAATCACCCCACTTCATCAAGCAGCTGGCATGGAAAGCGTGATTACAGAGAATCGTTAAGACACCATCCACACTCTCGTCCATACGCTCCAAGCAAACGGGACAAGTGGGCAGCTCTGTGTGACCCGCGGGGGGTAAACCATTTTCGCCACGTTCTACCTGTGACACCCAAACGGCATGACAGATGGAATCAGGCTCCAGGGAGTTGTAGGCCAAGCCATTGTAAGAGTTATAGAACTCTAAGGCAGACTCATTGGAGCGAAACCTAAAGCAGATTGATTATTGATATTAGGTATACAATGAAGTTTTGTCACTAGAGTAAAGTTCACTTACTCGAGCAGCACCATGAACTGATTTGGGCTGCCATCTCGAATGATTCGCACATGCTTAATCTCGGCATGACAGGGCGCAATAAAATTGAGCAAATCGTGGCAGTTGAGTGTGGCTGGCACAGCGAGCAAGCACAGTTGATTTGAAGGTGCCTCCTTGATGGCCTTGCGCTCGCTGAAAATAGAATAAACAGTCAATTAGTTACTGTTTTCCTGCACAGTTTGGTACGCACTTCTTCTTGTAGAGATGTATGATGCCTTTGGTCACCTCCACAATGGGATTACCGGAGAAGTAGCCGATTTCTTGAGGAAAGTTGGCGGCGGTGCCTTGCGACTCCTCGCCGCTTCCACGTGGAGTCGTCTCACGTGAGCTGCCGGCCGTTGGGCTATTAGTGTGCTGTTGCAGTGCAGCGGCCCAATTCATTTTTTTTAATTCGTTCACTTCGCTTGGTTCTTTGATCCAACGTTGATTTGTATATGTTTCAATTATGATTTCGCGTGCCTGGCGCAGTCCACGATCGCGTTCTCGCTCCTTCTGCACGCGAGGATTGGTTGGGTGCTCCGAAGAGACAGCTCCTTCTTGATCTGGATGAACAACAAAGAGAAAAAACAACAACGTAAAATCTTTGTCTCTGTTTTCGTAGCTCAATGTAGGTCATTTACCTGCGCTGGTTTCCAAATCGATTTCGATTTTGATGACACACAAGGAAATATTTTCTAGCATTACACAGGCATAATTTTTGTCAGGGCCAAATGCCAAAAATCATATTAATTCTTAGTTTATAAAAAGAATTTCACAATTTTCACTACTGAACGCAACGCACAACAAAAAAGAAATATGCAAACAACTACTGAAAAATACCGCAAATAGTACTTATCGTTATCGATAGTACTATCGCATAGGTGCGTAACAAAGCGCAGCGTTAGCCAACACTCACAAGCGTAACGTACCAGTCTTTAAATCCATTTGATTTTTAAATTGTGTTTTTTTTCGAGGAACAGGAGTATATAAATATTATGATTTACTTTTGACTTGGAATCAAAGAAGTGATTGCTTTGTTTTTTATTTTCAGATTCTGTGCTCATAAAACTTATAACATTTTAATTAATAAATAACAAAATTATAAATTTTATAAATATACCAAATTTTTATATTTAATATTATATATTAAAAGTGATTTGTTTAAAATTATCTATTTATTAATTTTTCTATTAAAAAAAAAACTATACTTTTCTAATAATTTCATATACCTAATTGGACTTTAGGTTAACTTATCTATTTATCTTATTCTATATTATTCTATTTATTTCGTTTTCCCTTATTTTTCAACTATAGTAGAGATGCCCCATACAATTTTTCTCATAAAATCTACTTTTTTTATGACCAATATTGAAAGGCGAGAGCGGGAATCTGGATCTGGACTTTTTAGAAATGTACTTGACTTTTTAGTTTTACTTTTATTTTGTCAACATTGATATAAGAATTATGATGGAGCTCTATAATATTTTGCCAATATTTTCTTGTTATCAGTTATCAATTGTGAATTTTTTCTAGATTAAGCCAAAAAATTGCCTTTTCCGATTTAGTCTCTAATTTTTCTGCTTTTTTCGGTTGGAAAACAGCTTTTTTTTGGCAAAAAGCTGACAGCACTGTCCCCAACGCTAGAGTTTCGCTTTCAATGCGTTCGTATTTCGGCTCGGCTAAGACTCACTTCGGCTTCAGTTGGCCAAAGCGCGGTACGTAAGCGTCCACGTTAGGTTAGTACGTAATAGTCGCTACTGCGAGCTGGTCGTGCTGTCGAAATTTGACGCTCAACTTGCGCCAAGCACAAAAACACGTTAAAAATTCGTCATTTCGTCTCACTCCTACGCGCGCGTAAATATACAAAAACAAAACAAACCAACAGTAAGTGCAATAACGGATCTACAGTTGCTTTTGAAACTCAAATAGTTGTTGTTGGCCCCAGATTTTGTTGCTGATGTAGTCGGCGTTGTGGTAGGGCATAATAAACACAACACATAATAAACACATGCAACGAACGTTTAATTGCAATTACCAAAATTGAGCCTCAAAACATGTTTGCCGCATTGGCCAGCAATCATTTGTATTGATTTTTGCCCATTATATATTAATGCAAAAAAGAAACAAATTAATGTAACAGAAATGTGGCTCAGTTCAGGTCTTGGTTCGCTGGTCCGTTACTCGCACATGTAGTACACAAATACACTCACACTCAGTCGCATGGTCATGCTAACAAGCAGGCGCCAGCACGCACACACAGACAGAGAGACAGACACGCACACGCACACGCACACGCACACATACAGTTACGTCGTTCGCTCCGGCTGTAACTGACAGCTGCCAAGTGCCAGGGCTTGTCGTCAACAAGTCTATCAAAAGTACGTTTGTCATTTCTGTTGCAATCCTCCGAAGGGCAGCCCCGTCAGGTGGCAGTCCCCTCACTATCCATCCCTCACCCCTTCTCGCAAACTCTTTAGGCCTGTGTGTGTGTAAGTGTGAAGCGTCTTTGTATTTGTCAATTTTGAGTTTGCTTAACTACTAGTTATATACTTATTGTTCCTATTGTGCCGCTACTCTGCACTCTTACGCCGCTCCCACTTTCCCCCTCCACCTCTTCTCCTTCTATGCTTCCTAAGTGCTTTCACAATTTCATTTGCATTTGTCTGCTCTGCAAATAAGCGAAACTCAGCGAATCAATTAGATGAGAGCATAAAAAGGAAAAGTTGCAGGAGGATGTACATATATATTACCCTCCTGAAACTATGTATATATATATATACATATATAGAAAATAATTGTTTTTATTTATTTATTTGCTATCTGTTTTATACTAAATAGGCAAATTTTTGAACAATACTTCTACTTCTTTGGATCCAATGAGATCAGTCCATATATTTACCTATATTCATATTTACATATTACCATATTTACATAACTACATATTTACATATTTTCATATTTATCTATTTCTGTGGGGCAAATCTAGTACGTGAAATCTTGTAAGTCGCTTATGGTTGCTTGAGTTGTCCATTAGTGCATGTGGTAGGTCTATTCATGTATCAGAAAAGGCACAACTAGTTCAGATTTGTTAATTTTGTTCTATTTTCAAAATATAACAATAAAAAAAAAAAAAAATATATATATATATATATATATATATATATATATATATACATATATATATATATATATGTATATATATATGTATATAATACCGATATGTGTGAAAATATAATATATTAATAATAATAATAAATATAATATAAATATATATGCTATAAATATATATATAATATTTCTAAATTGTTCCCAGAATCTTTTAAGATATATACAAATAAACAGTAATTCAGTTTTGATCTCCCCTTCAGAAGGCTTCAGTCGTTTGTCTTACATAACATTTCCATAAAAAGGGCGCTTAAAATGGGTAACAATTTTCTATATATTTATATATTTGTTATATCAACTTTATATATATTTTGTTTTTGTTATTTGATATATTTTCTATTAAATATATATATATATATATACATATATATATAATAAGAAAATTATGTTAAAAAACTCATCAATATGGTCTGGTCTTTACGGTTTTTTGGCCACGTCTGGACTATGATCAATATACAAATTTTCAGTTTACTTTATTATGTTTTATAAATCATTAATTTGAAATATTTAAGAGAGATGAGCAAAACAAAAAGGTTACAGAACAAAACTTATCGATAAACAAACTCTGAATCGAATCAGATATTCTTAAAAATAATAAATATCTCAGCTCAGCTGATATAGATGAACTGAATATCAATTAAAAATTAAGAATGCGTTTGTTTGTTTAGTTTTGTTTTGGAAATAATAGTTTTTTTTGTCTTTATTTATTTTCAAATATAATCTTATTCTGAGGAGCATAATACTTTATTATGATTTAAATTGAAATATTTAATGTGCAAGAGTTTTGCAGCCATTTAAGGAATCAATTTTAACTCTAATGGAACGCTAGCTACTCATAAATATATTGTTGGAATGTAGAATATAAATTATATTTGTAATGTTATTCATATTAAATTATTATTCCAAAATAAACAAATAAAATATATAGCAACAAATTTTTAAAATTTTATTTGTTTATTTTGGAATGGTAGTTTAATGTGAATGAAATCAAATCAAATATATATCTATATTATTTATTTGAGAATATTTTAACAATTCATAAATAAATATGCAAAAACAAAACTGAATAAGATTTAATTCTTTTTCTCAATTCTAAATAAAAACTGTTACGAATAGGTTGAAGGTAGACATTCGCATTCAACATTTTCTTGTAATCAGCCTGACGGTTATTAATTCAATATTTGTTGATGTAGACAATCTGAAGATTGAGTTAATATTATTTTAAAATTAAAATTTATTAATTTTAAATATTATACTAAAATTAAAATAATAGTATTAATATTTTAAAATTAAAATATATGTATAAAATATTATTTTAAAACTTAAATAATATAATCATTTTATGCATAGTATTTAAATATATATATATATATATATATATATATATATATATATATATATATATATATATATATATATATATATATAGAGTCAACAAATTTAACTATTTCGTACCCTTCCACTTGGGATTCGAGCGCATGTAGAACACATGTTTTTCCTCTTTTTTGGAGGCTTTGGTTTATGGAAAATAAATGTTTTTGGTTTTGCCTTTATTTAAATTGGATTCAAAAATTCCACATTTGTTTTCGCTGCGGGAATACATATAGTAGTAGATTTTGTAGATTTATTCAAGACTGCTTCAAATGCCTGATGAAATACCGCAACGACTTTTGCAAGCTCTGCTCACTCTCCCTCTCTACCTGTACCTCTCCCTCTCTGTTACTCTTGTTGTAGTTGTTGGTGTTGCCCTATTCAAACTGAGTTGTTGTTTATTCATGCATTTTGTTGCACTTCTGCTCGCTCCATTGTTGGCCCTCAACATACACGTTTACGTAGTATCTATCTGAGTATGTGTGTGTGTGTGTGTGTGTGTGCGTGAATGTGTGTGTACACATTCATTCATTCATGGAAGGCCTGCATAGCTGTGCATAGCACGAGGCTTGACTTGCCCGCACGGCCTGACATTTTGCATTGTAGCTGTCAGAGCTCAAGTATCTGTTACGTTTAAATGCCGGCATACACACACAGCCACACACACACACAGTTATATAAACAAAAATATGCAAATGTGCGTGTGTGCTATAAGAGCTGTTTGTTGTGTTAGCCCCAAGTGTGCACTTTCACTTTTTTTTTGTTATGTTGGTCTGGCATTGCGAAAAAAACTAAAACTGGCAAAACGACAATCATGACCAGGTTTTGAGTTTTTAGGTCTCTCGGTTTGTTGTTGTTATAGCCAGGCGTAAATCATGTATGTGCTGTTTGAGCCAAATGATTCAATTGCCATGATTGCCAGCAACAGGCTGAGAGCGAGAGAGAATGAGAGATAAAACCGGTTGTGGGCCACAGTAAAGCCGTGTGGTCAAGTAACATAACCGTGTCAGTTTCAGCTGTTGCAGCTGAGAGAGAGAGGGGAAGAGAGAGAGAGAGAATGTGTATGGGGTTGGTGCTAGCCATAGTGTGGGTTGTAAATACATATATTTTAAGTGCAGCACACGACAATTAATTGCTTTATCTGTAGCCGCATGAAAATGAGTTTATGATTGCTCAACGATCAATATTAAGCATACGCCTAATTGTTCCCTCAGCATATTGTGCACACGCCGTGTGGCACTCATGTATTGTTCGTAATTAATCAGAGATTAACACACATACTCTGAATAAATCAGTAAAAGGGACAAGTCTCTCATCATTGCATTAAGTGATGAAATATTTAGCTATTATTAAACTTCAATTAGCAAATTAAGCATGTCAGAATGATGAATTGGGGCCTTAAGCAAATAGTTGCTTAGCAGGAGCAGCTGATGTGCCTATGATGAATAACAAATCCTTCTTCGGCCATAAATATTTAAAAATATGTAAAAAAAAAACAATTTGCATTAAAACTGAATAGATCTAGATAGAACTAAAGCAATAAAATACCCCAAAAATGAGATTTAATTTATTGACTTAATTTATTGCTCAATTGACAGATCTATCAGAGTCCATCTCTGAGTTGCCATACGTATGCATATTCTGTGTTTTATATTACAAATTTGCTATTTAATTTTAAATCGAACTGAATCTTCAGTCAAAGCTGAACTGAAAAAGGAAACTTGATTTAGGGTAAATTTACTCAGGGTAGCTTTGACTATGCATTTTATCGACACAACGTTTATTTAAATTATATTTTTATTTTTTTTTAAATTGCCATAACAATTCAAATGAAATGTAATAAAAATGTTCCACATTTCCATTCGCAATTCAATTTGCTCACAATCTTGCCATGCACACGGGGTTGACGCTAAATGTTGCATCGCATAAAATATCTTTTGCCCTTGCCCTGCTCCTTTCTCTAGTTCTGCCTCAGACAAGACTGCTTGCATTGCAATGTGTCGACTGCAATGTACACGACATTCAGCGTGTAAATGATATAAAGAATGGCAGAACTGCAGGAGGCTAGTAACGGAGCGGGCGCTGGCAACCTGATGTTTTTGCCACGTCGCCATGACAGCAAGGGCGCAAGGAAGAGCAAGGATGCAAGGGGGCGGGTGACAAGTGTGAATGTCTAACCTACAGCATTTCTTGCAGTCAGTTGCATTTACACGACTGCTCGAATGGGAAGGTGTTTATTAATACCCACTACTTTGCCTGCGACAAGGATTATTCGACAATTTTATTATTTTATTTCTCAGAAAAAAATATATAATATTTATGGAGACATTCTGGTTATAAGCTTCTGATGACAAGAATAATATTAATATTAATTAATACAATATAATAAATATAATTTAATAATAATAATTATAATAAAACAAATAACACTGATAATTCTTAAAATAATATTCCAAAAAATTCTTATATGTATAAAAAATAAAATAATATATGTTACTAATAATTGTAACCGGATTCAATTATGATGATTTCAAATTGTATTTTTAACATTCTTTAATGTAAAAAAAATGTAAAATAAATAAAAATATTAATTGTAACCTAATTATTATTTTTACTATTATTAGTTTTTTATTTTTTATACATAACATAACATAAATAATAATTGTAACCAAATTCAATTATTCTTTTTATTAATTTGTTTATTTTTTATAAATGTATAAAAAATAAACAAATTAATAAATAAATAAATAATAAATAAAATAATAAATAATAATAATAAATAATATTGTAAAATACCATTTTAGGAATTAACATAACATAAATAATTGTAACCGAATTCAATTATTATTTTTATATTTTGTTTTTTTTTTTATACATTAAATTTTTTTTTGTAATACCATTTTAAGAGCCTAGGGTATTTCAATGCCCAGCAAACCGCTTAGTCTTGCTCAATTGTTGCCACTTGTATGTGTTTGTTTGTGTGTGGGTGGGTGTATGTGTGGGTGAGTGAGTGAGTTTGTGTTGATGACGCTTTGCATTTGAAGTGCACGCAAAGTTTTGTTGTGCATTTGCCACGTTTCTATTTTAAGCACCGTTTCATGTGGCTTTCCCTTCAACCCAAGCAAATTTGCGTGCGTATGTGTGGGTGCGTGGTTGTGTGTGAGGGTGTGAGTGTGAGGGTGTGTGAGTGCGTGTTATGTCAACTCTACATCCCGGTTGGTCTACGTCTATACCCACCTGCTGCTACCATGGTAATTTAGTCAGCACTTCAGTTGCAATGCGCTGTGTGCTACGTGGCGTATACGTCATGTTTGCTGCGTTATACAAACACAAACAAGCTTTGTTTCTGTTAGGCTCTTTTTTTAATACGCCGTTGATTCTCGCTGCCAGCCAGCAGTCATGGTCAACTGCATTGCGTACGCGTATGCTGTCTCCTCCTCCCGCCCCACTCTCCATTTGCATTTTCATTGCGCTTTTTGGCATTTTCATTCTAAGCAAACAACCAACAAATCAACTTATTTGCTAGTCTCTTTTTTGATGGGGTTTCGGTTAGGTCGTTGCTGGTTGGTCAATTTGCACTTTTCCACAATTTCCACTGAACTCTCCGCCTGAGTTGGCTGAAAAGTTGGTTATAGAATGCCAAAAAGGATTACAGCGAGTTCACAAAAGCTGAGAGATATTCACTTCAAGCAAAATTAAATTACATTTTCCATTTTGGCTGCTCCGTACTCGCAGGATTAAATACACACACACATATATATATATATATATATATATATATATATATATATATATATATATATATATATATATATATATATATATATATATATATATATATATATATATATATATATGTATATGTGTATATATCTGCACGCTTCATATTAAATTGAAAGCAAATGCTGTTCATCGAAAATGTGCCCAAACAAATTTGGTTTAATTGAAATTATTTTGGCTACATTTTTTTGGGGCCCCTTGCAAAAGTTCAAGTCAATTAAAAAGTTAAATTAAAATTATTAGCAATGTATGCCTTTAGTGTTCGCCATCATCATCATCATCATCCTCATCATCGTGATTATGAGCAGCAGCATCGCAATCAATTCTCTGGGAGCTTGCGGCTGGAATGTCAAACTCTTGTGGAATGCAAAATATAAATTTAAATTAATTTTCATATTTTCCTAGATATTTTTAATTAAATTTTAAATGTTTTTTTTTTTTTTTTTTTTTTTTTTTACTTTTGTACTTTTTAGGTCTGCTGGGCGGCGGCTTAGGGCTATTTATCCTTCTATTAGCCGTTGCTTTCAATTAAAATTTCAAAATTTAATAATGCTTCAAATTGATTTTCCAGAACGTACTTAATTTTAATTTGTGTATTACTAAAATAATTTTTCCCGATTACGTGTAGCTTGCAGATTATTTTATGAGCTTGCTATTTGTATTTTATGTTGTCATTCTTCGAAAGGGTATTACAGTTTATAAGATATTATATATTATATTACGTAGATTCCGTTCCGCGAATTAATTAATTCATTTATTAAATTTTATCAATTTATTTAGATTTTCGAGTTTCGCAGGGGCTATTTAGCGTTTCGCCTGTAAATTCATTTAAGATGGGTGTATGTGGGATGGGTGTTAGGAGGATAGAGGCTTGATAATACATTGAGCTATCACACAGCTATAGATTTGCATACATAAGGTATATAATGGTTCTATTCTTTTGTCTCACATTTATTTTTGATTTAATTTGTTAAATAAATTAACAAATTTTTAAAATTAATTTCATTTTATGTATTTAACTCTTTAATTTATTAACTCTTTAATTAATGCTGACAAGCGCAAAGACTGTGCCACCTGCTTTCACCACTATTTAACTTATTCACTTGAAGCACATGGAATAGCTAAAATATAAGTAAAATATAAAATATATAAACTCATAAATGAATGAGGCATAGAATTAATCTCGAACTTTGACAATTCTTTGTCATTTGCATCAGATGCGACTCTTTTAAGATAACCCAGCAAACCACTCCTCAAATTGCAGATTATGGCTTTTCCCCCAATGCACTGCAGAGCGAGAGACACTGAGAAGCATTTACAATGCACTGTGAAAACAATAATCCATTCCATCGATTGTGTGCTCAGTAGTTATTCTTATCGGCTCTTTGCTCAGTGGCTGCTGCATCAATAGATTTATCAAGAGCAATGCTAACATTTCATCATCAACGCCACGGATCGGAAACGGAGCTGGGCTTAACTAGCAGTAACTTTATCCATTCATGTCCAGTTACATACAGCAACATAGAGGAGACGTGAGCAAGAGAGATAGAGAAGGGAGAGTGAGAGCGAGAGGGAGTGCTTTGTAAATCAAATCTTTAAACTTGTGCCAGCTGCCAGCTGCGTGCTTATCGATGCTGCCCGTTTCACGCCCCCGCCCCCTATCCACTTTCCACTTGTTCAACGGCACATTTCCTCTCCTCCCCTTGCCGCTTGCTTGCCGCTCCAGGGCTTTGCAATAAAGTTTAACGCATCTTTTTTTTTGCTTCATGCACTTTGCTTCATCATCAATTTTTATTGAAATTGACACTATCAGGACGACAAAGTGGGCGACAAGTGGGCGTGGCAGGGGCGCTGCGAAATGAATCACGGTTCTATTTCGTTCCATTTTGTCGTGGACACTTTTAATGAGCAGCAACTCGAGCAGATAAAAAAAGTTGGACGGGCCTGCAGGGCGAGAGCTTATAAACTTGCTAATTGGATTAGATTTTGCGATATTAAGTAAATTCATTAGGCATTCGCTGATGCTGCTACTCCGCGCAGTATTCAGCATATTTTCTTTTCTACTCAGCGCTTTCCGCTTGCACTTGAGCAAAAATGGTTATTAAAAATTTATTGCAAACTTTTTGCCTCCATCACATTGCACTCAGTTTGGCTGCCAACTGCTGCTGGTGCTGCTGCTGATGGTGTTGTTGCTCGTCTGCTAATAAGCTACGAAAGGTCACAAAGACATAAAACAAAAGGAACAGTTAATAAAAGCCAGAGGAAAAGGCAATAACAGCAACAGCTACAAATGGCAAACAGCTGTGACTCTCTGCTGCTGCTGTCAATGCATACGAACATATATATATATATATATATATATATATATATATATATATATATATATATATATATATATATATATATATATATATATATATGTATATATATATATATATATATATATATATATATATATATATATATATATATATATATATATATATATATATATATATATATATATATGTATATATATATATATATATATATATATATATATATATATATATATATATATATATATATATATATATATATATATGTATATATATATATATATATATATGTGTGTGTGTGCGTAAAGATGACTGAAAAGATGTTCAACTGGTTTTGCGAGCCAATAAAAACAACAACAACAAAAGCGACAACAGCCAACGAAGCCAAACGAAATGAAAACAAAACTAAGCCACGCGCAACAAAAGCGTCAAAAGAGCCAACACAACAACGACAACAACAGCAACAAAGACAAAGCAATAACTGTAAATAGGAAGCGACAGCAACATAAAATGAAAATAACACACATTCAAATGCATAAATTGACTCTTAGGGACTGAGCCAACTCAAAATTGAGTCAAAACGTGTTGAGGCCATAGAGAAGAGCATTAATTAAATCAGCAGAGAGTTCATATGATAGGCAATTGTTAGGCAATAAATATTGAGCAAGACTAGTACACTGGGAAAAACTCAGATGTATATATATAATATATAATATATAATATATAATATATAATATATAATATATAATATATAATATATAATATATAATATATAATATATAATATATAATATATAATATATAATATATAATATATAATATATAATATATAATATATAGTATACAAATTCTCTTACCTAATATATAGCTCTCACACTGAAAAAAAATTTGAAAAAACAATAATTTACAATAAAAACAAAATTTTTAATTATAAATTTGTTTTAAATTTTTGTTTTAATAAAATATCATTTTTATTGATATATTAAAAAAACAAAAATAAATTAAAATCAAAAATATATAAATAAATACCAGTATGGACATGTCTATAGATTTGCTCTTGATATATGTATATGTATACATATTATATATATATGTGTATATATATGTATATATATTTATATATATATTTATATGCTTATATATATATTATTTATATACAAATTATATATTTTTATATATATATAAATATAAATACGTGTAGCCTATATAAGCACCTTTTCAAGGAGCTTACGTATGCACGCTGGTTCATTAAATTAGAAGCCATTTTATGACGTACCCTCAAGGATTAGGAGTACACAGCTTATCTTCTTTACGACTGATTTTTAGTACTCATCGTAATATGAATCATTTTGGCCGTGTTTAATGACTGTCCCCTGGCTCATTCATTGGGCGAAACAAATCTGAAAATCTCGTTGGCTGCCTAATGGATGTGCCCGCAGTCCAACGCAATGGCCCAAACAGTAGGGGCCAATTAGTAGGTTAAGGAAGCAAAAATAATTGTAAGCTCTAATGCACAATAACAAATTGGAAGTTGTTAAATAAATGAATGACTTTTAAGACTAAATGCGTCTCAAAAAGAATAAAACCAGAAATGAAAGCTTGAATATATTTTCCGTAAAAGCGTTGATGTTTAGAAGGTAAATTGAATGACTTGAAATTGATGACTTGACATTCATGTACTTCGGAAGCTTCGTTGAGAGCTTTAATTTATAACTTATAAATTTAATGCTTTTGAGCTTATTGGACCGTATTTGCTTTTGATTAAAGGCAAAGCCTACTATACTTTTTACCATAAACTGGCCTGAGTTTGCCTTATGCAAACTTATATATTATATTATATATAACTTAACTCAAATCAAGATGTAGCTGAACTGAACCAAATATAGTTTTAGAAATTCGAAATTACTTGCAGCTACCTGAAGTACAAGAAATCCAAAGGATTCCGAAAGCTTTAAATAACATCCAGAGCAACGAAATGCATATGCAATAAGCTCATTAAAGCTTATGAATTACACATACAAAATTGCATACAATAATAGTTGGAGGCACAGAAGCAATAGAGTGAAGGACATGAATGGTTTTTCAATATTATTTATTATTAAATTCAAATAATATATAACACAAATAGTATTACGTAGTAATAAAGCTTAGAACATAATAATCGTTTGCGGATAGATAAGTAAAAATCTTGCTGGGGTTACAACACTTCAGTAACCTAAATGTTAATATATGTATTATTACAATTTATTATTATATAAATACATATTAAAATGGGAAGTAAAATATTTTAGTATTTAATCTACTACAATTGGTTTTTATTTGTATTTTTATTTAAATGAATTCCCTTTACACCAATCATTATAGAATCGAGCTAGTTACGATTAAACATACTTCGAGATGAGATGTTTATAAAAACACTTAAAAGTGTCTATTTCTAGCTCTAACCACAGCTGGCAGAGCAGGGCCGCTGCACGCCAAATGGAAATGCATGGAAACCATCTGCAAACAATCATCTACAATTGAGTTTAAAGCTCATGGCTGGCCAATGGAGCATGTAGCAGGGAAGAGGAACAGGAACAGGACATCAAATTGGCATTAGAGGTTAACTTGGCTCGTAACAACTGAATCTTGGGCGCGTGGGCGTGGTCAATTTGCAAACAGCAACGGCGCAGCATCGCTGCCAGTGCAACATAAAAGTCAATTAATGTACAGCTGCAACAACAATTACGACGAGCGCCTGTGAATCAGAGAACGTGGCGACAAGCAGCAGAGGCAGAGCCTGAAGCATCTCCTCTCTGCCGCCCTGATCTCCAACACACACACCCACACACCCACACACCCACACACACAAAACCGGATAAGCAGCGGAAGCGGCAGGCAACAAAAATTTCTGCAAATTACACGCAACGTGAGGCGGAGACTGAGGCTGCGGTTGAGGCAGGGCTCGAGTGGGTGACTCCGTCTACAGGCGCGGCGAACGTCCGGTGGCGGCCACAAAATGACTTTCGTTAACAAGCTGAGCAAAAGCTTCCGCTGGCTGCGCTGCTCGACATTGTGCGCCATTTTGTTTTATATGTTTTTCATTGGCCTCATATTGCACAGCACCAGCCACAAGCTGCAGCAGCAGCAGCAGCAGCAGCAGCAGCAGCAAAGCCAGGCTGAGGCCAAGTCAATGCTCAATGAGCGCCCTAATAGCCGCGAACAACAACAACCACAACAGCACCAACAACAACAAAAACTACTGCAAAAGCAACAGCAGCAAGAAGAAGAAAAGCAAAAACTGAAGTCGAAGCCGCAGTCGCAGTCGCAGTCGCAGCTGGCGACGAACAATTTAGTGTTGGGCAATGGCCAGACGAAGGAGCAGCAGCGACGCAAACTGCAGCCGATAGCTGCTAATAGAGAAGGGGCGGGAGCAGGCGAAGCGCAAGGAGGAGAGGCTGGAGGAATCGCAACCAGCAAAACGTCGCAGCCACAGCCCGAAACAGTTATATTAACGGCCAGCAATGTGAACGAGAAGCAAATACTTGCAAAAGCTTTCAAGCGGTAAGTTACGCCTTCCCATTGGCCCCTGGCGATAAGTACGGGTTGGGGCAGGGAGTTTGTTTGGCTGATAATTTGATGCTAGTTTGGAGGCAGCTTCCTTGTTGTTGCTTTTGCCAGCGGCTATTGTTCACGCTGCGTCGTTGGCAGGCCAGCGGTAAAGAGATAGCGGCAGTGCCGGAGGTGAAAGAGAAGAGGACCACAAAATGGACGCCAGCACAGTGCGTGCCAGAATTGTGTGTACGACAAATTGTGAAATTTATGGCAACACAGGCGAATGACCTATGGGCTAGGGAGGAGCAGCAGCACCAGTTGATAGATGTTCTATTCGGAAATGGGCGCAAAGGTGCTTGGGGGACCCCCAAATGCGATTTGTTATTTTGAATGATTTTGATTGGGCGCCGGATAATCGGATTAAGGACAGGCGGCCAAGGAAAGGCAATCATAATTATTGATTTGGGCGGAAGCTGTGCAGCACGTGTCAACGGTGCCAAGTCAAGAAAATTTCAGTTTGAAAACTTGAAATTTTGTAGCTCGGTTATTATTGTGCTAGTTTCTCTTTTCACGAACATAAATCCTGGAAAGTATTCTTAGGGCTTCTCTGCAGCTTATTTATTGCCAATGAGCCACAAGAATTATGAAAGCAGTTAGTAACGAGCGATGCGGCTAACATGGCGTATGATTGACGAGCTTTAGGCTTAGAGACTCTAATGCGTGCGGCTAACTTTTATGTGAAGAGGATTATGCTAGACCGATTGTTATATATTATTATGAATTAAATACGAGGGTGGTCTGATAGTTTTTGTAACCTAACAAAAAATAAATTCATTTTTACCTTTTATTTTTTTGTACTTTTTATTTGTTAGATAGTTAACATAGCTTATAAATATTGTGTAAATTGCACTCTATATATTTTCAGATTTATATACAATATTTTAAGTTTTAAATCAAATCAGAATAGATTAAAGCTTTTGCTAGTTTTTAGAGCTCAAAGTTCCAAACTTTGTTAGCAGGATAAGCAAAATAAATATAAAACCATAAAAATGTTTATCGCTTAGAAGCACAGTATTCTCGCTGCAAATAAAACTATGCTACTAAATTGGATTTTATACCCTGAACCCATTGAAAATGGGAAAAAAAAAACAGAATTTAATGGTTTGTTATTTAATATTGGGTCTGTTGACATTCAATCTTTCAATCAATTGAGGGTTTTGCTTAAAATAGCAAGAAATTCAACATTTACACTAGCAACATTTACGAGTTATTGGTAAATCATAAAACCACTTCGTGCGGAGGATGTGGCGTATGAGTAACCAACCCAAAAACTTTTCAAATTAAATTTTGTTATATTTATGTTTATATTTTATTAGTCGTGGGTTTGTTTGCGTTCCTTTCGTTTGCTATTGTGCTGAGAATTTCACATACTCCATAAATAAAGGCAAACAAATCAATTCCATAATAATTTTGTGGCTTGTCTTTGATAATTAATATCCATAAATCTTTTATTTAAAGCATTTTTCATATTTCTCACCAATAGAAATTTCGTTCTCCTTTATTGACAACAATTAAAATAAATTGCTTGCGAAATATTGCAATATTACTATATTCAATTCCAAATTGAGGATTATCTTGCATAAATACAGATCATTCCATCGTAATTAAAGATTTAACTTTAGAGCACTTAATGTTCAGCGTCTGAAGCAGTCCAAATATTTGTGAACAACGCCTGATTAGCTGCAATGTCCTTGCTTGTTGAATGCGTCTTTGTTCGCAATTTGCGTTTAATATTTAATACTCAATCAAATATTAATACGATACGCACACAAGTGCCAGCTGTGCGCCACGCCCCCTATTATATATCATTGAGCATTTAATCGGATTAAACTATCATTAATACTGATTAGGTTAATGCCATCACGCTCATGCACATCGCCAGCAGAGGGCTTTCTATGTAAATGCCATATTGATGGCGCCGTTGGCGGGAGCAGCTGCAATCACAAGTGCAAATTGGAAACTCGCTTTTAATATTTATTGAATATAGAAATTCGTTTACACACAAACATTTCCGCAGCTCACAAAATTTTCTATTTGTGTCTTCCCCTGTTCGACGCTGGCTAAAACTTTTTCGCAAGTTGCGAGCAAATAAATTTGAGCTTCGATTGCATTCACATTTTTTCTGTTGCTGCCAAACTTCATTTCCTTATTACTTTTTTTTTTTTTACATTTTTGCTTTGCATTTGCTCTCGATTTTGATTGCTATCTTCAACTAAGCAACTCGCAAATTACTTGCTGCACTTTAAGTTCAAATGTTCGAGATTCCGACTTCAAGCGTTTTTTCACTCGACTGCACAGCAATTTAAACTTTGCAATCAATTGATAAATAAATATTAATGTATATATATATATATATTCCTAATATATACATATATATATATATATATATATATATATATATATATATACATATAAGACTAATTACCCTAATTTCCGTAGCCAAAGTAATTACAACTTCTTGCTATTACATTTAAGGCCGTACATTTGGGAGCAATTATGTTTATTCAGGCAAATAAATACGGAGTCCTGGTGCCGGCCCTTAGGTTGCCGTCTGTCCTTGATAAAGCTCTTTAATGTTATTTTTCATGCAGAATAAATTCATTGAGCAGATATTTGTTTCGAACTTTTGTAGGATATCAACAAATGTTGGCTAATAATTTAATGTAATTGCAAAATTAATTTTAACCTGAAATCAGGTTATATTGGTTTTGCTGAAATGTATGTAACAGCTTGAAGGAGGCGTGGCAGACCTCTTTAAGTATGCCCAGCCCGATCTTGTTTCAATACTCATCCCTAGTTCCCTAGTCGACCATTCGATTTCATTTAAAGCAAAGGTTGACTACCGTAAAAGCTGGATACCTCAGATTTATTGCGCTGTTTAAAAGATTTTGAATTTAAAAAATTTTTAGTTTACCAAATTAAAAATTAATTTGTAATATATGTCGATTTAGCTTTGATCGTCTGTTTCTCCGTATGATTGAACGCGTCAAACGTGTTTTGTTTGTTTTTATATATTACGCGCTCCTAAATTTTATTCTTTTAATTTGAAACCTGTGCTCGTTTTTTTTTATTGATTACAATCAAAAATCGATTTTCCAATTTAAAATTAAATCTTTTACATCTTTGAATTCAGTGTCTTCAAATGTTTCATTTAGTTTGATGGGTCCTTAACACAATTTTGGGTTTTTTGTTAATGTTTTGGACGCTACGCCTCTTTCGCCTCAAATTTGTAAAACACCTATTTCAAATACTAGAGACTTGTGCTTTGGCTTTGCAAATTTGATAAGGATTTGATTTCTCATAATATAATCTTATGTACATGCACATGTATATGTAAAATAAGCAGATTTTGTAATATCAGCTCTTTGGAGGGTTCAGGGGATCGCCGAGTCGGTTATCCTCGACTAGAGTTTCCTTACTTGCTATTAAATAATATTGTTATTTTTTAGGTGGTTTACCCAAAGACTAAACTTTAATATTCCTTTAGCAAAACTTTTAAATAGCAGGCTGCTTATTTAATAGTCAGCTAAAATGCGCTTTGCTAGCAAAATCCACTTGCCACAAGACAAACAACTGTGTGAATTTCATAAACTAAAGTGGCAAACAGTTGCGAATAGCAAAATAGAAAGTCCCCTCCGGCAACTTATATTTAAGTTCGCCAAAACATTCTAAGCGAAAACGCCTTAAGGCAGTGCCGAGGTGCGAGAATGTGTGAATAATACGAGCCTTACCTAGGGCTGATTGCTACCGGCTGCTGTGCCGGCTCATGAATGTGATTGCCCAAAACAGGTGTCAGATATTAAAGCATCCAGTGGGCGGGGTTGCGCTCATGATGCACTCAAACTAACCGGCGAAATAATCACGAAATGGCTGCCAGGGGAGTGTCAATGCGTATCCCAGGGATTATTTCCCTTCCACTTGTGTTTGTTTGTGTTTCGATGCTCGTTCACAAAGTGAAATGGGTATATGGAGACTGCTTAAGCCACGTCTGATATTGCCTACCAGTCCAATACAATTACAGTGATTATGTCCACATAACTCGATTTTAAATAGAGCTACAATCTTGGCTACAACTGGGATAATGTCGACTGACTTCCTTTCGAACAAAGCTAACATGACATATACATATATATATGCTAACTTGACTTATCGGATTTTAATTATTATGAAAAACATCGGTAAACGGGTATTACGTAATCGGTGGCACCCGAACGAAACTCTCTGGTTGTGTTTGTGTTGAAATGCGCTTGGGGATCCGAGTGCGAAAGCGAATAGAGAGGCAAATGCGATGGCTGTGGCTGCACCGCACTGTGGTTTCATTAGCATATATTTAAGGCATTAGAACTTAAATAAATAAACCGGCAACTAAAGCGATTTCCAGCTAGTTTCCTTCCGCAAAACTTTTGTTGTTCGCTCCGCCTCCTCCGTTTCGTAATGTATGTGTGCGTTGCGGTCTTTGCCAGTTCGGAGTTTCGGTGACCCGGAGGAGGGGCACCGAGTGCACAAATTCCATGGAAATAAAAAACAAACAAGCCGAAAAACATAGCAAAAAAGAAACTTTTTGCTTTCTGCCCTTTCGCATCTCTTCTACGCATACTTTGGATGAAAAGTTTTTTATTTCAACTGCGTTTTTCACATTTTTGCATTTCTTTCGATACCCTGTGTTCATAAATAAGCCAACAGGGGCAATTGGCCAAGAAGATGCTTAGTGATTATTTGCTTTTGATCAAGACTAAATATTCAAAAGTTAAGCTAAATATGTTGGCCAACATACTTTTCTGCCTAATTCAGAATTTGTTTCCTAGTCTAGGCATGAGAGGATTATTTAGAAGGGCATCGCTTAGTCGGGCATTTTGTTAAAGTTCAGAATCACCAAGCCCTTTGACGAACAGCAGGACATGAGATTAGTTGCTAGGCGAAAATGCATTTTGCATAAGCCTGTGGTTTTTCCTTTGCCAATTGCCAGTGTCGGATAGTTTTCTTTTTTATTCCCTTTTTTTATGCGACAGCAAAGATTTTGCGAAATGGGATCTTTGGCTCGTGTTTGGCTTGTGTCAACGTGACTGCAAAAAATTCTTAAAAATCGTTTGAGCTTTGCAATAAAATCAACTTGAATGCAGAATAAAAAATAAATACGAAAAAAGAATACTAAACGGAATGTCTAAATACTCGAATTTTAATTCAATATGCCGTAAATAATATAAAAATTGTAAGCTGATGGTCCGTTAAAGTATGGAATTACGAAATAAATATATATGACTATATATAAACATATAGGAAAAAGGGACAAAAGAATGAAAGAAATAGAAAATAATAATGAATAGTTGTAAAGAGATTAAGCATGTCTTGGACCATCAAACCTCAAACCATATTTAGGGTATAGCTATACAATTTGCTCATAGCCGAGAAACAGATTAAAAAAAAAAATTAATAAATAAACAAAAAAAAAATTATATATATATAATTTTAGATTTAACGTTAATGTTTTGTTAAAAGAAATATTTATTTATTAATGGAGTACAATGGTAGTTTTATGCTCGAAAGCTAAAGTTAGACGGAACTGAAGTTTGAATATTCGTCTGTCTTTTTTTTTTATATCTAGGTTTGTTGACAATAATGTGATGTGTGCTGTGCGTGGAGTGTCCTGATTGGTTGATTTGAAAAAGTGCTGACTTAACAGTTCCCACGAGAAGGGCGATCTGAGTTGTGTATAAGTGGCCTCCTAAGTGGATCGATTCTGATTGGTCACTTTGAAAATCGCTTATTCTTGGGTTCCCACAAGATGAGTATAATATGATCCTTTGTGTACCAGCACTGAGTGCGGGAGTAAGCATGATTTGTTTATGACGGGAAAGGGTCGTTCAAGTGGGTCGCTCAAGTGTTGGTGTAGTGTTGTTAGATATATTACTTCCCCATCCCATGGAAATTAGCCTGTCCTCAGGCGGGAAATGTAGGGTAATTGTGGAATAGGTTTTTGTTGTTGTTCCTCTGGTGTCGAACTACTCGCTTTTTCGATTGTTTCGTTATGAGTATGTCTTATAATGATTTTTTTTTATATTGACTTAAATTTAAAAATTACAAATAGTATAAAACTTATTAGTGTAGTTATAGAGATTGTGGTTGTTATAGTATTTTGTATTTTCTAAAATTTTTTGTCTTGCTTGGAAGTGTGACATTGGTTCTATTTTAGTTACATTGTTGGTTACATAGATATTTTGCGTGTGGTATTAGTGTGTTTACAATTGAAATATCGTTTAATTGGATACTACAGTCGTATATCTTGATTAAGTTATTACCTTCAATGCTAATTTTATTTTTGTTACAATTTTGATTAATTTCTGTCTTGGGTAAGTTCCAAGTTACAATTATGTTTGGTTCTATATAGCTAATTTGGTGTGTTTTGAGTGTTTTTGTGTGTTTTTGTGTATTTGCATTCTGTTGGGATTTGTATTATTATGCTGTGTATACATTCGTTTAATTCTTACTTCTTGGAAGATTTTAAGTATGTTTTGTTGTTTTGTGAATAGTATGTTTCGTAAGTGTTTTCTGCTAGAGTATTGTTTTGTTCGTCTGGGTAAGGCAGAATTTTGTAAAGTGAGTTTTGGTTATTTGTTTTGGTACGTGCGAAATTATAAATATCTCATTAGTGTCTGACTTTAACCATGTGGAAGTTTTGGTACTTAGAATTTTTTCAGAACTTATGTCAAATACTATGTATTAGTGTTTTAGTAGTTTTGGATTGAAAATTCCTAATCTGGTTAATTGCATGCCTAGTTCAATGTCTTCTATGTATTCTGTGAAGTGTTCTAAGTTGAATATAAGGTATTCTAATTTTTTGTCTGTTTCCTGTGAAATGGTTAAGTTGTTAAAGAATTCGATATTTTTGTTTATTGTTTTTATTAAGTAGGTTAAGTCATTGTTTCGTTTTAAGTCATTGATTTCGAGTTCTACTTCTTCTTTATCGTTTTGATCTAGAGTGCCAAAATGATATTTATTTACTGTGCCTATTGCGTTTATTAAACCTCGTTTATTTATTTTAATGATTCGTATTCCATTCATTTGGCGGTTTAATTTATCTATGTGGGAAATGTTTTTGAATGGTACTGTTTGTTGGATTAAATAATCGTATGTGGTTTGTATTTTGGTGAGGTTGATAGTAAGGTAGAGGTATTCGTAGTCAGATGGTAGGTCCATTGTTCCTGTCATGAAAATTAGGTAACCGTTAGGTGCTTTGATTGGGTTGATTTCGATGCTTTGGTTAATGGTAGAAGGGACCATTGATAGAAGTAAGAGTAATAATATGTTGATTTCTGAAATTAGTTGTTATATTTGCTTTCGTTTATTTTCTTTTTCCTTTTACATTTTTACTTATAGTGTGTAGTTTGTCTACCTCTGTTGGTTTCTATAAAATGTTTTTCGTCCGTTTGTATTATTTGAGCTGTTTTTTTAAATGGTGTAGTTGTTTTAGTTTTAACTAGTGGGGCGTGTTTGTAATCTGTATTTATTTCAAACTCGGTTCTGTCTTTGTTCATGTTTTAGATTTTGTTTATTTTATTTGCTTGTGTTTCATATAGGGGTGTACCTGCGTAGATAAATATGTCTGCTGGGGTTCTGTTCGTTGTCAAGTGTTTTGTCTTGTGGTTGTAGATGTATAGAATAGTTTCAAATTTTGTCTGTTTGTTTTCTATGTCGGATTCTGTGTTAATAATTCTTAATTTTTCGTTGATAGTTTGATGAAATCTTTCTATGTCTGAGAAACCGTTTTTACTAGTGGTGATATTAATGTTTACTTTTTCGGATTTTAACCTGTTTTTAAGAGCTGCGTATATAAATGCTGAGTCTTTATCTGCTTTGATTTCAATAGGCTTTCCCATGTCATTGAAGATTTTTATGATTGCTCTTTTAGTTTCGAACCCATCACGGCTTTTGACTTCTACTAAGTTTCCGTATTTTGAATATATGTCGATACAAGATAAGAATTGTTTATTATCAATTAGATAAAAGTCCATGACGTATTTTTCTCTGGGGTTATATACTTCTGGAGTGATTTCAAAGGTCAGTTTTGTGTTTCTGTTTTCAGATTTGGATAGATTACAAATTTCACATTCGTTAATGATATTTTGTATTAATTTTTGGTGGTCTGGGAAGTAGAATTTTTCCCTGAACCAGTTGAGAGTTTTTGTGATACCGGGGTTGAGTAATTTTTTGTGGTTTGAAAGGATTATTTCCTTAAATTCTACGAAAGTGAGGATATCGTGTAGTTTTGATAATGTTCTGACAGTTTTCGTTTTACTTTCAGGGTTTATGATTTCAGCGTAAGCTTTTTGAAATATAGGGAAATCTGGGGCATTATGGAAGTATAAGGCGTTGTTTTTAAACAAAGATATTTTTAAATTATGTTTTTGGCAAATGTGTCAGTCATTTCTATGTAAGTTATTTTTATTTTTGTTTTGTGAAAGTAGTGTGTAATGTTTGCTTGATCTTCGTTACCTTTTATGAATTCGATTTGTCTTGGTTGAGTGAATTGATGGTTATTCTGTCTGTAGTTGGTTTGGTTCTTGTTTGGTTTAGAGTAAGTTTGGTGATTGTTTGAATTTGTTTGATTTTGGGTGGAAGTATTTCTGGATTTATCTGTGAGGCTATTCTCATATAGGCCTTCCTTTTGGGCCACTTGTTTTAAGTTAGACACGGTTGAAATATCGAATTTTGCAAGGGTCATGTAAAGTCTGTCTGGTAGTTTTCTAGTAATAACTTCTTTGACTGTATTATTCATGGAGTTAGTGTAAAGTGTCGTATTGGTAGCATCACCTTCGAGTGCCAACTTATTAATAATTATAAATGTCTTAATTTCTAAGTCCTCGATGAACTTACGGAGACTTCCGGTGAAGTTGGTGTTATATAGACGTCGGAGCAGCTCTTCGTAGGGCGTATGGGTTTTGAACTTGCTAATAAGAGCGGCTCGTAGGTTACCCCATCCCAAGGGTTGTGAGCGTTGGGACACTCTCTGGGCTTCTCCCGTCAGTTGCATCTCAATAGTCCCGAACATCACACTGTGTTGGCGGACGTCCCTCGTCGGATACAATTTCATAATGTAATCAATACGTCTGATGAACGTACCCAATGTCTTGGTATCGCCATCAAACGTAGGCACTTGCCTTAGAAGGGTTAAGGCTTGATTAAGGTGAGAATCTGACAATTCCAGAGTCATATTGGAGAACGACTGCTAAGTTTGGTTGAGCACTTGTTCACTTAAGACAGTTTTTTATTTTCACGTTGATTCTTTGGCGATTTTTCCTTAATGGTACACGTAAAAACTATTTTAACGCACTTTTTTGATTTTTATCCTACCGGCTGCGCCAATTTTAGATTTAACGTTAATGTTTTGTTAAAAGAAATATTTATTTATTAACGGAGTACAATGGTAGTTTTGTGCTCGAAAGCTAAAGTTAGACTGAAATGAAGTTTGAATATTCGTCTGTCTTTTTTTTTTATATCTAGGTTTGTTGACAATAATGTGATGTGTGCTGTGCGTGGAGTGTCCTGATTGGTTGATTTGAAAAAGTGCTGACTTAACGGTTCCCACGAGAAGGGCGATCTGAGTTGTGTATAAGTGGCCTCCTAAGTGGATCGATTCTGATTGGTCACTTTGAAAATCGCTGATTCTTGGGTTCCCACAAGAAGAGTGTAATATGATCCTTTGTGTACTAGCTCTGAGTGCGGGAGTAAGCATGATTTGTTTATGACGGGAAAGGGTCGTTCAAGTGGGTCGCTCAAGTGTTGGTGTAGTGTTGTTAGATATATTACTATATATATATATATATACACATATGAAAAAAATAAAAAATATATATATATATATATATAAAATATATATTCGCATAAATGAATCAAACTTAGTTTAAAATTTATGAGTATACAGGATGCGACATCTAACAGAAAATATTTAATGATATCCGTAAAGCGAATGAAAGTGACCATAATGAACAGGAGTGAAGGAGAGAAAATTTCTGTTTGCATAAATTAAATATGTTTTTTTTATGTGTTTTTTCTCGGGTATTAAGAGTCAAGTCGCGTTTAAAGGATATAGTTTTACCCGACTGCAAGTTTGCAGCAGTTATCTGGCCTGTGTGCCGTTTGCACTGCGATTCGGTCGAAGAACTTTCCCAGGCTGTAAAACTTGTAAGTGAGAGCGACGCTGGGCTGGGCTGCGTGCTGCACGCAACTTTAGCGCTAGTTTGTGGCATTCTTCACGTTGGGTCAGTAGCAGTGCCAAATCAATGTACAGGCAGTAAAAGGCTGCTAGCTGCAGTGTCCTAATTGGAATGCTCACCCGAGGGACATTAACGAGCTGCGTGTGTTGATAGCAGCGACTCGGCTCAGTGTGGGAGGCTAAATTGTCAGTGACAAATAGTCAGACAGCTAGACCCACCGCCTGCCGACAGACCGACGCAAGGAGGCGCACAATTAAAATTTATAACAATAGTCCGTGTCAGTTGCAGCTACAATTTAATTGGCACTCGCCGAATTGCCGGGGCCAATTCTCTCCGGACGGGGGCGTTGGCAGTGCCACAGCATTAAAACGGAATTTAAATGCAAAAGCCACAAATGAGGGCTATCAATTTCACACACGCAATTATCACAACATTTTTCGGTCGGCTTAATTGGAGTTTAATGTGTGGCAGACAAGCGCTTTCATAAATCAGTTTCATTATATTCATTATGCTTGACTTATTCGACTACAAATGAACTATTTTTAGTCATTATCCTGCCATTTCAGGACGTTTTCAGTTAACAGTGTCCCTAACATTTCATAGTTATCATTTGGCATTTCTACCAAAATATATTTGCAAATATTTGGTAGAAAACAAAGCTGAATATTTTAATTAAAATTTAGTTTCATTCAGTTTCTTTTTACACTTACAAAATCTCACTTCAAACTGAAAGCAAAATAATATTCATAATCGTCGCATCTGGTAAACATGGATTGGAGGCTACATTTGTAGCGCTTGTCTTCTACACATATTCTTATGTTCGTTCAAGAAACCAATAGAATATATCTTTTTTTTCGAAGTTTGTATGTCTGTTTATATGACACTAGAAAAATGTGGAATATCTGCCCGTTGATAGCCTCCTCTTATAGAATGTAAGAATATTTCTGATATGCCCACTAGGGCATCACAGAGTGGGCAGTGCTATCTGGTACATTTGTTGTTTTTAATGGTAGAGTCTAGATAATGGAGAATCTTTAATAGTGTTGAAAGCTATTGCATATTTATCCACGATCATATGGAAAAAACTAAACTTTTGTCTTAACCGAAATGATATAGAAACTCTCATTAAGTATGTGGCAAATGCTAAATTTGATAATGAAGTTCGTGCAGGGTCCATCTTCAGATTGATTTAGACATATTTATGTACGCCCACAAAGGGCGGAAATCCGGTAAAAATAAATATTTTACCTTTTCCATCTGAAATCGCAGTACTTTAAATTATTTTCTACATAGAATAAAACGAGATTCGAAAAAGTGTTTAAAATTCTGCGAAAATCTGAGCTAACGAAAGGCAGCTCAGGGCAGGTAAAGCGATCCGTAAAGCAAAAAACTTTCTTTTGAGCTTGTAGTTAGATTCTATTGGAGAGAAATGTTTGCACGATGAACTGTGAAATGGGAAAATACGAAAAACGCTACATAAGAATATAATTATAAAGGAAACAATTAAATAAGAGATGAAAGTCTTCAAAACCTTGAAACATAGTAAATAAAAATTTATTTCATTGTATTGTGTTTCCTCTATGAGTAGGAGTTGAAAATTATATTGCTCTCTTTGCAGGGCGGATCGGAATCATGATGGACGCCTGTCCATTCAAGAGCTGGGACAGTACATCAACAAACGGATTGTCGAGCACATAGACATTGCCATTATGAACAATGCGAGAGAGTTTCGACGTGTGGACATTGCGCCGGCCGACGGGTTGATTACGTGGGATGAGTACCACCGTTTCTTTCTGCGTGACCATGGCATGACAGAGGCGGACATCGATGAGCACGATGAGATAAAGCACACGACGCTGAATCGCAGAGCCAGGGAGGATATGATGCGGGATAAGGCGCGTTGGTCGGAGGCTGCTCGCACAGATCTGTTCACGCTGACTATTGATGAGTATTTGAGCTTCAGGCATCCAGAATCGAGTGTGTCCAATCTGCTGGAGCTGGTCGATGATCTTTTGCGGCAGTTCGATCAGGATGGCGATGATCAGCTCACGTTAGAAGAGTTCTCCGACCTGAACGTGGACGACGACGAAGATCTGCTGCGCAAGTCCCTCATATCGAAAACTCTCGTCGAGCGTCGTGAGGAATTCAAGCGCATTATTGACAGAAATCACGATGGCAAAGCCGATCGTGGCGAGTTACTGAACTATGTGAACCCAAAGACTCCACGCTACGCGCTACAGGAAGCGGCTACATTATTTAGTCTTTGCGATGAGAACAAGGACGAACTTTTAACACTTAAGGAGGTAGGAATGGGGCGCTAAATGTCTATCTAAAATTCTCAAAGACTCGTTTGTTCCTTGTAGATGACTGACAATGCAGAGATATTTTTGCAATCAAAGATGATCGATACGGCTAACAGTTTTCACACCGAATTTTAATTACACTATCGCACTTTTTTCTTCAATTTGGAACCGTCTAAGCCCAGCTCACGATCTCTGGCTATTACGAAAGGGAAAGAACTATATAATCTTTGTGCATTTATAGTGATATTAATTTGTAAGTTGTTGCACATAATGTCTAATAAAAATATAATATATAATATATAATATAATAGATCAAATAATACACGCATTGCTCTGCTTGCACACACACACACGCGCACATATATATATATACATAAATTAAATTTAGCATTAATTTTGTTAGAACTTTATACTACGTAATCCTTAAGAGCAAGAGGCAATTCATTTGATGTGTGATTTTAAATAACAATTTTACTTAAGAATGCGAAGCAGATTCAAATACAAATACTCCAAAATATATACAGAATAAATATACGTAATTTTATGAAAACACTTAATAATATATCCCGATATCTTGTTTCGCTTGTGGAGGGCCAGAATGATAAACTTAAATTTTTAAATTATATAAAATTTCAAATATAATTTTAAACAATTTTTTTTTTTACGTTTTCAATAGTTCTGTACAGCAAATGTCAAATTTTATTATGGACAAATATTTTTTTTATTTGAACTTAATAATATGGTAGAGGTTTAAGGGGACCAAAATTACAAAAGCCCTAGATTGTGGGGGTATTAAATACCGCAATTGCGCGGTGGTTAATGAAAAGCTGAAGTAGCAGCTGGAAACGAAAATACATTTCTATAAAATATGCTCGAGTTTGCTCATCTATAAAACCCATAATTCCTTAAGTCTTTGTCAGGTATGAAATAAATTCAAAATAAATTAAAATTAAATTGTGTAAAATATATATTGGAGAAAATTTAATTTAATCCATGTTCCATGATTTCACAGTTAATAATCGTATATACACAGCAAAATCTTTACGCTTTCATGATCCCTTTTTGACAACAGTTCCATCACAACTCCAACTCACAATTCGGTGAATTTGGCTATAGCGCAGAGTCGCTTCCTTTATTGAGTCAGAGCTTACGACCATCACCATTCAACTACATATACATAGGTACATGAAAGTAAATGGAATTTCAATTTGTTGACTTTAGCTCTAAAGATGTAGGAGATATATTCAAATAACTTCCTGGGGACAGAAAATGAATCAATTATTAGAAACAAAATTGATCAAAGAAATTTCAAGTCTATTTCAGAAACAAGGATAGACCGCTTGCTCGTTATCCTGTGCAAGGCAATATATATTTAATGTGCTCTTTTTTGCTTCCCTCTGCCTGTTACAGACATTTAAATAAATTTCATTTTTAATGGTTTCATATATATATACATAAAGGCGAAATCATATTGAGTTTATATTTGATTAAATTGAAATTTAATTAGACCTTGAATCTATTAGACTCCTATTGTACACAAGGTAGAAATTAAGTTTGCACCGTCTTTAAGCAGCTTAAGTTCTTCCGTTTCTCCATCGAGCTGACAAATTCGGCATCATTAAACATAATCCCATGTTCAAATAGCTGTTGCAAGATGAATGGGAGGGCACAAATGATAAATAAGTGGCACTTGAACGAATGGGCAAGGAATGCTGAAGTAGATCCCGTCCAGCCTGAGTATATATGGCAACTTGAAAAGCTAAAAGCCTGCCAAAGTCTGATGAATATCCTTGAGAAATTTAACAGGCAATTGACTTACTGATGAGTGTTAATGCCGCTTAAACTCTGCAGGTAGAGGGCATGGCGATTTTTTTGAAAGAGACGCCAGCTAAATTGATGGATTAGTGAATTAAATAGCTAACGGCAGCTACGTGTGCATAAAGCTCTGACGAAGCTCTCTGAGGCGAACATATTTTCATGCCAATAGATGAGTACTTAGCTGCCTTTGCTGCTGACAATGGAAGACAAAGACAGTCGAGTGGGTAATTGAATCTAATTATTCGGAAGCACAG
This sequence comes from Drosophila fulvimacula, assembly GCA_035045555.1. NCBI lineage: Eukaryota > Metazoa > Arthropoda > Insecta > Diptera > Drosophilidae > Drosophila > Drosophila fulvimacula. The sequence goes on along the minus strand of JAWNOX010000010.1, from coordinate 1,264,004 downwards.
ATAATAAGCACATAAAACGCAAGGAATAACTTGGCGAGGATATCCCACGCAGTTATTAAGGCATCTGCTTGTGCGTGTGTTTGCCTGTCAGTCTATCTGTGTGTGTGTGTGTGTGTGTGTGTGTGTGAGGTTGTTTATTTATGTACGGAAACGGAAACGGCAAGAGAAACGTTTAGATAAGTAGAGAACACAAGCAAGAGCGCTGCTGTGAGGAATGCTCGACTAGACGATATCCTGACCTCTGTGTGAATTCATTTTATTTAGTTGTCCGAAATTCACGAAATTTATAATTTTAAAATATCGATAATTATTGATATTATTGAAATATTTAAAATACGACATCAACTGAAGAACAGTTGAAATAAATTCCCTTAAAGCGAAAATACCACTATGTACACAATTTCAGTGGGCCTGGTAAGCAATAAGCTTACGACAATGGAGTTAAGCAGCGGCAAGAATCACGCTAAACGAAATAGCTGAAGGCCAGGGCCAAAATACGATTTATGTTATTTTTATTTATGTATTTCATTTCTCAAGTAATCTAAGTATCAGGCCATATATTTCCATTAAGCAGCAACTACTTTTTCCAAAGAGGACTGACATAGACTGCGGCAGGTGCTGCGGCATAAGTGGTCACGGGTGTCCTGTAAACGGGGGCAACAGCGGCAGCTGCAGTATAGGTGGAGAATCGAACGGGAGCCACAGCCGAGTAGGTGGCGATGGGAGCCACTGCCGCATAGCTGGTCACGGGTGCGGCCAATAAACCAGCCTGAGCGCTGGCAATGCACAGAGCCAAACAGATGAGGAATTTCATATTGATTTGATTTGTTTTTGTTATTGTTTGGGCTCGCCTTGTTTGTGGCTACTATTTGCTGACTTGTCCGCTAGTGAGCAACTGTTGCTGTTTGGCAATCAACGCCGGGGTTTTATAGCACAAGCGTCAACCCGTTTGCGGCTTAAGTGCCCAAACAAACAGACACCAGTCGAAATTAGAACACAATGGCAATATTTCCAATTTCTGCTCTGCAATGCTCCAGCGATGCGGTGTCAGTTGTCGGCTGTGACAGCCGTTAGCAGTGTATCAAATAGATTCTGATTATTCATTCTGTCATCAGGAAATATTAAATTGCCAGCTTAAAGTTAGCTATTGTTGAAGTCTGTCATTAGCTTTGCGCATTATTTATGAGATTATGAAGCGGCTCAGAATGCTTCACAATAAAGTTATGTACTATATATATCTATTTAATGGAAACTGCAATTTCATGCATGAAGTGAGTATTTATTATATAACATAAATAAGCAATACTTCTGTTGCCTTTGTCGAGCATCATAGTTACATATTAGCACATAAATAAAAAAAATGTGTAAATTAAAACCAACTTTTGTTTATTTCTGATGGTATCTATAAATAAAATTATTTTATTTTTATACATTTATTTTTTATACCCCCTATGCGAAATCAGGGTATAATGTTTTTGTGAAAGTGTATGTAACAGGCAGAAGGAGACGTCGCAGACCCCATAAAGTATATACATATATTCTTGATCAGCTCAACGAGCTGAGTCGATATAGCCCTGTCCGTCTGTCTGTCTGTATGAACGCGCTGATTTCGTAAACCACAAAAGCTAGAGATCTGAAATTTGACATGTATACTCGTGAATGCCATGCGGTATACGAGTTTGTTTTTTTTTTTCGATAACTCATCCCGTTTCTCAATTATCGATACATTTGGATAAATTTACTTTCAATTATGTGTACCATTAAAGCTAGAGACTTCAAATTTGTGCAGATAGGTGTAGTGAATGCGGACATTTTGTAGTTTTTGGATTTTGGATGCCACGCCCCCTTCGCCCACAATTTGCAAAACCCGTATTTCAAATACTAGAGACTTATGCTTTGGCAAATAGATATGAATGCCATAATCACACTGTGAAAATTTGATTAAGAAAGTCAATCTAGAAATAAAGTTATTAAGCATTTAATTTCCCATATCATAGGCATATTGCAGCCCGAGCGCAGTCGCTGCTCAGTTAGCAGAGCTCGTGCTAATATTACGTTCGTGTGCGTGCGTATGTGTGTGTATGTGTGTGTATGTGTTGCTTGCAATATATGTGTAAAATAATCATAGCATGCTCAAATATCGGCTATTCGAAGGGTTCAGGGTATCTCTTAGTCGAGAGGTCTCGACTAGAGCTTCCTTACTTGTTTTTACATTATTTTAGATCTTATGCATGTTGGTGTAGTTTTATAAGTTAAATCACATATTTCTATTTGTTTATACTAAGCACAACAATTTTTTTAAAATTAGAAACTTATAAAGTAAGTGTAAACAGACAAATTCTAAAATACAGCACTAAGTTCAATTAAAGGCCCTATGTTCTAACATAAAAAAACACAAAAAAAATTATAAAAACTCATAAATGTTAAATAATAATATATCCATCTCAACGATGTTTGATTTACATCAACCCACATCCTAGCATGTACGTATTTTAATTTCTCTACTCATTTCAATATATATTTAAAAAAAATTGACTAAAATCAAACTAAACGTTAAAAAAATTACGTTATATTTAACTTAATAATTAAACAAAAAACATAGCTTAAATCCTTCAGTTACATCTTTCCACGACTTAAGGAAAAACTTTAACTTGAACTTCACAGAAAATAGCTCAAAAATGAAGAATGTGCACGAAATTTACTTATTGTAGCCACAAAACTAACTATAAATGTTTTGTGTATGCCAAAAATAGAAAGCAAAGCTCTAGTCAAACAAATATATTTCCAGTTGTATCTACAGAAATGCAGTTGCCTATAATGGAATTTTGATGAATGAACATATATTTTAAAAATAATATTCATAGACTTTTAGTTTTTATAAATTTTCGGATAAATAGATGACTGCAACCAAAAGTAGAACTTAAAACTCAATCGAAGGAAGATGCCAATTTTTCAGAGATGAAAATTTAGTGATAAACAAAAACTTTGCGTGCAAATGTTGATCAAATTTTCGTCTTTAAATTTCGGGTAACTCATTAAATGCAGCTACAAGTTTTGAGTGCGGGTCGAGGTATTTATAAATTGAGTAAGCTACATAAAACAAATGGCATCGGGCCAACTTAACGAGCCGCAAAAAAGATACTACATTTGCTACATGGACAGCACTGTATTTCTGTGTGTGAGGACGATATAAAATGAAGTCCCTATCTGCTACTCGGAACATTTTTGCCATACAAATGTTTTGCATTATTAGGACACAAGCTGGGCGAACGGGCACGCGTCGCCAAGCTTAGTAGTTGAATATGTTCTACACGTAAGTTACATTAGTCAAACTGGTCCCTGGCAGAGTCCTTATGAATTTGCAGAGCATGCTACGATACGACAACGCGACAGACACCCGGTCCAAAGCTGGTTAAGTCAAGGAAATTATTGAAGAGCTGTGGCCAAAAAATAACGAAAAAGAAAAACGAAAGCGAGTCTGTGAGCCAAGAGGTCGAACAGTCTGCATGAATATTCTAGACACAAACACAAATGCGACTATCTGTGACTTTTACTATACGGCTGCATGTGTGTTAGTCTGTCTGTGTGAGTGTGTTCGTTTGTCATAACTGCTTCATCTTCTAACTCATACATATTAAAATCTCAGAGAAACGAACTTCACCAGTTCACAAAATAGAAACAAAAACAGAGCTAAAACACAAATATAAATGTACTGGATCAAATGCAAACACAGACACACACACACACATACACATACACACAGGAGCCAAAGCGTCCTCCAGCCGTTCATGCGAATCCCACTCATGAAGGGCAGGAAAGCATAGGCAACTGGACAGTGGTCCAAGGGCGTAAGCCGCTATATAAGCGGCCAAGGGCGGACGCAATACGAATTTCTGGCACAGAGGGTTGTAGTTACGCAGATATGCTGCGCGTGGTTCGGAGCGACCCGAACTTAAAACATCTTAGTGGGGATGTGCACGGCATCAGAAAAACAGCAAAAGGGGATTTGCTGCTTCAGTTAAACAGGAAGCCAGAGCATAGTGCGGAGGTGCTCCAGGAAGCTGTTGGCAAGGCCCTGGGCGAACGCGCGGTGGTAAAAACGTTGACCGAGTCCGCGCAAATCGAGATCCGCGACCTCGACGAACTGGCGACCAAGGAGGAAATACTGGAGGCAATCAAGGAGGCGCTGAACGATAGCTCGCTTCCCACCGACTCCATCAAGTCGCTACGCCCAGCTTTTGGTGGGCAGCAAAGAGCCACTGCTGTCCTACCAGCTGGTAAGGCCAGAGCTCTGATCGAGCTTGCAAAGATCAGAGTTGGATGGGTGGTATGCCGAATCCGCGCAGTCGTTCAGCCAAAACGATGCTTCAAATGCCTGGACTATGGGCATATTGCGGCTAAATGCGCAAGCGATTGCGACATGAAAGCGCATGCTTCAGGTGCGGAATAGTGGGCCATGCCGCTAACACCTGCGTCAAGCCACCAAGATGCAGTCTATGCGTCCGGAAAGGCGCAAAGGAGACAGATCACGCGGCAGGAAGCTTTAAGTGTCCATCATACCGTGAAGCTGTTAGGAAGATGAAATGTTAAAGTTCCTACAGCTTAACATGAACCACTGTATAGCTGCTCACGATTTGTTGGAGCAGACAACGAGGGAGAAGCATATCGATGTAGCTATTTTAAGCGAGCCACATCACTGGATGTCCACGTGCCCCAGGACATGGGCCGCGGACATCAGCGGCAAAGCAGCACTGTGGATATGTGGCAACTCAGTGAATGTACTCTCAAATGTAAAGTCATTCAATGGGTTCGTACGCGCTCGACATGGCTGTCTGTGGATTTACAGCTGTTACATGGCCCCCAGCATGCAGCTTAACGAATTCACCTCTGCGCTCGAAGAGCTTGCGGAGGATGCAAGGGGCCGGAAGGCCATTATAGCTGGCGACTTCAACGCTTGGGCACTGGAATGGGGCAGCCAGTCGACAAATGCCAGAGGTCGCCATCTCCTGGAGATCTTCGCGACGCTGGATGTGGCCCTGCTCAACTCTGGAAGCGAGTTCACTTTTAGCAGGGCAGGATATGGGTCCACAATTGACCTCACTTTTGTTGCCTCATCCCTTTTTCGAGATGCTGAGTGGAGCCTCTGCGACAGTTATACGGGCAGCGACCACTCTGCTCTGTTGTTCTCAATCGGCGGGTCACCTGGAAGTTCGCAATTTCTTTGGAAGGAAGCCTACCGGCTGGATACGTTCGACCCGATAATCTTCTCGGAGGCCATACAGCTACTGAGTACCTCTGGGGATGCTGAGATGAGAGCTTCTCAAATGGTATCTCAAGTACAAAATGCCTGCAACGCTAGCATAAACTGGCAGCAGTTGGCTTCACTCTCGACTCTTGTCTCAGAGCTCAGACTCTGCTTTAGAGCAATTAAATGCTTTAAAGTTGTAATAAAATAAATCATTCGAAACTCGTTTTGCAAGTCCAACAAAAAAGGATTTTTCCCAAATTGGCTAACAACACATCATTTAACAGGCTGCCAAGACATCAAGCAGGTGTGAAGGGGAAACGGACGTGTGTAAGATTAGCTACAGTGGCTGCAAATGAAATGTTTGTGGCTAACAGGGATTACCAGATAACAAATGGGACATGATTTCATTTTATATTATATTATATATAGTAAGAAATATATTATATATAATATATAATATATAATATATAATATATAATATATAATATATAATATATAATATATAATATATAATATATAATATATAATATATAATATATATTAATTATTATATATTATATACCTCGCAAACTACAAAAGCTAGGGGAATGAAATTCAAATTTATACTCGCTTATACCATATTTCGAGCAGTCTCCAGCATTCTTACTTGTTACCTAATATATAAATTTACGCAGATCAAAATATCATATTGGAAACCGATTTGTTTTTATTTCAGAGAACAGCATGAGTAAAACTAATGAGAAATTCTGAATCACTATGGTTCGATATGATCCCCTTTTGCCGACGACTTATTTTGGCCCATTTACTGACAATGACAATTATAAAAAATATTTATAATTATTATTTATAGTATTATTATCTATAAATAGCGGCCATAACGGCCAGAAGTCCTATATTTCTGTATTTAAAATTATATTATATAAGTTTTTGAAATATAAAGGAAACACAGCTTTGTGTGAATGTGTATTTGCATATTTCATCTATATTTTCATAGATACATCTAATCTGCGCTAAATATCTTTTTTTTTCATTTTGCACTCTGCCAGATTTGTTTTAAATTTGATAGAATTGGTCGAAGTTCACGTACGTATATTTGATTGGATTTGCATGAATTTTCCATGGATATTGCACGCTTGTTTTGTTATATTTTTTATTTCGCAATGGAGAAATGCAAATCCCAAATTGGGACACAACAAAATTAATGAATAAATCAATAATAAAGCAATCAATTCTATGACTTTTGCGCATGCAAATCCAAAAGTTTCCGAATATGATTTGTTTATTCAAATTTTGGTTTCTTTTTGTTAAGTTGGTTGCCATTGTATGAGCAGTTGGCAACAAAATGACAATAAAAGGTAATTTGGTAGTAACAACTTGAAGGCAAACACTTAACTAACTTTATATGGGCGATTGTGTGTGTGTCTTTCTCTATCCAGGTACTCGTTCTCGATTTGAGCTACGGGGGCCAGTCCCCGAACTTTATGCATAAGCATGTGTGTATGTGTGTGTGGGTAAACTCATTCACATACATGGAAAGTAAAAAGCAATTTTCGTAACATTTGCATGCCTTAAACCAACACACAGACACACACATAAATATACTTATGTGTATATGTGTATGGCAGAGAATCAGTGAAGCAGTGGGAGACAGACAAGCGGGAAAGGCAGGCGAGGACACGCGGCCTACCTGTGTGTGGAGTAGCAAAAACTACGATTATGTATGTGGGTGGACTTGTGTGTGAGTGTGTCCGTAAGTTGAATGGAGTACGTGTTGTGCTGAAAATGCAATTTGCCTTCTGTGCGAAAAGTACGTAAAATTTATGCAAATTTCCCCGAACTGCCCCTGACCCATGGCAGATGCGATGTCGACGGCGACGGCGATGGCGATGGCGATGGCGATGGCGATTGCGACTCTGCAACAAACGGAAACAGGAAATGCGCCATTGTGTGCGTGCTTTCGCATGCACGTGTGTGTATCCCACTGAGTGTGTGTGTGCTCGAGTATATATGTATTTAGTACGCGCTAAAATGAAAATGTAGTGAAATATGCGATAGAAAGGACCGACGAAAAAATATGTAAGCACAAATATGCTACATATACACGACCTCAAATTTACCCTTCATACAAATGCTACAAATAGGTTAGTAAGTATGTAAAATCAAAATATATTTTATTTGATCTATATATAAATGTAAAGTTTTATGAATTTACGAATAAAATAGATTTGAAAAAAACTTGTTGATGAAATTTTATTTCGATCAATAAAGTCTGAAAAGGTTAAATAAAAAAAGAAATTAATTGATTTTTGTCATATAAGTTGATATTTTTATAAAGTAAATGCATTAATTTGTGACATGGTAAAGACACCTATTGTAGTTTCTGATTAGGATTATAGAAAACGAAACTTGATCCTTGAAGGTAGATATTCTAGACACGCATCATTTGGATATTCAAAAGTCATATAATGAAATCACACTGACAAAAGTTATTAAAATATTATTAACCTGTATAAAATTATATTTTTTACAGAAAAAATAATAATAAAATAAGATAAGATATTACATTGGCTGAGAAGACATCATGCCTCGCTACTGGGTATATTTACAACCAATAAGCCATGGTGCGGATGCAACAACTAATGCGACAACAACACCAACAAAAACGAAAACTGGGAACGACAACATGGCGTAAATTCGCCATCGATAGTTTTTGACATTGTGTATACGACTCGTGGTGGTCGTGTGGTGTGCGCTTATGTCTGTATTAGTGGTGCCGCCTGTGACGGCATTTGGCATGACAAAAAAAGACAAAACAGAAAAAAGTCGAGGAAAAATAGAAAAATATTTTGTACTGGGTGCAGGGCCAATGGGCAGAGAAATGTGTGCCCAAATGAAATGCCGCCGGCTAGTCCACCGTTCACACATACAACAGATGTGTCTATATATATGTGTGTGTGTGCGTGTGTTTTTGTGTCTGTATGTGTGACGTTGTTTATACTGCATTGCACGTGCCTTTGACATGCCCACATGGCCTCTATAAAGCCCCTGTGCGTATATATGTGTGTGCCTGAATGCTCCTGCGTTTTGGCTTATGGGCAAAGAAGTTGAAGCGTATTAAGCAAACACCGCCAGAGGCAAAAACAGTGCCCTTTGTGGCGGCATGCAGCACACGTGTGCGTGGCCCCAAATACCAAGCAGTCGACGCCTCGACTCAAGTGTGTGTGTGTCGGCTTTGCGAGATAAACGGTAGCATTTAATGCGTCCAAATCTTTTTAACGCCACATCAAGCCATTTTTCAATCCAGATCTGAGCATTAAGATTAAGTTGTCTTTAAGTCGCCTCAAGCCGGGTCTCCACTTTTTTGGCAACTTGCCACCAATTTGTGCCGCACAGTGGATGTGGCAGGAGAGAAACACATTCATAATATATAGCTAAGCATTTACTTTAAATTTCTTACAGAATGAGCTGAGTCGATATAGACCTGCCCGACTGTTTGTCCGTCCGTCCGTCAACGAACGCAAGGATCTCATAAACCACAAAAGCTATAGATCTGAAATTTGACATGAATACTCGTGATTACCACATTTAAAATGAGTTTGTATTTTATCGATAACCCATCCCGTTTCCGATCGATAAATTTCGATATATTGACTTTGATTTATATGTACCGTTAAAGCTAGAGACTTCAAATTTACTGTTAAGATAGGGATAGGGAAAACAGACATTTTGTAGGTTTTGGAATTTGGATGCCACGCCCCCTTTGCTCAAATTTGGCAAATACACTCGCTGCTTAGTTACCAAAGCGCGTGCTCATTAATGCTTCCGTGTTCGTGTGAATATGTAAAGTAATCATAGCTTGGTTGCAATACCGGCTATTCGAAAGGTACAGGGTATCTCCTACTCAAGCGGTGTCGACTAGAGCTTCCTTACTTGTCCTTTTTTTCTTCTATTCTATGAACTAATTGATACTGTTAAATCGGAATATTTTTGTGAAACTGAATGCAGGTATGGCAGACCCCATTCTTGATAAACTCGACAAACTAAGTAATGCCCGTCTGTATGAATTGTATGAATATTGCTTGGAATATATGTAAGCATATGTAAAATAAGCATGTTTTGGAATATTAGCTAGGGTTCTGGGTATATCCTTGTCGAGCATTCTACTTATAATTTTCTAAGCTTGGCAATAACATTCTGTATAAGGAATAACTATAAAAATATTTTAATTCACAAATATGTGCAAAAGTAAATACCCGTCGTCGTTTTACTGTATTTGTTTTTTTTTTGTTTTGTTTTTTGTTTTTTTATAAAAAAAAATGGAATACGTTTTTCGAGCTTAATTAGTAAATTTTAAAATGCGACGAAAAACATTTTTTGTTCAGCCCTGTTGAAATAAGAAATAATTAAGTACTTTTAGTAGAAGATATATTCAAATTTTAATATGTGATGAAATATTTATAATAACTACAACGAATACAAATAAAACTTCAATAGAAAGCACTTATTTGTATTGTAGTATTATTAAGTATAATATTTTGATTCGCACCAATTGAAGCGAATAAGATTTTAATATATACATTTATAAAAATAAAAAACAATAATTATAAATGTAATAATTTAACATCAATATAATCATTCTCAAATTCAAATGAAAGCGAAAGGAAATTAAAGATAGGAGAAATGAATGAACTATGAATTTACCTTTGTTCGTTAGCTATCTTTAATTCTATTAATTAATATTCCTCTCAGTGAATTCGGTAAAAAGTGCAGCAGCAACGAGCGAGAAGAGAGATTTTCTGAGTGGCAAGAAAAGTCCAAAAAGTTGCAACTTCTGAGTTGGTCAAAAGAAAATTAGTTCAACTTGTGTGTCTGCTCATAACAATTATATGAACTTTGCATCGAGCAAAATAAGTTGTTGCGCTCTAGGGGCAAAGCAGCTCAAGGTTTGATGAAAATGGTAGATGAAAATTAAGCTTCTTTGGGTGTTTGTTTATGCTAAAACAAAAGTTTGAATTCACATAAATTCCTTTTATGAATGCCAAGGGAAAATCATATGTCTGTTGGGCATATATATATATATATATATATATATATATATATATATATATATATATATATATATATATATATGTATATATATATATATAATATATATATATATGTATATATATATATATATGTACTTTATTTGCCTGGAAGCATTTTTAATCAGCGAAATACCTGAGCTGTCTGTCAGCGCTCATAGCGAAAAGTTGGATGATAAAATTCATGCCTGACATAAAATTCATTAAGAGTGATTAATATTTGTTTATCCTTGCTGTTGTCGCTGCTCCTGCTGCTGTTACTGTTTTCATATAGCATTTATTAAGATGGCCATCAGGTTCGTAAATCTGTTCCATAACTTTTTATCTCATTACCTCGAATGATTAATATTCTTGTTTACTACTTAAGTAGCTAGAAATTAAAATTTACTCATTTAGCCATAACAACTGTCGCCCATACGCCCACAAAACTAACTAAGGTTGAAGGACTTCGTTGTTGCAGAGCCACAGCACATTGAGCTCAGCACACACGTCGAATAAGCTGCTCAAATATTAAATGTAAGCCAAATGTTTGACCGAAAACCATAAGCGACAGCCTGAATAATGGCCGGGTACAAATTATGGCACCCAATGCAGCAAAATTCTGTATACAAACAGCGCCAGAACCAGGGCATTACTGCAACTAAACAAGCATTAAGTGCCGCTTTTATTGCTGAAAAGTTGTTCATTACTATTCTTTTTTAGAAAGTCCTTGTTGTTCCTTGTTCCTTGTTCAATTGAATTTTGGCAGCGAATAACTTCTTTACAAACAACAAAAGAAACTTAGAGCAACAAAGTTTATACCGCAGTTTCTTCATGAAGAAAACTTGTCTACAGTATATACATAGATATAGACATAGTTCAAATTTCATGGCAAACTTATTATGACCCCGCCACAGGTAAGCTGGGAGATCAGATTTTCAACTATTTCGCCGACCTCTGCTGTGAAATTAGATTTTACATTCTATTTACCACACGTGGATTCAGCAAATATTTCAGCTCACTCCCAATCAGGGCAACCTTATATGTACATAATTCGGGGCCATTTTCTTATACATTTCATAAGTCCACTACGTGTTGCAGATCTATAATTTGGTCAGGCCCACATTAAATTTTTTTGTATTTCATTTTCCTCTGGGTCTCGCTTCCAGTTGAGTAAATACACATACAAAGGCATGGGTATTTGTGTCGGCACTTGACATCAAAGCTATTAACAAAATTGGCCCCATAAAGAGGATGAAAATAAATTAAATAATGTCAGCGTAGCCCCAGCTGGAAGAACTAAGGGAAATATCGCATAAGCGATTCATACGCATAAATACGCATACATAGAAAGCTTGAGTGAGCTCTGGCTATAATCAAATCAAATACAATTTGACTCATTCGCCTTTGTGACCATCCCCCAGTACATCTGCTCATAAAGTTACTCGACTTATTTTCCTATAGATGACTTGCACTTACTGACGATATATAGCATATCGTATAATAATTACGATGACGCAGAACTTCCAATTATGCTGACGAATAGCCAACAGTAGTAATTTATCTTGACGAAATCTTTGATACTGTTTCAGATAAGAAGAATATTCATAGCCTTTGAGTATGAGTATACATAAAATTAAAAAGGAGAATTCAATTATTTCAGTTAAATTTTCATTAAACTCAACTAAATATACATAATTATAAAATAAATTATTTAATTTATAAGAAATAATAATATTTTTAATTTTTCAAGCACGTTAAAATCATCGTCACATAAGCCCATTGTCATAAATAAGCATACTATTAAATATAAGATATTGTATAAGAATATTTAATAAAAGGCTTCGCTCGGTGGAGCGAAAATAAATAAATTAAAACATTGCTTTGAAAATAATAAGTATTTTTGCTTGAGATAAAACAGTTTATACAGCTGTTATATACTGTTATATTTTGATATACAATAAAATTTTAAATTAATTAATGTGCCAATGACTAAACTGCCAAATAAATATAACAAAAATCATGTTTGTCGTTTTTTTTTTGGCGCCTGTGGGGTATTTTCAATGAAATGACTACATATTTTATGCATTAAGGAAAATAAGGTTGAATTCAACCTTTTAAAAGCGGTCTTAAAGAACATATTTACAATATTTATTTATTTATATAAAGAAATTGACTACATTCCGTGAGTCAAATTATAAAATTACAAAATTAAAATTATAAACAGAAACAGGAAAAAGAAAAAGCCTAATACTAACAATATATAGCAATGATATCACCAACCCGATGGGGGTGTTTTATTTGCCGGACCGACGAGCTATGCCCCAAATCACAGCCAGATATGGTTAGTGATATCATTGAAACTAAGCAAGATAGAAGAAGTTAAAAAAAGGTTATAAAAATATAAGAAAAAATAAAAATCTTAAAAAGTAAAATACGATAAGAGAAATCACTACACAAGTAAGGAGAATTGCATAGGTGCATTCTCACAACTGTGGTGTGTGTGTGATTTCTCTGAAATATGCTAAAAGAGAAGATTTTATTAAGGAAAGAGAGAGCTCAGAACTAAATACATGAAAATAAGTATTGCACTTAGTACATAGAACACGAAACGCACTGTACAAGGAATAGTTACAGTTACATATAGGTAAATAAAGAGGACAGAAGTGACGAGAAGCACGTGAAGGAACTAGGAAGTTGACTTGAAATAGAAGAGAAGGCGAATCAATACTACCGTTAATCAACTTATGTAGAAAAGTAATACCCAAGACTATTCTACGATTGATTAACGATGGAAGATCCAAAAGAAGAAGCCTACTATGATAAGACGGTAGACGAAGGTTACCATCCCAGTTTAGATTGCGCAAGGCAAAGAGAAGAAATTGCTTTTGAACCGATTCAACACGGTCCTGATACAATTTCTGCTGTGGCGACCATATAATAGAACAATATTCTAAAATAGGACGTACCAGCGAGACAAAAAGAAGTTTAGTGACAAACGGATCATTAAACTCTTTAGACCATCGTTTAATAAAACCAAGTACACTTTTGGCTTCATTAACGATGGTTAGAATATGGGTATTGAATCTAAGTTTACAATCAAAGAGCACACCGAGATCTTTGATTGTAGAAATACGTTGCAAGGACACATTGTTGATTGTGTAATCAGCAAAAAATGGAGTGGTACGACAGAAAGTTATTGTCATACACTTAGAACAATTTAGATGTAACTGATTAGCTTTACACCAATTTTGAAAGGATATTAGATCATCCTGTAGACGTAGATGATCTATTGAGTTCTTGTATGAGAGACAGAGTTTTACATCATACAAATACAGCTGGGAAGGTCATTTATAAATAGGGAGAAAAGTAGAGGGCCCGAGTGACTACCCTGAGGAACACCCGAAGAGACAAATATGACCTTCGAAATAGATGTTCTCAACAGAACTCTTTGGGTTCTACCCTTTAAATAGGAAGCAATCCAAAATAGAAGTTTAGGAGAAAATCCCAATTGGTCAAGCTTTTGAAGCAAGATGTCATGCTGAACAGAGTCAAATGCCTTACTGAAATCAGTGTATATAACATCTGTTTGCATTTTCTTTAAAAAGCTTTCGTTGCCTAGGGATGAAAATTCTAATAAGTTCGTAGAGGTTGATCGATTCTGAACAAAACCATGCTGCGATGGTGAAATAATGGATTTACAAAAGTGCTGTAAATTAGAAGTTATAATTTTTTCAAATAACTTCGGAATAGCAGAAAGCTTGGCAATGCCTCTGTAATTTGAAATATCAGATCTTCTTCCTTTTTTATACAGAGGAATAATAAATGATTCTTTCCAAATTGAAGGAAATACCGAGGTATCAAGAGACAAATTAAACAGTTTTAATAAAGGTGACCACAAAGAAGCACTGCATTCTTTAATCACACAACTAGGAATACCATCCGCCCCCGGAGAGAACGACGATTTCAACGTACGCATAGCGGATAAAAGAGAGACAGGAGAAATATTAGAAACCATAATAGCATTTCCATCAGAATTTAAAATTGGAAAAGAATTGGTTTCAGAAATGGCAGTTGAATAAGTGGATTGGAAGAACTTTGCAAATAGATCTGAGGTATCTTGATCATTGCAAGTACTGTCACATGGAAACCCAGAAGATTTACGGTTCAAATTTACAAATGAATAAAATCTTTTGGGATCACGAGCAAACTGCCTTTTACAGCGTATAAGGTAATTCTCATAACAATGAGAGTTTAAAATATTGAAATTGGCCTTAGCTAAGGAGTATTTAGACCAATCAACGACCGATCCCGACTTTTTGAACTTTTTAAAACATTTAGATTTAAAATTTTTTAGAGTTGAAAAAGTCGAAGTGAACCAGGGAGGTTTATTAGAAAGCGATTTGGGAAGACACATAGGAACACACTTGTCTAGAATAGCATTTAAAGTATTGTAGAATGTCGAAACTGCTAAGTTTACATCAACTGCCTCATATAAAGGAGCCCAATCTGTTGCATTAATGAGATCATTAAGCAAAACAAAATTACATTTATTAAAACAACGCCGCTTTTTAGATGAAGAGGGCGTAAGAATTGGTGAACAGTAAATAGGTATTAAAACCTCTAATGTTGGATGATATAAATCCTCAGGTATACAAAAGGGGGATGATCTTAAAACATTAATGCTGGCGTCATCATTAGTAAAAACAAGATCAAGAGAACGATTTAAATGATTAGAAATTGAGTTCATCTGATACATAGAAAGATTAAACAATTCATCAAAAAAATAATGATCAATTGTTGGAATAAGATAATTCGAATTAGGAAATGAGGCCCAAGAAGTGTTAGGTATATTAAAATCACCCAACACAAGAAATAAGTCATTATCTTGAACATATTCATACATTTCTTTAATACATGATATATGATGACTATAAACTTGTAAATCGGAAGAGGGAGGGATATATGAACAAGTAACGTATAGGGAACAAGACTGAAAAGTTATTTTAACTCCAATAATCTCAACATTGTGAATTGATGAGAATGTAAAAGATTCAGAGAGGAAATGGGATTTAACAGCTATTAAAACACCACCACCTCTACGAGACGCACGATCAAGTCTATAAATAGTGAAATTATTTGAAAAAACCTCACTATTATAAACATTTTGGCTTAACCACGTTTCTGTGAGGGCTATAAGTTCAGATTGGACACTACAGCTATGCAGAAATAGATTTTTTAATTTAGAATTAAGGCCTCGAACATTTTGATAAATAATAGATAGCTGCGGAAAAGATGGAAAGAGACTTAGTTTTTTGATACAGCCTCAGATGAAGGTTGAACCGAAACGGGATTTAAAGACACTGGAGAAATTCTATTCCGAGTCTTAGGTTTGAATTCATGTACAACAACATGAGGTGGCCAAAAGTTTGGATCACATATTGTATCGAAAAATTCAATTAGGACATTGATTTTAAACGAAGCAATTTCACGAGGAGTCGCAAAATTAAACTACGTTATAAATACTTTAGATGAAATTTTACTTTCAATAAAAGCAGACACAGCCTCACATGTCGTATCTGATGAAAGCCTAGATAAGAAAACTTGCTTTCGAGGAGACACAACAGATAAATGGGGTAATATAGGAGTAGGAGACGGTGTAGGAGACGGTGTATGAATGTTGTTTTTAGATTGAGCAACACTCGGAGAAACTTTACCTTTTTTATTAGTGGCCTTTTGAATGTCTGTGCTGACACTAGACCCAGATATTTCAACAGAATCATCAGGTATTGGAATTGATAATTCTTGACAAGGGGTTGATAAGGTAGGAGATGATAATTGAATGGAGGGAGGAACTAGCAGTGATGGAGTAATCACTGTATTCAGCGGAGAATCAAACTTATACTTATATAATTGAAATCAATTATTTTGATAACACTAAAGCTGTATCTGTTGTTTATTAAAATTGTTTTGATCGCCTGTTATTATCAAATTGAACAGATCAAAATTAAATAACATTTCACAGTTGCAAATGGGAAATTTCAAACCAGAATAAAAGTTATAAATTGTAAATTGTTAGTTATTCAGTCAGTCATACATACTGACTGAATCATCGTATTATTTATTATATTATTGATTATGCATATCCATCAATCAATATGTTACTCAGTTAGTCAATCAATATTCTTTATTGCATCTTCTGTTTAATATTGATACCACAGTCAATCAGTCAGCTATAAGGAAATCAATTCGTCAATCATTTAGTCACTCCCTCAATCAGTCAATACATGTGGAAAATAAGTTCTTATCACGTCGATTGGCGCGCAGTCCCGAAGCAATTAACCAAGTAACACACACTCCCACAGCAACTCCACGCTCATTGACTTTCAGCTGACGCATTCAATCACAGTCTAATTGGCTTACAGCAGGCACTGCAGCCATTCAATAATATGCCACGTTCCTTCACGTCGCACGCTCACAGCTGGGCCGGAGGTCGCTTTGGCGACCTACTTTCAGACCTTGCGGAATTACCTGTGCTTGTCAGGCGTCCACTGGACGATGTCCTCTGCGTCTCTGTGTGTGTATGTATGTATGTATCGATGCGACTTCAAAGGACCAGCTGCTGTTTTACATAATTATTTATGGGAGTTAATATGTCGGCACGCATGCCTACGCATAGCAACGGGACCTGGCCTGATCAATCATACATGAAACAATATTTATAAATCGAGACGGTCGATACGAGCAGGCTTCACTGTAGCGAGTAGCCAGTAGCCAGTAGCCAGTAACCAGTATCCAGCCTGTTGAGCAGACGTTTCAATGGGCTTGCAGGCAGTCGACAATAGATGACTGCACTGCGTCTATCCAGAGGCATGTTGAGCTCATATGCCAGGGGGCAAAGTCCTGTGGTGCCTGACGCTGGCAGCCTTACACAAACAGACGCTCGCTCAACCACACACTGCTGTCAATTATGGTTGAATGGACGCTGGCAAATCTGGCATTTGACTTAAAATAAACAATAGTCAGCAACAAAGAATAACATGGGCTCTAAAATAACTAATATGGCATCCGGGCGTAGATAAGATGAAATCTAAATAACCTAAAGGATGTGCATATATATGTGAGTATATATATATATATATATATATGTGTGTGTGTGTGTGTGTTTGTGCGTGTGGTTTATGCAATGATTTGTAGCCCTCACTAAGTCCCACAACCAATTTGTTCAAATTGAAAGCCAAGTGTAAACATCAACACAACGATTGCAAATATTATTTAATAACTGTTTGCTTTAGAGTATACCGACTTGGTGGCACCATTGCCAAATGATGTAGCTAATTAAGGATGCATACATTGAGGGCCATTGAAGCTTTTATTTCAATAAATATGTAAATGTAAAATTTGGATTAATTTGTAATAATAAATAATAATAAATGATAAAAATGAAAAATAATTATAATATAATATATATATAATAAATAATAATAATAATAATAATAATAATAATAAATTATATTACGTACAGAAGTACGTGGCTCAAAATTATACTCACGACTGACTGCAATTGAAATACAGAAATTGAAATGAAAGTTCATAATTAAAAGCAGTCACAATTAAGTCCCGACAATAAGTGGACATATGTGTATTGAAAGTGACATTGGACAGAGGTAACAGCGATAACGAGTCAGATTATTAATTGTTATATATCTGCGTATTTAAGTTGTGAAGCGGACACCGCAAACAACTGTTTCACAGGGCGTATGCTTGATTTTTTTGCTAGCATAACTTATAATAGTTGAATAGTTGCATCAGAGGTCCATTGGACATGCACTCAGCTCAAGAGAAACTCTCTATCTAAGAGAAAAGCACAACTACAAATATTTATAAATACATACAGTTACGACTTTCATGAGCTGCGTGCACAAATAAATAAAGCTCCGAGGCGATTAGTTCACAGGATTTGGCATTTTACAACTTACTGGCTTAGCTTGATTGGTCTCGTTCTATGTGGAAATTGGTATTGTGCTTCATTGTCTACGTTATAATCGGCTTATGTTGCGTAGCAATGATTGTGGTCAAGCGAAATTAGAATTGAGGTTAAAATGTTTCTTAATACTCGCAATGTGTGTTATTTAAAATGTGCCAAAATATTTAACAGAATAAATTTGATTTGATTTTTAATTTGAGACTAAAAAGTCTACATTGCCTTGACTACATCGTCACAACAAAAGAATATATTTATCAAAGAAAATAATTAGGTTTACTTCTTTAACTTTCTAAAGTAATTGAAATATACTAAATACAGTTAGCAAACGAGCGAATTGAAATTCAATTCGTATTTAAATTCTTATTTAACAAGAATATTATTATTTCTTTGGGAGTATTAATTATGATTATGGTCTGCCTGTATATCAATAGACTAATTTTTGTACAGAAGCATCAAAGCGGGCTCCAGTCGGGAGTTTCCGACTAGAATATATACCTGCACCTAACGTTTATTTAATTGTACTAATGTTTTATGCATACATCAAATCTATGTACGAACATGGCTGAAATAAATAATCAAGTTAACGTATCGTTAATTAGAATATGAATGAGTTATCGAATATGAATACTGGTACTGCTTGTATTACGGTATGTCATGAATACTTATTAAGTCTTTGAAAATAATATTTCTGGTTACAATTATCATATAAAATGTATATTACAAACGATGATTACGACTACGAGCTAAATCAGTATAACCCTGATCGTCTTTCTTTTCATCCGTCCGTATGTAACAGCACGCCGATCGTGGTACTAGAGCTACAGCAAATAATCGATCAAAAATAATCTTTTTAATGGTCTTGAATACAAATTGAACTATTAAGCTATATCTCATTAGCCTTTGGAGCTAGAGTTTAATAATTTTACATTTAATTTCATATATTATAAATTATAATTTGAAATCCGTTTGTAACATTTTGATTTGATAATTCTCATCCCCTTATTATGCATGTTTACATAAAGGCATAGCTATGGAAATATCAATCTAGTTACACTTCTACAAAAAGTTATTATAAGCAAGCGCATTGTGACTATTATTCCTAATTATGTACTTCAAATCTCAGTAAATCTTTATTCAGTAATTCTGATATTATTTTCTACAGAATGGCCCAAGGGGGAACACGTTAGTCGAAGGCATGAATTATAAGTAGATAAAGAATCAGTTTATTAACTTCACTTCTTCTCAAGTGTGACAAGACAAGACAACAATAGTTAAGGACCTATTGCATCTTTATTATATTAGGAAAGTAAGCCCTAGTACCAAATGGCTACCATACGGCTGGGGTTCTATTTTTGACCGTCACATAATTAATTATTTAATACACTATAGTATATTATAGACAATACCATTTGTGACTCGATAACAACACCAAGCAACTGATTTTCTCTCCTTAGGGGGATAAGGGTCAAACACTAATTAGGCTACATATTGGTTATACCCAGAGGTGCAGCTTAACAGAGACAAATATCGGACCCGCCATGATTGGTGCTGTAGGTAGCCCGCTGAAGAGCAACAATAAGCTTGCGGGTATCATCCGTACCCATAGCAGATGATGATGAAGGCTGCGAAGTGGATATGGAAATGGATAAAGGAAGTGAAAATGGAAACGAAAATTGATTTCGATTAGCATTCGAATTTAAATTTATTCTATACATTTTTTAAAGTTTATTGTATTTTTGCTTTAAACTATTTTAATTATAACCTGAACCTATAGTAAAGCTCATGGATGCCTTGCATATGATACTTGCAATATGCTCGATTGCCAAACAAAAATATGTGTGAAATAATAAAAACAGCTATTGAGAATAATCGTTTCATTATATTATGTATATATATATATTATATATATATATATATATATATATATATATATATATATATATATATATATATATATATATATATATATATATATATATATAAATTATATATTTACTATGGCTTTTCTTGCACGCACAAATCATTATACCCTCCTGTTCTCATGGATGTAGGGCATGCAAATCTCCAAATACACGTGTCACGCCCTTGAATGTATATTTTCGCGAAAGTATTTATTTTTAGCGTCAGCTTGTCACAAATGTCTGCCTCTAATGACGTCAATAGAAAGTTGCATTTGTGCCAAATAAAACAATGTAAAAATGGAATTCCTTGTCAACAACACGCCTCGAAGCAATCAAATCCCAATTCGTGTGTAAGTGCTTACTCGACTCAACGCTGTTGCAACTGCTTTGATTTATAGTCTGTGCGTTTCAGTATGGCTGGAAGAGATTTGTATGAGGAACTGTTTCTCAACTGCTAAAGCTGTAAGCTGCAACAGCAGTCCTGCCATAGCAATATTCGCAGAGTTATCTAATGGCAGCTGAAGCACACATAACTGGCCATTTACAGTATTACAATACAGAACTGAAAATTATATAAAATTTATTTAACAATCAGCTCTACAACGAGCTGCACAATTCGCATTTCGTTGCAATGTCATGAACGTGGACTTGCCATGATGTAAAGTAACGAACCGTCAACACAAACAGTGGCAGCAGATGCCGTACAAGGCGGCGTCCTATTGTTCTCTGTCTTTTTGTTTCCTTCGCTATGTGTGTGTTTGCATGTGTGTGAGTGTGCTGATTGCACAAAGGCATCAAGCCCGTCAACTCCTTAGTGACGTGTTGAGCAAAAGAAAAACAAGCAACTGGCTGGGCACGAAGGGCAGCTGAGCCGAGGAAACAGCGCAAAGGACTCTAAGCAACGCACCTGAACAGCCAACGTAACAACAGCGCACAGTAGACAGTAAATCACCATTAACTGGTCAAAATTTATAAAAATTAATGAGTATATACTGCAAATATACTAAAAGTATTTTATATATTCCTTAAATCGAAAATCTCATATATAAAATTATGTTGACTTGTACAGATAACTAGTGCACTAAACTAGTTAACAAGTGCATATATAAATTATAAAATTTATAAATATATATATATATATATATATATATATATATATATATATATATATATATATATATATATATATACATTATATTACATATTAAAATTAATTTGAAAAAAAAATATTTATTTTTAATATTTATCAATTTAAAAAAAAAAGAATAGAAAATAAATTTTAATTTATTATCTTAAATATTTATCAATATTTAAAAAAAAGTAAAAAAATTAATTATCTTATAATTATAATTATTTTATATAAAAAAAGTCAAAAAGAAAAGAAAAGAAACTATTAATATATTTAAATATTAATTATTAATTAATTATCTTTTCATCTTATATATTATTATATATGATTATATTTTCATATAGTTATTTTCCTTTCCACATTTGGTCGCAATTGTAGCAGCGATTAGGTAGGAATAAGCTCTATAGAAACGATGTGTCTCAGGTGGTTGTCGCTACTCCATTGTGCGGCTTTTCATTTTTTATCAGATCCGTTGCAACACGTATCCTTTGCACTTTCCCCTCGTCTTCATTAATTTGAAATCGCACAGCTTTGCTCTCAGTAGTTGCAGTTGCCGTTGTTAGTGCAACTTTTCTGTCGGACACGTGGGCCACGTGAGTGGGCTCGCAGCTCGCCCAATGCATTGGCAATGGGCGTGCCAGCTTATGGTTACCAATATTGCCTTGTCTCCATGCCAGCGACAAACAGTGCTCTGTCCGCTTTTTGTGTGACATGCAAAGCTACAGTTCTCGATGCATAGCCTCAGAGGCTAACACACAAACATTTATGGGGAAGACGAGGTAGTAAGCCACCAGAGGGCTCAGGTTTAGAATTGACGTTCCATTGTTCTGCCAATTTCAAAACCACAAATGTGAAACAAGCAAAAATGTAAACCGCTTATCAAACGAAGAGAAGATACCCTTCCAATTCTTAAGCATATTTTTCTAGGTGTGAAGAACGAATTGTCGCAAAGATGAATAGAACATGAAGGACTCTTCAACAACGAATTGGAAACACTCTTATATGCACATATTCCATTGTGGACTTCTTATTAAGGCTCCATTCAAAATATATTGATTTAGTTTATATCAATATATTTTGCATATATTAAAACGAAATCTTCACAAATCACGTTTCAGAAGTATTTTTAAATATTTATAAGTTTCGTTTGTCGTCTGACTTATGATGTTATGATATTAATATGTAAAAAAAAAAACAAGTGAGGAAGCTCTAGTCGAGACCTCTCGACTAGGAAATACCCTGAACCCTTCGAATAGCCGATATTGGAATCATGCTATGATTATTTTACATATATGTATATTGCAAGCAACACATACACACACATACGCACGCACACGAACGTAATATGAGCTCAGGCTCTGCTAACTGAGCAGCGACTGCGCTCGGGCTGCAATATGCCTATGATATGGGAAATTAAATGTCTAATAACTTTTTTGCAGATTCCTTAGTCAAATTTTCATAGTGTGATTATGGCATTCAAGTCTATAGTATTTGAAATACGGGTTTTGCAAATTGTGGACGAAGGGGGCATGGCATCCAAAATCCAAATGTCCGCATTCACTACACCTATCTGCACAGTAAATTTGAAGTCTCTAGCTTTAATGGTACAAATAAATGAAAGGACATTTATCAAAATTTATCGACCATTCGGAAACGGGATGAGTTAGCGAAAAAAAACAAAGTCGTACTGCGTATGGTATTCACGAGTATATATGTCAAATTTCAGATCTCTAGCTTTTATGGTTGACGAGATCAGCGCGTTCATACAGACGGACGGACGGACAGACGGACATATACTTTATGGGGTCTGCGATGTCTCCTTCTGCCTGTTACATACATCTTCACAAAAACATTATACCCTGATTTCCCATTTTTTATGGGTTAGGGTATACAAATATTTAATAGAAATATATTTAAAAAAATAATCATTTTTCCCACTTAGCAGTCGTTATATCTAACCTTATATAATCACAAATATTTTTTTATTCTCTCTCTCGCTCATACAACATAAATAAATATCTGATAATATTTATTGCATAATTTAACAATTTAATCATTTCTATACGGAAAATGTCTTAAAAGTATGCTACGATATAATGTTTCCCTTTATCAAATTTTATTTCGTATCGTGTTCTTGCCCTAATTAAATTTGTACTCGTATTCCTTTTACTGCTAGGGTGTTCAGGGTATTCAAATATTCATGCCCACTTTTATTAATACAAAATAATTGATTAATACAATATAATCCTTTCGCATGGATGATGGATGGCATCAAATATGAATTTAGTATAGAAATATTGCGATATACATATGTGAATACAAAAAATATTGTTAATAAAAAAGTAATAAAAATAATAATAATAAAGCAAAAAATCAATATAAACATTGCATTCCAAATTTTCTTTATATTTATATATTTTATATAGCTGCTTATACCTTAGAAATTTTTATAACAACTTTTGAATTTTTGATAACATTCAGTTATTTTTCTATTTGTTTCTTTTTTATATTTTTTGGAATTCTTATAATAACTTCTGAATGATTTTAATGAAGCACATATAACATTTTTTCATTTATTTGTTGTTTATTGTTTATATTTAAACATTTTGGGAATTTTTGAGATAACTTTGAATTATAACATTCAATAGAGCATAAATTAAATTTAATTTAATTTTCTATGTACTTGTTTTTTATTGTTTACAGCCTTTTTCTTAGACTCAGCGCATTTATAATAGCCTTATTGACTTTCCGACTCCCTCATATCTTACCCACATTATGGGAGAATTTTAAAGTTTGCACTGTGCAAGCTTAATGACATAGCTATGATACCGCTAGTAAGGTCATAAAAAATACGCTAGCGACGTAATAAGCAGCAACAGTTGAGCTTTGGGGTTGTAGTGGGACGCTGACGCTCACCGTGGCGGGTGTGCGGGGGCGTCCCTGGTTAGCTGAGCGTGGTGCAGTACTCAAAATGCAACGAGCCGTGTGTTAAGTGCTTCCCGCTGCTGCTGCCACTCACACACACACACACACGCTGAACCACACACACTCACAGTCACACATACACAGTGTAAACATTCGCACACTTGAGAGAGCGACGGGCACACGCGCTCAGCTTTGTATTGACGCACTCGACGGCGATGAGAACATGTCAAAGCTAAAGCTCCAATGCGGCCCGGTCCCCAGAACAAGTGAACTTGCAGTCGTAAACGCTGTCCACGTCGTCGCAGTTGCTCCATTCGCAAATTGAACGCCAACGCGAGCGCATCTCGTCGACGCAACAAGCCAGCAAAGAAAACTAATAGGAAAATTGCAATTGAAAATTGATAAATTAAGACTGAAAATCACTCAAAGTCCTTCAGCATGGCCCCGCGCGGTGCGAATGTGATTTGGTTTCGCCATGGCCTCCGGCTCCACGACAACCCAGCGATGCTGGCTGCACTGTCCAACAAAGATCACGGCGTCGCATTGATACCCATTTTCATATTTGACGGCGAGAGCGCGGGTAAGTCAAGCAGCTAAGTGAAATTGACGTTATCGTCCATCTGATTGGATTATGTTCTACGATTACGTTCGCCGGCTCTCTCTCTACTATGAGCTAATAGCGCGACTCAGCGACTTTTTTATTACCAAATACTTAGTGGATCGCTCTTGCATTGCAAGCACAGCAGGTTTCCTGGGCCAGAGAGGGGGGCGCGGAGGCAAGCGGGCGGCTATGCTCGTGCTTAGATACAATCAACTCAAACAAAACAATGCGTTCTAATACGCTTTGTTTAGCGTGCGAGCGAAAGAGAGAGGCAGAGACTGGCCAGAGCGAGGGAGAGAGCTGGAGGTAGTTGAAAGCGAGAACCCATTGCAATTGCATGCAATTAGCTTCTCAGAGAGACTTTGATAGTAATATCTGTATGTATATCGTGCACATATGTATATATATATGGATATAGATAGCGTAGCGCTGTGTATCGCTAAACACATGTAAATGGGATATAAGAAACATTTCTTAATTAAATACGTACAGTCGGTCCAAAACGGGGCTGGCAATTCGAAAATATGACAAGAAACCAATTTTAATTTATTTTGGATTTTTATGTTGAATAAATAAATCTGTTTTTTTTTTTGTCATATTATTTTTTTGTAATATTTGTCATTGAATGAATGAATAAATATATTATATAATTTATATTTTATAATTTATATTTCAGTCACATGTTTTTTTTCACTACAATTTAGATTTTTGTTTACTAAAAATGTTTGATTTTTAGTTTGCGTTTTGAATTCCAAATGACATATGTATTCATTAAAGTTCATATTTTATTATATATATACATATAATATTTATTTATTTTATTCCATTTTTATTAAATCAAATATTATGTAATTTTGATAATATATTTTTTTTTCAAGAATTAAATATAATATATGTATATATTTTATTGCCTTTTTCAAATACTTTATTTATTTAATTTTTGTTTCTTATCTATCTATATCTATCTATATTTCAATTTTTAATGCTATATAATATAATTAATAACATTCATTAAACATAGTTTTTATTTTGAGAAATAATTTTAATATATTAATTTTAATATAATAATTTGTTTAATATATTAATTTAATTTTCAATGTAATATAATATGTTAAAAATATATATTACAATTTATTTATTTTTTAAGAAATAATTTATAATATAATAATATTTTTTTGTCACTCGTATATAATACACGATGGTTCTCTTCTGTATTAATAATATTTTATATTATCAATATTTTTAACTATTTAACTATTCCCATACGCCTCATTATCAGTTTTTTAAAAACAATAAGAACTTATTATTGCTTTCAAATATATATTTCTCTTCTAGGCACCAAGAATGTTGGCTACAATCGCATTCGCTTCTTGCTGGACTCGTTGCAGGACATCGATAGGCAGTTGCAAGAGGCGACCGAAGGACGCGGGGGCCTGCTTATTTGCCAGGGCCAGCCTGTGCATATCTTCCGGCGTCTGCATGAACACGTGGGACTGCACAAGATCTGCGTAGAACAGGACTGCGAACCCATCTGGAACGAGCGAGACGAAGCAACGAAGAACCTCTGCCGTGACCTGGGCATCGAGTACGTGGAAAACGTATCACACACACTTTGGGATCCACGCACGGTCATCGATACGAACGGCGGCATTGCTCCACTGACCTATCAGATGTTCCTAGTAAGTAGATTGCTTCTAACTGGTGGCTAGTGACTGATCCATCTGCCTGCTATCTGTTGTAGCACACGGTGCAGATTATTGGGCTGCCGCCTCGGCCAGTGCGTGACCCGCATTTCGAAGGCGTCAGCTTTGTTCAGCTGTCCCCGGAGCTGCGTCGTGATATCTGCTGCTTTGATATGACCCCCACACCGGAACACTTCAATATATACAGCGACAATATGGGCTACCTGGCCAAGATCAACTGGGTCGGCGGCGAGACGCAGGCGTTGCTGCTGCTCGGGGAGCGCCTCAAAGTGGAGCAGCATGCCTTCGAGCGTGGTTACTACCTACCCAACCAGGCCATGCCCAACATTCTCGATACGCCCAAGTCGATGAGCGCCCACTTGCGCTTTGGCTGCCTGTCCGTGCGAAGATTCTATTGGTGCATGCACGATCTCTTCAAGAATGTTCAGCTACGCGCCTGCGTCCGTGGCGTCCAAATGTCGGGCGGTGCTCACATTACGGGGCAACTGATCTGGCGTGAGTACTTCTACACGATGTCGGTGAACAATCCACAATACGATCGCATGGAGGGCAACGAGATCTGCCTAAGCATACCGTGGGCGAAGCCGGATGCCGATCAATTGCAACGCTGGCGCCTCGGTCAAACAGGCTTCCCTCTGATCGACAGTGCGATGCGGCAACTGCTAGCCGAGGGCTGGCTGCATCACACGCTGCGCAACACGGTGGCCACGTTCCTCACACGCGGCGGTCTCTGGCAGAACTGGGAGTTTGGCCTGCAGCACTTCCTCAAGTATCTGCTGGATGCCGATTGGTCGGTCTGTGCTGGCAATTGGATGTGGGTATCCAGCTCGGCATTTGAGCGACTGCTCGACTCCTCACTGGTCACCTGTCCCGTGGCGCTCGCCAAGCGTCTCGATCCCAATGGCCAGTATATCAAGCAGTACGTACCGGAACTGCAACATGTACCCAAGGAATTCATGTGAGTTGTCCCAAGACACATTTTTCAATATACAACATTTTATAATATAAATATAAATATATATATATATAAATATATATATATATATATATATATATATATATATATATAATTTTATAAATATATATATATATATATATAATTTTATAAATTTTTAAAAATTGTGTATTATTTTTATATACCCTGAAGCAATTAAAAATGGGAAACTCAGGTATAATTGTCTTGTACGCAAGCGGCAGAAGTAGGCGAGGCAGACCCCATAAAGTATATACATATATTCTTGATTAGGACTTTCCGTCCGTCCGTCCGTATGTGCGAACGCGTCGATTTCGGAATCTTGTCTTGAGGTTCCTGTTTTGCACGCACAGATCAAGTTTGTTTATAAAAATCGATAATTATTTCAGTTTTAATGCTATCGATTAAAAACATTATCGAAATTCAGTTATATATTTATATCTATTACATCTTGGAAGTTAGAGTATCCCATTCTTGTATTTATTTAATATATAATATGTGTATATACTTTTTACTTTTACACAGAGCTTCTTTTCGCTCTATTATCATATTATTATATGTACTCTTCGCGTTGATTTTGGCGTTTCTCTCAGAAATGGTAATCATTATCAACTGAATAATGTTTCAGTTACATCATGGAATGCCAATTAAAAGCTCGGGAATAATTAAAATCATGAAGAAGAACCCTTTCTTTGTCATCACAAATAGCCACATTAGTAAAGACATAAATAGGGTTTTCTTAAAGAGAAGACTATATTCAATCAAAATGATCAGATCAGATCTTGATAATCCTAAACACCTTTATTTTATAGGATGACTATTTATTATTATAGGAGATTGGAGTATAGAAAATATATATTTGTATTTGTATCATAGGCACGAAATACAGGCAACTCTTGGTTAGTAGGTACAATGCATAGCCGCCCAGCTGATTTTCAAACTGCTACTAACTGTATTTCGTTTATTTTCTGCACATTTTAGCCATGAGCCTTGGCTAATGTCAGCCGATCAGCAGAAGCGCTACGAGTGCTTGATTGGGGTTCATTATCCAGATCGCATTATCGATCTATCGCTGGCGTCGAAGCGGAATATGCTAGCAATGAAGGCGTTACGTAATTCCCTCATAGAGCCGCCGCCACATTGCCGGCCCTCCAATGAGGAGGAGGTGCGTCAATTCTTTTGGCTAGCCGACTGAGGAGCTCCAAGGCCTATTATCTTTCCAAGTGTATCTGTGTTTTAATTTCGTATATCAAAAACAAAGCTTATCTATATATATATTATTATATGTATGTATAATAAAAATGTCGCTTATATATCATTAATAATGCTTTATTTTGTTTTTAATTTTTTAATTAAAATATTTGCTACAATACGATTTGTATTTCAATGTTTTAACAGCTTATAACTTGTTACTCGTACATACTTCATAATGTATCTTATTTTCAAGTGGTTTATCGTGTATACATATATTTGTTTATTTATTTATATATAATTATTATTATCATTCGTATTACACTTTCAAATTATATGCAGTTATCGTTTAGTTTAATAAAAACGAATTATTTTTAGTTTACTTTATATAAGAAAATTTGAACGCGAATTAGTGCTTCAAAATATTTAAATTGATTCATAAATGTTCCTTGTTGTTGGCTCCGCAATGATGAAATTTTAATTTTCTTTTTTTTTCTCCTACTTTTTCTTTTCATTAATTTTCTAAATTTGTCGTGTATATTTCATTTGAATGCCTAAATTGTATTTGGAATCTAATTTTTGCCTTTTGTTGTAGAAAGTGTGCAATAATTTTTGGTTACGAAGGCCAATATTATGAGTATTGGCCTTAAGGATTTGATATGGGACTTAAAAGGAATTATTGTTGAAACTTGAGTCCCTCGACAGTTGCTGCAAATCAAGACTTGAAAAACGAAAGGAAAAGAGCAGCTAACTCCGACAATGCCGAAGCATGTAAAGTCTTCAGTCAATCAAGAATGAAATTCAAAAATATAAAACGCCAGACCAATTATAGTACCTATAAGGATAAATGTCCCATAGATGCTTTGCAAATTTAGATATATATATATATATAAATACTATATATATTTATAACTGTGCTTGTATAGTTTTTCATTTATTTTCTTGTCATTTTCCGATTGAAATACAAATAAATTCGAATAAACATTTAGAGCGCATTTTGGAAAAAATTTATTGCATATATCGTATATGTGTACGTATTTATACAGTGGTTAAATAGCCAACGAACCAACGAAATTGAACGGCAACTCACATAGCAAATAACAATTTTTCTCTTTATACAAATACTATTTTTTGAATATCATCTGGTAACGCATTTCATTTCAACATATATTCAAGAAATTTATTATTTGGCTAATGTGTGTTCGTGTGTGTATAATGTACATTCACACGCATACATACACTTTGTACACTCTTATATGTATGTATGTATGTATGTGTGTGTGTGTGTGTGTGTGTGTGTGTGAGTGCTTATGCATCGAGTCACTTTACCTATGAGAAAACGCAGCTCCATAAAATATGCAATACTTTCAGCATAATTAATTTGTTTTTGTTTTGTTTTGTGTTTTTTTAAGCTTATGAGGTTCCATTAATTTCACTTTTCTTTAAATATACTCTATATTGTATACATACTCTGTTATAGGGTGCTCTCTTGAATATAGAGTGCCTCTAGCTTTTTAGACTGTTTTATTTGTTTGAGTTCCGTTAAAAGCCGTTAGAAGGTTTACATTAAAATGGACGTTTTATAGATAGATAATGTTTAGGACTTTGAGCAGAAAGTAGCGGCAAGTACTTGAACTATTCGGTGTGACTAGAGCGCGATTCGGAGTTGGGAGGTGCCTTAAGTAAGAGTGTGCTTTAAATCGAGATTTGTAACATTGCATACAACTCTGGCAGTATATATAATATATTGGCTTATAAAAAAATATTCGTTGAAGATTTCTAAAACTATTTGATTTTATAGTTTGCACTGGAATGTCATGTCATATAAACACAATAATATAAGGCTATTAACTTATTTAGTCGAGACACAAACCTTATCCATGACACGACCCCTCGCCGTCTTCCACATGGAAAGTTTTTCAAGTAAAAGTTACAAATATTGCTTACATAGGTCAAATAAGAAGAAAACGAAATAACCCGTTTATTCGTATGGTTTTCATTGTATGCCTTTAAATATTTCATGAACACGGAATACTGCATAAAATTCAGCATTTGCCCCAACACATTACCAAATGCAAATCGCATGCAAGACGCTCCCGCTTTCCGTGTAAATATATATCACGTATATATAAATATATTCAGGAAGCGGACGACTCTGCTGCAGATTTGCATATGCCACAAAGTTGTTCTATATTCCATCAGTGTGTGTATGTGTTGTGAGTGTGTTTGTATATTTCTATAGTTATTGCAAAACATCAGTTAAGTTGATTTCGACTTTTTTTGTTTGTTTTGCTTGGCTTCGATGCACTTTTTATTCATTTCATTAAATTTATGTTTTGCTTGTTTTATAGACTTTTTTCAATGCAATACCTTTGTGGTCTGCAGTTACAGTTAAACTTTATACATTGTCTGTCATTTAGTTTGTTTCATTTACATTTGCAGCTTAAATGATTTATTTAAATTTTTACCTATCCGCTTAATGGGGCATTCCGATAATTAATGCTAAAGTGTGACAATTGGGCTGACTGATGTCTGGGTATGGGAAATCAAATCGTCAAGTGTATCTGTGTGTGTTATCCTGCTTAATTTTATATGTTCAAAATAAAACTTAACTAATGGGCACTGTTGTTGATGTTGTTGTTTTGGGGCTGTGAGGGTGCTACAATATAGCTAAGCTTTGTTGTTATTGTTGTCATACACTTGGTGTTTGCTTATTTTGTTGTTGCTTGTTATAAATATATGTATTTATATAGATTTCATTTGATTTTTAAGTTAGGGTTGTTAATTTATTTATGCATTTGCTTCCATCATTCAGTTTCTTCTCTTTGTTATTTTAACATTGTGTGTCGTGTTTTTACAAGTACATATCTAAACATTTTCTACTATATTTAATCTCCATCCGCACGCATGCCCCGGACCGTGCCCGTCTGGCGCGTCTTGTCCAGCTCGTCCTTAACCTGATCCTCAATAGCGCGTATATCGTCCATTGTTAGACCGTACCAGCGATCAGTTGAACAAAAAACTTGACTGCAAATATATGAAATCATTTATATATCAAAATTGATCATTTAAATTCGTTTAGCCCCTTGCTTACCGATGGAAGTTCGTGAAGAGACGTCGCTCCGATTTTTGTATGAAATTCTCTATTCTTGTCTGCAGGCCAAACCACTTAAATTCGCATGTAACTAGCTTATAGCAGGTCATGATTGGGTCAACGCGCTTTTTCCAATCCGCACCAACTAAAGGACCACGTCCTGTTTTTTTTGACTTGTAGCTGTAGAAGACATGTTTTTAAATTAATTAATAAATAAACGATAAAAAGTTTTCAAAATGAGCTTGGCTTTAATCGCTAGTCATATTTGGAAGCTAATCGCAAATATCAGTGAACAGAAAAGACTTATATTATAAATATTCAAGCAGACTAAGCGAGTATTGCACTTACGTTGTTGGATCCTCTTCGGGCTTGTAATCCGCAGGCAGAACCGCATCATTGGCAATATCTACGTAAACCACCTCACGGATTTTCAGCTTTTCGGGCGACAGTTCATGCACCTGTAAGCACAGTTATACATGATTTACTATATCAC
The DNA here is from genome assembly GCA_035045555.1 of Drosophila fulvimacula. NCBI lineage: Eukaryota > Metazoa > Arthropoda > Insecta > Diptera > Drosophilidae > Drosophila > Drosophila fulvimacula. Next base: position 1,231,696 of record JAWNOX010000010.1, on the reverse strand, counting down.
ATTATGGACTATGAAGCGTTACATTTAAAGCGATCAAGATTACAATAAAAATAGATTGGTTAAATAGGAAATAATAAAGACATGCACATTTGAAGAAAATAATGATAAAAATAAATAAATAGTTAGGTAAATGAAATAATAGTTAATGCCCAAAGAACTCACATTATTCATTTCGCCACAATCATCGGAAAAATGTAATGAATCAACATATATAAAAAAGTTATGATGCATAAAGCGGGGATTCTAACATTCGACAGCCAAATGAAAAACACAAGTGCACACACATAAAAATAAACGCACCCAATAAATTTTGAATTGAAATTCCATAATCAAAAATTTTGCGAATTTTCAAATGATGATTTAAAGATAGTTTTTGAAATTAGTTTTATTTATGCATTTAACAAATATAGTTAGTATTTATGCGTATTTATAGTGTAAGTAATGGAAGAAAAAGAAAGAAACACGAATTAGTTAAATATTGAATTGACATTTCACTTACATTTTCTGAATCGCCCGAGTCGCTGATGTGCAACGTGTCGATCGTTATTTTGAACGCATCTTTCATGAACTTTGGATTCTAAAAGAGGCCGCATGTAATCAAATCCAGTTTCGTTAATTACAATTAATTTAGATTTCACACTCATTTCATCTATGTATTCTACCCTGAACCCATTTGGAAACTTACAATGTTAATTTTATAGTTTTATAGTCTTTTAATGCAATTATAGGAAATTTTGCTTAAAGTCCACTGCAATAAGATCATGATCAACTGGCGACATAGTCTGGGGGTCGATGAGTTCGAATCAAATTTTTTACCACATATATAACGTGCTAAGATTGCACGGGCATATAGATTCTTCCGAAGTGTGAATAAAGTAGTTTTTAAAACGAAAATGGGTTTCAGGATAACTCCTAGTCACAACTAGAATACTGCTACTAATCTGTCTACTAATATCATATATTATTTAAATATGGTCAATCATATTACACTTAATTTATTTAATTTGACGGAAGTCAACAAAAGATTATAGTTCTTTATAGAGACAGAGAGAGAGAGAGAGAGAGAGAGAGAGAGAGAGAGAGAGAGAGAGAGAGAGAGCTAGTTCGTACCTAGGCATACCTCGATTATATTTGAATGTAAAGTATTAAGTATTTATTTTATTTTACATAGTAATATTTTTTTTATTTCTAGTGATTTTTGTGCTTTGCCGAGATAAAATATAATTGAAATATGAGCAGATCCCTTAACGATGGGTTTGCATATATCTCATATATATATATATATATATATATATATATATATATATATATATATATATATATATATATATAATGTTCCATATAAACTGAGTAACAGAACTGACATTATATCAAATCTTTTTTGGGCAGAGTTTATTTACCAAATCCCCTTTAAACGGCTATGCTGAAAAGCTTCTACAGCTTAAGAGAGTTGTCCAAGTTTTTGAAAAGTTCTCACATAAAATATATATTTACCGTAATAATCGTTCGACAATACGGATAAGCATTCCATGCCTCTTCGTGTATCTCCAACGAGCCCTTGGGCGCCAGTAGTCTTATAAACGCTGGAACTTTTGATTGCAGATGGTAGATCTTATATGTATACTGACCGGAATTATATTTGCCTCCTGCATATACAAGGATAAAGGCAGGTACAGATAAAACAGTTTCAGTGAAGTACAAAATTATGGCAAGGCTGCTTACCCAACAATGGAAAATTTTCGAAGGGCTCATTTTTTAATACCTCAATGCCCTCGCCGCCACCCGTGTTTTCCTTCGACGCCTCCGCAACCGCGAATAATTGTGCTATTTGATACTGCGAAAATAAAGTGCAGAAAGAATGTTGCCTTCACAAATACCAACTGGGGGGGACTGAATAATTCGGTTGCTTACCTCTTCCACGGTTAATGGCAAAGACACGCGGCTGCAAAAGAGAGAGAGAGAGAGAGAGAGAGGGAGAGAGAGAATGAATACGTGCGTAAAAGAAGAAGGAATTTTTAATTAATTAAATTTAATATACACTATGTTTTTAATTAAATCTAGGCAGAAAGACGGCGGCAATACAATTTTCAGCGTCAACCTAAAAGTATGCCACACTTTAAGCTTAAGCTTAAATAAACTATGCTCGACAAACACACACGTTCACACCCATGCAACAACTCAGAAGGCGGAGGAAAGGGAGTGCATGCAGAGCGGCTGCTGTCATGGGCGCATCCAAAACATAATTGCGAAGGCCTTGAAACTCATTCGCATTGGCTTTAGGTTGTTGCGGTTTCCGCGGTTTGCCCCTAATTGAAAAATTTACTGCTTCGACTATTTGACTTGACTTTGCTGTTGGCCAAGCCGACTTTTGACTGCCTCTAAGTAATTTAGTGGAGCGCATGGGACAATGAAATAAGGGAACTTCATATATATATATATATATATATATATATATATATATATATATATATATATATATATATATAAATATTTTAATATAATATATAACCTTTTGTATCCTCACATCATTTTTCATATGAATAACAGATTCAGAGTCATTGGACTTGAGGTCAATTTATATGGCTAGAAAATAATGAATGAAATCGCAGGGTTTGTTGTTGGATCGTGACGTAAGCTTTGGATGCAGCCATTAAACTGGCCAAGGTGCAAAACTTGGCCCATAAAACTGACGCAGCCAAGTTTCTCATTTAGCCGCGTTTATAAGTGTCGTCACCTTTTTTTTGTTGTCGCCATCAAGCTGGGCGAGCACGGAGAGCGAGGAACAATGAGGAAAATTCTCAGCCTGTCGTTAGGGGCAGTTTCTGTCGCAAGGTCTTGTGTTTTCAGAGGCAACTTCCAGAAGCAATTAACCTTTTGCCATTGTTGACACGTGTAATGATGTGTTGCTAATTGGCTGCCTAATCGGCCCACATTGGGTGGTCTGCCTTATTGGACTCCAGCGACTCACTTAGCCTCTGTCGAGCCAACCTAACAAAGGATAAGGGAATGTCCGATCCCTTTGCCTGACGACATTTTGCAGCCAGAACGACTCAATGCTTGAGTGGGCGTGGCTGCACAATTTATTCACAAATTGACTTATTTACACTTAATTCGGTGAGCAAAACGGATGGTCCTTAAGCCAAGTGTTTCGCAATAAAGTAGAAGATTAAGATTAAAGGCCCAAGATGCAGCAAGATTATTTAGGGAATTACTTCATTAATTTTCGCATTTAGAAGCTTTGCCAAGGTGTATAAAGTATGAAATGAAGGATTTGTACGTACTATATTCTTTTCAATCGAGGCTTTTGCAATTATCTGGTCATCCGATATCATAAGTTATCGATAAGATTAATAAGACACCATCGATAGCTTAGGTATTGTAATACTATTGTCTCAAGTCGATAAATTATTTCTTTATTCTAAAAGTATCTATCAATATATATATCGCATAGTAATGAATTACTTATTCTAAACTGTAACTAAAATGTATTACACAAATTCAAATGTCTGCATTCACGGACAATCTAATTTAGTATAAATTATTGATCAGGTGGAAGGGAAAATAAAAGACTAACGGCAATTACGCTTCTGTTTCGATTAAAGTTGTCCAAAGCCGAATAACTTCTTGAAAACTTTGTGGCTCATTAAGTAAATTTCAGTGGAATCATCAATTTTACGTTTCGCTTGTCACTTTAATCAGTTGCCGTTAAATCAATTCAGAGTGGAAAACTTTCAGATAAAGTAATGTTGCCCATAAAGAGTCTTCGGCTGTCCCTTTACTCACAGTTTCTTCAAGTTGCCTTGAAGTAGCACAAGATAATATCAATAGCAATAACAAGTTGAGAGAAATGACTGCGGCAATTTGGGTGCCAAACAAGATAAGTAAATAAGTTTTCGAAAGAAGGGTCTTAAGTAACTGCGTCAATAATCCAGTGGAGAGGTCAACCATTTTTTGTATCTGCCAACTGTGGAAGCAAAGCGCACAGACACTAAAAATGTAAATAAAAGGAAAAAAGTATAGGAATAGGAATAATAGTTCAGAAAATTGTCAAATTAAAGCAAGTAAGAAAATGCTGGCGACATTAAACGACTCTCTCTTGCTCTGCGCCCCATGCCACTTTAATCTGTCTGTTCAAAAAGTCAACAGCGATCTGCTCAGCTTGCTGATCCTTGCACTGTAATATCGTTTTTTTTTTTCCGTTCTACATGAGTACATAGAACGGTTTACAAGTCTATGGCTAGCATAAAACCAACAGTGGTAGACTAGGAAAGTACGATAATGAAATTTTTTTGCGACACACATGAACAAATTGAACAAAGGAGATAGAAGGAGAAAAATGAGTGGGCGGCACTTTGGAAATTGCTGCAACGTGCTTCAACTGTCACGAGTGCGTGAGAGGGAAAAATATCATATAAAATATAATAATATTGAAGAACTCTTAATAGGAGACCAGAGACAGACACAAACAGAAGCAAAAACAAAAAACAAAAAAAAAATGATGGTTAGCCGAGTGGGAGAGCCAAGGCAAGGGCGATCCATTGAACCGAGGTCCGAAATACAAGAGGCATTGTTTTGGCTTTGTTGTCATAATTGAAAATAGAAAGTGAATGAGTCTGTGTGTGTGGGCACGCGAGATGAGACTGTGGTTGCTTGTTTGTTAGCTGGTCAGCTGAGGGGCATTCTTGGCTGAGGCTCAGCTGATTGTGGGGTTGGATTGCGGGCTGAGGATTCCACATGAATGGCCGTTAGAGATTGCATTCGTTTAATAATTAAAGCAAAGGAATAAATTTAAGTACAAATACGTTAAAGAGATGTGGTCCAAATCTGAAAGGATAAGAACTAGGCGACCTACAATTTTTTTAGAAAATAGTAAATATCTTATCTTAAGCTTAGCTTAACTTATATTTTAATTTTTATCTAATTAATAAAAATAAAAATAAAAATATAATTTATGTATACATATATTAAAAATAATTTATTCTTTTAATCTGAATATTTGTACAGATTATAAAATCTAGGTCCAATGTTCAATTTTATTTTAATTACACCACTTAAGATTTTTTTTATATTATGTGATATAAGTGGGCAGTTGTAATAATACTTGGCTTAAAGTCCATTTGAAGCTGAGTTCAAAATGGTTAGACAGCTAAAAGCTTCAATTGTCACGAGCTAACATTGGTTTTGATCGAATTTCCGCTGTGCTCCAGGTTCACAGACCACTGAACGTCATAAACAAAATATTAAAGCATTAAATTGCAGCTATAGGCTCCATTAGTTTTTCTAAACTATAAACAGTCTGGCCATGTTATCTAATCTCTGGCAGTCGCGTTCAGCCATGAAAACCAAAACTAAATTCAACAATGTGGATTGCGGCTAAATGAGCGCGTGTTCTGTTTGGAAATTGACCTCAACTTTGATAGAGAAAGACATACAGACAGATAGATAGAGGGGAGAGAGAGACAGATACAAACTACTATAGAACGGACCCATTATTTAAGTCGTAAAGTCACGCAAGTTTTACATACAAAACTACAACTCGTATATTATATATCTTACATACTATATATATTACTATAGATCAAATTGGAAATATCACAAATATCAAATTTTTGCAACTTTGTTTTCTACTTTTTCATATATGTCCATATCAAACAATAACAATAAAACTGACATGATATATATATATATATATATATATATATATATATATATATACATATATATATACATATACATATATTTATATATATAGTTCTTGCTATAAATATTAAATATTTCAACTTCAACTTTTCTCCTCAAATAGTTTTTATAATTATTCCCATTTTTAAATTATTTTTTGCTATTTTTAAATTTAACTTTCGAAATACCTGTCGCACTATTCGACATCGAATTCGCAGAAACTCATATTGGATTTAAGTTAAACAACAATTATTACACCAAATGTTCGCATGCCTCGCAATAAGAGTGAATGTTTACCAAATAAATGCATAGGCAATAACATAGCAAATCAGTCTGATTTCAGATTGAATCCCGCCTTTTTCCTGCGCCTATTTTCGTTTTTATTTATATTTCATTGATTTGCAAAATAAAAATTTCAGCGCTTTGCTTAAATGATGAAAAAGTCCGAGAAAGCGCATAAATATTTCAATTGCCGTTGGCCATTGAATAAGCTGGTCAGGAGTCTCCGACTTAAACATACCCTGTAATACCTAAAATAATATTTAATATATAAAACATATTACACTTAAATATCGAGTTGCGGAATTTAGACTTGAACGTGTCTATAGCTACATTTATCCGATAGCTGCTTGCTGTTGGATAACTGATGCTTATCGATAATTACGAACAAGCTCAAATATAATTATGGGCTCCATAGACATATTCTACGGAATGGAATTTAATGCTCTTTTGTTGAGCCAAATGATTGCGAAAGTGTTTGCCATTTGCCATTGAGCCTTTCGTGTTTGATTTAAATATAATACATCCATAAACGAGAATCGTTATTGTTTATTGAAGCACTGAATCCCCATTCTCTCGATCATTAATTAACTACTGATACGCGGTTATTGTTTACGCGTTCGCCTCAACTTTCTCACTTTCATTTCAGTTCTTCCATTCACAATTCGCGATAAAAAATACAACAAAATACATGAGTATTAATATATCCCTTACTCTGCAAATAACCCACGTAGCGTTAAACTGTCCAATTTACGGCGAATATTTGCCTTTTGTGGTAAGCAGAAAAAAAATAATTTAGTTGCTCGAATTCGTTATTTTTAGTCTTTCACAACTTTTTCATTAATGTTCATTTTGCGAAAATGTTCTTTGACCTGTTCGAATTTAAGGGCGCTTAAGTTTATTAAGCAAATTTATTATAACCAGAAAATAAATTGAGAGCAATTTTTAATTAAATCGATTCTAGTGAAACTGATACATATATACTAAATTCATATATATATATATATATATATATATATATATATATATATATATATATATATATATATATATATATATCAATTTAGTCCAGTTACTGCTCAACTATTTTCCTGAAAATAATGTCGCACAAACCAATACCTAATCAGATTTATTTTTGGCCATTTCCGGTCGGTTTCGGAGAGCAGGGTGCTACGTGATGATCAGATGGCCGGAAACTTAGCCAACGTGCGACACCCGTAAATGAGAAAATGCATTCAGTTTGTACGAAACGCCGAACGACTTACAGTGGACCCCAAATATAATATCAGAATTTCTGAATAAGCAGAATCAAACTCTATGTATATCTTGTTATATACATAAACACTTAAATTAAAATTATTTATGCATTTCAAGTGTCTAAAATTGTATTTAAATAATGATATGCGATCTTAAACAGCGTTGAGCCATGTGCATAATTAAGGATGACTATATAGACATGTGGAATATAATATATATATATTTATAATCTAATGTTTTATTAAAGTTATATGCATTTATGTATAAAGTTATATAGACGTATAAATAGTCTCTACATTGTTCAAGTTGCTAATCTTTATAATCGGGAACGTAATTGAACCCTAAATAGCCGTCTAGTCAATGAATACCGTATACATCAGGCATTTAGCACGAACCTGAGTGCGCCAGAGAGAGGTACGGCACTCACATGCACACTTACATTTGTATCTAATAGGAACAGGCGACGACGTTATCAGTATTGCCAACTTGTTTGATTAAAGCACTGCGGCAGATAACGCAGCTGGAAAACCGGCGCGTAAAATTGCACAAAAAAGTGAAGCCGTAAGTGAGAGGACAGAGGCAGACAGATGGTGAGAGGGGAGAGCGAAAGTTTCTTGACAAAATTGAGTCACACACAAAAAGTATTGCAAACTTTACAACCGTCACAGCAGCAACGAAAACAATTGTGAACGTGGCAATTTTTTATATTTGCACATTTACATTTAACAACAAATTAAAATGAATTCGTAAATAAGTAAAGTGCTGCGCATATCTGAGTCAAAATCCAATTGAAGAAGTTGGCGTCGCTACTCATTACGTCATCGACGAAGTCTTTGTAAACAACAAAAAATTAGGCAATGACAATATGAATGTCGAAAGCGAAATGCTCGCTGTTCGCATAGATATGGCAATGTTTGTTCGAGAATAATAATTAAAAAATAAATTTAAGAAAACAGAGTTAAAGTAGAAAGTTTTTAGATTAAAGCAGTTGTGGAGCGGTTGGCAACGCGAGAAAAGTAACGCACGAGAGAGCAAGAGAGATATGGAAAGAGAGCGAATGCGTCGCAGCTGAGCGCAAATGAGCGTAAAATCGATTTATCACAATCAGCGGCTTGTACACGTTTTGCAATTTGAGTAGGACCAACAAATAGAAGGAAAAGAATAAATTTATAATCATGAAATTTACTTACAATTCTTTGATCTGCATTTTCCCAAAAGTATTGCTCCGTTAATTTACTGCTTGACAGGTGTCGTTTCGTCGATTGAGAGAGCGGTGTGGCACATCAAAGAACCAGAAAGGAGAGAGGGGAAATTGTGATTTAGACTTTTTTAAATTGAATTTGTTGCACTTGAATGCAACCTTCACACACACATGCACACACACAAGGAGAAACACGCATACATGTACATTCACACGCGATCACGAGCAAGGATGCATTCTGGCTTATATTTTCAATGACAATAGAGCAAATTAGTTTGGAGCAGTTTTTACATTTTTCACTTAGTTAATATTTTACAACGTGCAATGGCTTAGGCGGCCGTTGACTGCCCACTTTTTGGGTAGTTATTCTTTTTGTTGTGTCGGCAAAAAGCACGAGTCATACGCAGTCACACACACATGAACACGACCGCTCTTACATACATGTACGCACACACACAAACACAAGCACAAAGCTAATGGTGCTTTAAGTAAATTTTATAACAAAAACACGTACAACTTCTATTGCTAATTGTGTACAACTGGCGTTTTGTTTACTCGCGGTAGCGCTTTTCGTAGCCAGTTTCAGCAGTAATAGTAATTGATTTTTGTACACGACGACCAGACGAAGTGTGACCGAGTATTGTCAACGAAAAAATAATTCGTAACTCTACGATACTTTTGCTTTGTGAGTACTTATCGATATTCATGTTACTGTCAGTATCGATGCGTCGGCCTCAGTAATCGTTTCGCCTACACGTGTAAAACGCAAAGCAAAATAAATGAAAGCAAATTGTTAAAATCACAACAAAATGGGTAAATTAAATGTTACGGTGCTGCGCTATCTCACCAGAGAGGATTTTCGCGTGTTGACAGCCATCGAAATGGGCATGAAGAATCACGAGTTGGTGCCAGGTCCGCTCGCCGCTGCTATTGCCAACCTTAAAACTGGAGGCGTACACAAATTGCTTAAGGAACTCTGCAAGCACAAATTGCTGTCATACGAGCGTGGCAAGAAATGTAGACAAAACCTTTAAAATATATGTGATTTCCTTGATAACAACTCTATTGTAATTTGCAGATGATGGGTATCGTCTGACCAACACAGGCTATGACTATCTCGCCTTGAAGTCCCTTACGCTGCGAGGTTCTGTCAGCTCCTTTGGAAATCAAATTGGTATTGGCAAGGAGTCGAACATATATGTGGTTGCGGATGAGGAGGGCACGCCTATTTGCCTTAAGCTGCATCGGCTAGGTCGTACATGTTTCCGCAATGTGAAATCAAAGCGCGATTATCATGGACGCCGACACAAAGCCTCCTGGCTCTACCTGTCTCGTATTTCTGCAACCCGAGAGTTTGCCTACATGTCAGCCTTGTATGATCGCGGCTTTCCCGTACCCAGACCCATTGATTTTAATCGGCACTGTGTGCTCATGGAGCTAGTCAACGGCTGGCCCATGTAAGTAGGAGTTCGATTTAGTTGGATCTGTTTCCCATTGAAGTTTTTATTCCACTGTCCTACAGGACACAGGTACATGAGTTGCTGGATGCACCCCAAGTTTACGATGACCTTATGAATCTTATCGTTCGCCTCGGTAATTCGGGCGTAATTCACGGTGATTTCAATGAGTTCAATTTGATGCTTACGGATGCCGGAAAACCCATACTTATTGATTTTCCTCAAATGATGTCCACTGCCCATGAGAACGCTCAATTGTAAGTGTATGGCAAACTATATGATTCCATACTAACAGCCTTTCAATCTTTGGCAGCTTCTTTGACCGCGATGTCACTTGCGTGCGTGAAATGTTCCGCCGTAAGTTTGGCTACGAAAGCGAGGATTATCCTAAATTTAGCGACTTGGTGCGGGAAGATGATTTGGACGCAGAGGTTCATTGCACAGGTTATGGCTTCACCAAGGAAATGGAACAGGATCTGCTGCAGGAGTACGGTATGATTGAAGAAGTTGATCACGAAGTTGAAAAGGACGACGAAGAACAGCTAGCTAACGACGAGCCGCCAATCCTGGTGCCTGCTGCAGCCGCTGAGATTGATGAGTGCCGCAGGCAATTGGAGAACGAAGTCTCCTATAGCGAGACCAAGCCTACACAGCAGAAGTCGGACGATGCGATAAGACGTTACATTGAGTCGTGCACTCAATACCTAGGCAATCTGACTGTTGGTCCCGAGATATCCGATAATGCTTTAGCAACAACTCCTGTTGCCTCCGAACAAGCGCAGCCAATTTCCACAAGCGTTTCTCATGAAGCTGTGAAAGAGACAGCTGATCCTCATCCAAACGCAAAGGAATTAACTGTTGTAGTTGATGATGCGCACTCAATCAGCTCGAACGACTTGGAAACGGATGAAATTCCAGAGCTGATCAGCCTGGATCCCAATTCGCGCATGTACCGTCTAAAGATGGTTGAACAGATGCTAAACGATGCACGCAGCCAGCGGTCCTTCTCCACAACGGCCAGCACGATAGCTCCATCTGTGATTACAGACCGCATACGTCGTAACATGGACATCAAGGAAAAGCGTGATCAGCGGAAGCGTTGTGTGGCCAAGGGAGAGGCGAGTGCTGTGCATCGCCATCGCAAGGAAAACAAGGATGTGGTCAAGGAGTACGCGGGCTGGGACTTTTAGATTAACTCTAATTCTGTGAATATACACCTATACAACAATCAAAGGTCTAAAATATAATATAGAAAGTATTTTAAAAATTATATTGCAAGCTGTCCAGGGACTATGGAATATTAAATCCAGTTTCACTTCGACTGCTATGTTGAACTGCAAAAAGGAAAAAACTCGACGATGCTTGGATGCGAACCCCGGGTGTCTATGATCAACAACCGTCACTTCACCGCCAATGCACTTCGGAGTCAACGCCAAAGTCATCCAGCAGCTTAGAATTCAATTGTATTTGGGTTTACACTGCTTGGCGCTGGTGCCACGTACTTCGGTCAAGTGCCTAAACGGTTTGTTTAATAAATTCTGTGTGACTTAATGGATTTTAATCAAATTTTCAACATGTGCTCCACAAATCTATCAAATATTTGTGAAAATTTAGGTACAATTAAGGGCGTGTCAAATCGGAAAATCTATAGCTTGTAATGTTTTGTAACTAGAAGTCGGTAGCGCTCGACTGCAAGATCGTATCTTCTATCAATATTAGCCATGCAGTTTAAATTCTCTCTTCCATTGAAAATCTTTTAATATTTATTTTTGAGATTTGTAACGGGCTTACGAATGTAATGGAATATGATTGCAGCATGTTGTAGACACTTATAAGTGACTTTAAGATAGTGTCAAATTACCAATTATAAACAGTCGCAGTTATAAATATTAATCTAGTAAATCAAGCAGTCCACAGCGGTCAAATTCCGGAAGGGACTTTTTAACATTGTCCTGTAGCCTCTTGTTATTGTACATTCGCTTCCTGAAATTTCGACCCCGCTCATCGTCAAGAACTAGAGCAGCCCCATCGCCATCCTCCGTTGCTTCATTGAGGATAAAAGCCTGGCAAGCCAGTGAAGCGGTCACAGCTGGAATAGTTTATTTTTCAAAACAGTTTATTTCCATCAAATTACGATAACTATAACTGCATAGTACTCACCCATGAACTTCCCATTCTCAAGCTGCAGTACGAACTGCCTAAGCGTGGGAATATAGCCTCCAAACTTGAGCTCCTTCAGAGTGTCCACCAACACCTTGTGATAATATTGAATCAGCTCGTCCAGGTGATTGTTGCGCACTTCAGGCTGAAGTGACGTGCTGAACAGAAAGTATAGATCCACGGCAGGCGACGCCCAGGCAGAGTACTGGAAGTCAATCAGCAGCATATCGAGATTATTCTGATCAGTCTCATGCCTCAGCATTATATTGTTCGTCCACAGGTCGCCGTGAGTCAAGGTATTAAAGTGATTCTCCTGAGGCTCGTAAACACGTTCAGTGTATTCCATCACATGCTCTTGCAGGTTTCTCAGCTTCTCCTCGTAGATGCTTCCCAATTCAGGACACCGTCCTGCGAACCGAGCAGCCTCGCCTATCAAACTCTCGTACATTGTTGTGAACCCTCGCGTGTGACGATTGAATATGCCATGATCTAGCTTGGTAAGAAGTCCAGGCTGGCGCTCATTGAACACAGAGGCGCAGGCATGCATCTTGGCCAGCTTTTGGAGCACCAACTTTGTGTGCTCCAAGTCGAAGCCAGTCAGACGATCGCCCAACACGTAGTTGGATACAGCGAGGTCTTCAAAGATGATGGCCGAGTGCTCGTAGTCCACATGGAGTGTCTTGGCAAACAGCTTCTCCGATTGCGAAGGGCCCTCCAGAAGGGTAGTAAGTTGTGGAAGAATCTTGTCGTACATGACCATTTCCGTATGACTCAGTTGGTAGTCCGCAAAGATTTTGGCAATAATTGGATCATTCTCGAATGTGGTCTTTACAATGAAAGAGCCCGTTTCGGATTGCTTGTCACCTCCACGTTCAAAGTCCACCTTGATCCTGGTCATGATGCTGGCATAGTTCTCGCCTTTGCCTGTTGCGGACTTGACAATTAGGTCCTTCACGCGCAGCTCGTCATCCTGCTTATGGCTGCGTAGGATAGCTTCTACATAGGAAACGGTCAGCCACTGCGGTGCATTATGCATGTGATCCCCATCGTTGCTGTTGGCGCTCTGTATTTCCGTCATGTTACAATGAATCTCTCGTAGCGACTCGCGTTGCATTCACAATTTATAGTCGCTGTGCACTTGACTGAACTCGTTATGGTGTCATAAGCTGATCCAATTATATTGCTCGATTTTCAGTGTGCAGCTAGCAGCCTCTGGAACGAGATAACAGATGATTAGATAATCTGTGTATAATGGAATTACATAACATATGACTATTTTATATTTATATATATTTTTAGATATACATTGAAAGCTCTATTTACGGACACCCGTAGGTGGACATCTCCAGTAGCCTGACGAATTTTATAGTCCCAACAATTTTCGCATGATTTTCATACAAAATCCGTTCTTGCGAGCGGACGTGGACACGATTTTTTTTTTACACAAAATATCTATGGCGGACAAAAAAAAAAAACAACGATTGAAGGAGTGCAAAAAGACACCGATATGTGCAGATGCAGGACGTAGCCCAGTCGACCATATGCCGGGACCGCAGAAATGCCCAGGTACTCGACAAGCTACAACAAAATGATGAAGCTTCTTCAAGCAAATATACACCGCAGCAAAACTGCAGACGCGCTCTTGACCCAGATCGTAACGGAGTACGCTATCGATGTAGTGGCCATAAGTGAGCAATATAAACAAAAAGACAACGGACCTTGGCTAGATGATGAAACGAAAACTGCGGCATTGCGGATTTCTAGGGGCTCTAGTCTGCCTCTACAAGAAAGTAAACGGGGAAACTGCTACGTCTACGCACGTTTCAAAGACGTAGCAGTGGTCAGCTGCTACTTGACACCCAGTGACGACATAAGTACTTTTCAAAGAAACTAGACGCGATCGAGGATATGCTCGTTGATCGACTTCAACTCTTCATAGTGACAGGCGACTTCAACGCAAGAGGAGAAGATTGGGAGATGCCGTCAACCAACTCTAGAGGACGGAAAATTATAGACCTGGTCGCTCGTACCAGACTAGTGGTGGTAAATCAAGGAACCAGACCTACCTTCAATAGGCCTGGATGTGAAGGTACAATTCCACATATAACCCTTGGGTCCGAACATATGGTAGATCAGATCAAGGACTGGTAAATACTTGACGACTTTACTGGCAGTGACCATGAGTACTAAAGACTTGCCATAGGTGGGATATAAGCAGACTTAACTCGGAGAAATTACTCTTAGAAATAGACAGACGGGAGCGAGAATTCGACGGTATCTTAAATAGAAAAGAATTAGTCGAATATAGTTTAAAAGCTATTGACACGGCATGTAGTGTTTCGATGCCAAAAACGCACAAAAAATATTGATGCAGCCGGTAGGCGTACTGGTGGAACCACGAAATCGCGGAAAAAAGAAAAGTATGCATTCAGTGTAGACGAAGACTAACAAGAGCACGACGCTCTGGATATTACACGGCAGAGGTGATAGCGTCTAAGAATGCGAGGAAGGAGCTATCGGTTGCTATCGCAGTAAAAACAAAAAGTGGAAAGAGCTCTGCAAAGATGTTAACAGGGATCCTTGGGGGCTCGGCTACAAAATTGTAATGAAGAAGCTGAGGAAGTACGGAGCAGCACCAATCGTGGAGGACGAAGCAATGGATCACATAGTGAGGACACTATTTCCAACAAACATCCACGAAACGCATGAGCGGGCTCCTGTAGTTCATCACTGCTCAGCCCCGCTATTCTCTGAAGAGGAGCTTAAGATTGCAGCTCTCTCCATGAAGAATAACAAGGCCCGGGACCAGATAACATACCAGCGGAAATACTAAAGGTGATAGCAACACGGCGGCCTTCCTTTCTTCTTAGAATGTATAACGCATGCCTAGAAGAAAGATAATTTCCAGAAGCATGGAAGGAACAGAGACTGGTGCTCATTGGCAAAGCCAAAGGCGACCCCAATACACCATCGGCATACCGGCCATTGTGTATGTTAAACACAGCTGGGAAGCTGTTAGAGAAGCTTGACAAGCCCAAGGTTTTAGAGCTGGTAAATCCACAACGGGAGCTATAGACGAAGTGCTTCAAGCTGCCAGAGCGACGCAAAAAGGAAACGCATACTCGCGACCAGTGGTTCTACTAGTAACGCTTGATGTCAAAAACGCATTTAATAGCGTTAGGGGGGCTGACATGCTTGCCTCAATGAAGCAGCGTTTCCACATACCGGAATATTTGATGAGTATGGTCAGGAGCTACTTGCATGACTGAGTACTCCTATACGCTACACAGACTGGTATTAAACGGTACAGAGTGACCGGCGAACCTGCACAGGGTTCGGTCCTTGGAATATCAGCTACGACGACACTTTAAGACTAGAAATGCCTGAAGAAACTTTTCTTATTGGATATGCTGACGATATTGCGGCGGTCATCACCGCGAGAAATACCGTAGAAGCCCAAAAAAGGCTTATCCAAGTCATGATCCGCACGCAGACATGGCTCAGTTCGCGAGGCTTGGAACTTGCTACCCATAAAACAGAGTTACTTCTGTTTACGGGGAAGCAGATTCCAAACGAAATTGAGATGCGAGTAAGCGGTAACTTACTAAAGATTCAGAGGATAGTAAATTATCTAGGCGTTAGATTAGATAGTAAATTAACTTTCTGGGGGCAGCTTCAGCATGCCACACGAAAAACAGCGGTAGCAACGGGGCTTCTGAGTAGGTTAATGGCAAACGTTGACGGACCGACGGCAGGGAAACGAAAGCTTTCAATGGAAACCACCAACACGATACTACTGTATGGTAGTGAAGTGTAGGCCGACACCCTAAAAGATGAAATCAGGTGGACACCGATACTATCGGTGCAGAGAAGAGCAGCCTTAAGGATAGCTTCGGTGTACCGTACCGTACAGTTTCCGGACCGGCGGTAACGAGAGCGCAAGGGATCTCCGCAAAAGCGGACAATTCTCGGTGCAGCCGGTAAAGACAGTTCGACGGCAGATAATAGCTTCTTGGAAGACTAGATGGGCAAGCGAGAGGTATGGAAGATGGACAGCAAGAATTATCCCCGACCTAGAGCAGTGGATAAATAGAAAGCACGGTGAAACGTCTTTTTATCTGACACAAATGCTCTCTGGACATGGTTACTTCCGCAAGTATCTAAATAAGATAGGGAAAACTGCCGAATCCAGCTGTATTTACTGTGAAAATGCAATGGATGACGCAGAGCACACGTTTTTTGACTGCGAAATGTGGTCAGAAGAACGTATTGACCTGGCAGAAACTGTTGGTGAGCTGAAAGTAGAGACTATTGTGCAGCAGATGTGCAATAGCATAGATGCTTGGAAAAGAGTTTGTGACTTCGCCGAAAAGATTCTGCGGCGGAAAAAGTGGGACCTGGACGCAGCAACACGGATGGCAATGCTCAGATAGAGCATATACAAGGTCCTTGAAGGTTAATGCGGGATATTTCCAGATCTTGAATGAGAAGGTTCTTTAGTCGGTAATCATTAAGACAGTCCGACACACCAGTCATAGTGACGACATAACTGACGGTGCATAAAGCATTTTTACCTACCTCAGCCACAAAAAAAAAGTCTACAATTGATTTATGTACAAAAAAACAAGTAAGGAAACTCTAGTCGTAGGTGCCCGACTAGGAAATACCCTGAACCCCGCCTATCGGCGGCTTTAAATGCACTTCACCTCACACTTTGTATATAATTTTAAATTCAAGTAAAAAATTTAAAAAAAAGATTAAGTAACTTGCATAAAAAAAGTTGACGTCAGCTTAGAGAATCGAACCCAAGACTTTATGTCGGCGATCATCGCTTCTATCAACACAGCCGTTGCAATACATAAGAGTGAAATAGCGAATTCCTAAGTAAAGTTATTGAGCTACTGAGCTACTGCTACTAAGCTGCTGAACTTCTGCTGAAAATTCATCCCAAATTTGTCTTTGTTGTTGTTGTTATGAATTCTTCGAATTTACTAGAGCTTCTGCTGCTTTTGCCACGCGCATGATATACACGAATCTATAAAAAACAAGTAAGGAAACTCTAGTCGGAGGTGCCCGACTAGGAAATACCCTGAGCCCCGCCTATCGGCGGCTTTAAATGCACTTCAAAGCTTATATATAATTTTAAATTAAATTAAAAAATTAAAAAAAAAAAAGATCAAGTAACTTGCATAAAAAAACGTTTTGACGTCAGCTTAAAAAATCGAACCCGAGACTTTATGTCGACGATCATCGCTTCTATCAACACAGTCGTTGCAATACATAAGAGTGAGATAGCGAATTCCTAAGTACAGTTATTGAGCTACTGAGCTGCTGCTACTGAGCTGCTGAACTTCTGCTGAAAATTCATCCCCAATTTGTCTTTGTTGTTGTTGTTATGAATTCTTCGAATTTTCTAGAACTTCTGCTGCTGTTGCCATGCGCGTGTGTACGTAAACGTTTGGTAAACGTTTCGTTTAATAACATAATGCATTTCATCTATTCATATGTATATTATATTGACTTTATTTAAGTTATATCAATGTTACTCTTATTTTATATATATGTAAATATATACAGTATGTACTTGTGTACATACATATGTATGTATATTGCAAGCAACGCATACATACACACGCACACGCATACGCTCTGCTAACTGCGCAGTTTACTCAGCGACTTCGCTGCGCCAATATGTGCGTGTTATGGAAAATTAAATGTTTAATAACTTTTTTTGTAGATCGACTTTCTTAATCAAACTTGCGCAGCATAATTATATTAATTATATGTGTGCATGTGCAAAAGCACAAGTCTGTAGTATTTCAAATAGGTGATTTGAAAATTTGGGCGAAGGGGGCGTGGCATCCAAAATTTAACAAAAATCAAAATTCTATAAAAGTCCCATTAAGCTAAATACAAGATTTGGAGTCTCTAACTATCAAGATATAGAAGATATTATTTTAAAACTGAAAATCGATTACGTTTTTAATCGATAAAAAAAGAACGAGAAGAGTTATCGAATTTCTAAAACAAACTCGACCTGCGCGTGATATACACGAATCTATAAAAAACAAGTTCAAGTCTCTAGCTATTATAGGTTCTGAGATCCACGCGTTCAAACATACGGACAGACGGACAGACGGACGGACGGACAGACGGACAGACGGACAGACAGACAGACGGACAGGGCTCAATCGACTCGGCTTGTCGTCCTGATCAAGAATATATATACTTTATGGGGTCTGCCACGCCTCCTTCTGCCTGTTACATACATTTGGGCTGCAACAAAACCATTATACCCTGATTACCCATTTTTAATGGGTTCAGGGTATAATAATCATAGCATGCTTCTAATAGCGGCAATTCGAAGCGTTCAGTGTATCTCCTAGTCGAGAGGTGTCGACTAGAGCTTCCTTACTTGTTTTTTATATTATTTATTTATATTATATTTATTATAAATAATAGACTCCAGTGGAAATTAAGTTTATTATTTAATAGTCTAGTTTTCCGTATCAATATTCTTCCAGTCATTGGAAGGGGTTTATTATTGGCATGCCACTTATGTTCACACTCATAATCTCCATATCGTATTACGAGCTATAGTTCTTAGGACCACTTGCGTGGATTCCTAAGCCCTTGAGCACTTTTTGTTGCTTCTCATGTTTGAACATTACGTGTTCGAAAACGATTAGTGGACCGCCATTTCAAGCTATTATTTATGATATCAATGCTGCTGCTTGGGCATTGGGCATTGTAAAGACGCTGTGTGAGTCGATCTAGCGTACCAGGCTAGATCTGTCTATCCATCTTAGAATTCATATGGATATTGTCAATTATACATATGTATATTCATGGTGTTTAATTTCTTGATTCATTACATATTTTATTTTATTTTTATAAAACAGAATTTGATTATTATTTCAACAGATCATGAATATCTAAGACTTTACATGCCTCTCCATTCGCACGAAATTGAAAAAAAAAACACCTTTTCTATTAGTAGAGGCTTTGAGTGTTTGTCATTATTTACATGTGGAACTCAAGTTATTTAACAATTATTTTCTATATTACAGAAACTAAGTGCAGCCGTGTGGAATGTAAATTAAGTGCTTCTCACCTGTGGATGTTCAGTCTGCATTAGTGTGTTTCGTTCCTGTCACTTAGATCGATGTTTGTGTTCTGTTCCAGTTTGTTCATTGAATGCCACAACTCAACTAAGAGAACCGAGACTAACATACATATGTATAAGTTCCCTTAGGACTAAAAACTGAGATTCGTCATTAGAACTGGAAGACCGCCGATAGCGGTTCATCTCGATGGTTTCTTCCATCGATTGTTTAAATCATCGATACTCTCGATGGGTCCCTCGATCGGTTTAACAGCTGTAATATTTGCGGGAAAAACATTTTTTTATTTATTTGTATATTTTTTTCACTCTTTCAGGTTTTTTGTAAAATAAATAATTAATGAAAACCAAGACAGTATTAAGATATGTATATGTATATGTTTCTAACTACTAAAAATGTGAATTATTTTTTGAAAACTAATTTATTTAATTTGTTACATTAAATTAGGCACAAACGACAGTATTTATTTAAATATTAAAAGTATAATTTTGGTTCAATGAGATCCTCATCATTAAAGTTTTGTTTTTGAATTTGTTGAATATTATTTTCGCCTCTATTGAGCTTGCATCAGCGACCAATAATTATTTTAGCTAAAAACTATATGTATGATTACACAATTTATGAGTATACAATAAGACATACATATGTACATATGTGCATATGTATGTATAAATTATAATCCTTAGTTCCTGTTGTGGGTGAAGATTAGGTTGAGAGGCGAACTGTACTTCTTATTGCTGGCCTCGGGCTCAGACAATAAAACAAATTATTTAACGGCTAAGTGCCGGAGTGAATATTTATTTAAGCGACTTATTGGAAGAGCGCTGTATTCAAGACTGATTTCTTAAAACACAGAATATTTCACTTAAGCTAAGCCAAAACTCGCATCACGCCACAATGTCATGGTCGGCAAGCCGACTCAGCAAATCTTTGGCGATAACGGAAACTCTTGCAGCAAAACAAAAGTGTTCGGCTACCGTCGTTGACCATTGCAGCTATAGCGCGCTGATACAACTTATGTAATGTCGCAATTGCGAGGGCTGTTACTTAACTTATAGAGCACGCGATAGCGAGGGTTGATTATAAACTTATAAAATATCCCATATTAAGTGTTAATTGTTAACTACTCCCCCTTCAAGTATAAGGCCGTCTTCGGCCGACCCAATCCCGGCGACGACTTCTCGTAACTGCTTTGCGGACTTCTTTGCACCGATGAATCGACTAAGAGTGAGGCCAATGCAGATTAAAGCACAGCATATGGCTCCAATAATGAATGCCACACGATAAGCCTGATCAGTTCCGGCGTTTTTCTCGAATTGCTGTATCTCCTCCAGATTACGTTCATTCAAACGATGAAGGTAAGGGAGGCTGAGGACATCTTGGGTGGCAGTAATGTTCAGCAAGGGAGAATTGGCAATACCTGAGACTCTATTGCGCACGTTGTTGTGATTGTAAAACAGAGTCCCGTTAATTGCGACTCGGTCTCCGAACGTGATGAGATGCGTGCCTTATACCTGGATCTCAGTGCCGTTGTCCACCTGAATCCTTGTGGACCCGTCGTTGAGGATGATGATTCCGTCATCTACATGGGTGATTATTTCCAGGTTGCTCGGCTGGATCTCGCAGTGTGCCGTGACACCTGCATGGAGCTCTTTGGCACATGAACTTTCCAAAGCCAGACGCCAATATGTGGCTCCAGGTGAAGCGGCGCAACTCTGCAGTGTGTGGGTTTCTCCATCGCATTCGGCTATGACGTTGTCAAGCAATCGTACTATGAAGTTCTTGTGGATGACAGGATAGATCGTCATCTTCCTGCAAGCTTTTTTAATCTTGGGGAATTTAATTATAAAGGGTATGGTGTTAATGGATTGAAGAACTTTTACGGACGCAACGGACATAAGATTTCCTATGGGAGTGGGTTCCTCTAGCCAAATTGATTTCAAATCTGAGTGGTCCAAAATGTTTGGGCTAACAATGTTAGCCTTTGCCAGAGTAATAGAAAGCATTAAATTTTGCAACTCCATCATTAGCATCCTGTTTCTAGACCGTAGTGTTTCATATAAATGGCCAGTGTCAACTTGTGAGTTTTTGGCTGTCTTGTGAATTTTGTTGACAGTGATTGTTAACTGGTTAAGCTGGTCCTGAACTCTAGTGTTTATTCCTATTTGTCTATTATTGGCATTTATCAATTGCATTTCAGTAAACCTAGTTTGCTCTAAATCGTCGGCATCGGGTGTACCCGCCACAACCTTTAGTATGGACCCTAGGAAATCTAAGCTCCTGGCGACTCTATGGTGCGTGCCTAACGCCTGCAATAGGTCTTGTAGATGTGCCGTGTCCACAATTAGAAGTTTTTTCATGTGGGATAGCGGGAAAATGTCAATTAATTTGACTGTTTCTTCCACCGTTCGCGCGTACTCGGAGAGGTTTGTCGAGTGCCTGGCATAGGCGTATATCTCCCGTACCAAGATTTCGCCGTCGACGATGGGAATGTACTTGGCACGCGAGTAGTCGATGACATGTGCCGAAGCCAGGGATAAGGAGAAGAGTAATATGGATCCAAACCTGTGAAGTGAGGCTGTTTTCTTATTTTTTCGCAATTTTTTTGTTTTTCTTTTTACGGCCCACCACCAAGAAAGTTTATAAAAATTATGCCAAGTGGCTAAAAGTAAGTTGAACAACTATATCTAACTTATACGAGTTTGCCTAGTGGCTTAAAAACAGGTGTACAAAAAAAACAAGGGAGTCACCTTAGGTTGTCCTTATGGACCACCCTCCCTCTAATGAGGACCTCGGTCCCCAGGTCGGCTTCCACTGCCTTCTCATCACATAAAGGTGTGAGTTTGTTTCCGAGCCGTCGGTTGGACTTGACCAAAACTTTGTCATCAACCTCGAAGACCCTATTTTGCCGATTTGCGTTCTCCCTAGCTCTGAGCATCGTCTGAGCGTTTCTGATCCTTTCTTGTATTTTTCCTTGTGGCTCATCTGGGTGCGCCTGAACCACATCAAATGGTTTCTGGTCGGTGACCGAATGGATCGACTTATTGTACTCAGTTGTAGCCAGTAAAATGACTTCTACAGTGTCATTTATGCCTTTATCGATTTTTTGGCATCTGGCTAGCTCTAACAGAGTGCTGTGAAAGCGCTCAACCTGTCCATTCGAGATGCTATGCAATGGTGGTGCATTTGAAATGCTGACCCCATAGTTGTTTGCGAGCATAGTCACTATGGTCTCTGAATTCAATGACGGGTCATGGTCACAGTAAATGGATCTGGCTTTAGGAAAAAAATTCATGATTTGCATTAGAGCTGGCTTCAGATCCACAATGGTTCTTGAGGGGATCGGTTGGACAATAGCAAACTTAGAGAACTTGTCGATGCAAGTTAGAAAGTATTTCCTGTCAGTGGAGAAAATGTCTATGTGTAACATCTCTCCTACATGTGAGGAGATCGGTGTCTCTCCAAGCTCTTGTTTTTTGGGGTGTCTATCATATTTAGCCCTAGCACATGTTTTGCAATTTTGTACTATTTCATTGGCCATTCTTGCCATCTTTGGAAAGTAGTACTCCGAGAGTACCTGCTTAATATTTTCCTGTGCAGACCTATGGGCCCTCTTATGCTCGGCTGTGAGGATTTCCCTTCTATCTCCCACCGCAATTACATCCACTACGCGATTTTTGCAATGCCAGAACTTTGTGGCCGGGTATCTACGAACCAATGAATCTTGTATCATTGCAAGCGTGTGTAAATTACAGTGGAGAGCATTTACGCATTTGGGTGAAATTACATCTTCGAGCTCGTCAAGCAGCGATTCGATGGAAGTATATCTGATCAAGTAGCGTTTCTTATTTCCAAAAAGAATAAAACTTCGTTTTAAGGGTAAACGCGCCTCTTATAGCACTATTTGGTTTTGAAAACAATTCAACGGTTTGTCTGTTGTCTCAATGGTGTTGGTGAGAGATACCTTACTGTGGATCGTTGCTGCGCAGGACTCAATTTCTTGTTCATTCACAGCGTTGAGCTGCTGTCTTGACAAGGCATCCGCCACCAGATTGTCCTTGCCGGACTCGTCAATGCGCGCTTTCCACCTTTTGATCTTCATCATTTGTCGCATAGTTTACCTCGCTGTCCTTCAATGTTCTTGAAATCATTGTTATAGGACGACCCTGTTGAGACAAGACTGCACCTATGCCGTAAGCCGAAGCATCGGTCGTTAAATCGAATGGCTTCTTAAAATCGGGGTACCTGAGCATTACATCCTCAGATGACAAAATGTCGCGCAACTTCTGAAACGCCCTTTGCTGCACTTCAGAGAATTGAACCTTTATATTTGTGGACCTGACTGTTCCATTTTCACCCTTCAAAATATTGGAGATGGGTCTTGCTATTGCGGCGAAGTCCCTAATGAAACATCTGTAATAACTTGCGAGGCCTAGAAATGATCTGACCTCGAATAGTGTTTTAGGTTCTGGATACTCCTGTATTGCCTTAACCTTTTCAGGGTCCGTCGTGGTGCCAGTGCTGGTGACTATGAAACCAAGAAATCGTGACTTTTCGATGGAGACCCTCATGTTTGCTTCGTGTAAGCTTTTTAGGACCCAATCCACGTGTTTAATGTGGGAGTCCTCATCTTCTGAAAAGATGATTACGTCATTGACATAAACATAGCAAAATTTGCCAATCTGCTCTCGCAGTATGTCGTCGATGGTTCTTTGGAAGATGCTTGCTGCATTCTTTAATCCAAAGGGGACCCTTTTGAACTCGTATTTCCCCCCGTTTACAGAGAAAGAGGTTTTTTCGCGGTCGCGTTCAGCGAGTATGATCTGGTGATAACCGGACTTGAGGTCTAATGTTGAAAAGAATTTGGCTCTTCTCAAATTCCCCAATATCATTGATATATTTGGCATAGGGTATTTGTCAGGCACGGTTCTTTCGTTAAGTTTACGAAAGTCCATTACCAACCTCATTTTCCTATTGCCCGCTTCAGCAGTGCCCTTCTTGTCTACTACCCATATTGGATTATTGTAGGGAGAGACTGACTTTTAAATTATATCATTTTTTAGCAGATCTTTGATTTCTTTATTAACGAAATCAGCTGCTCCCATTGGATACGGGTAAAGCCTGGCATAGATCGGTTGCTCATCTATGGTCCTAATGGTAGCCACGACTGATGTGTTATACGGCAACGCCTCGTCTGGGTCTGCAAAGGCCTTTTGTCTGGTGATTTGTTCGACCTCCGTGCCCCATTTAAGCTGTCCTGAAGCTAGACAAAGCGAAGTAGCTGCCTGCTTTAGCAGGTCAAGGCCTATAATCCCATCAAAAGTTGACAAGTCCGGCAGAATAAAAAAAGTTGCCTTTAACCCAAACATTGCAACGAAGCATTTGTGTGTAATTTGTGTCTCACCGTGAATGGAATGAATTTTGAAGGGGGACTCTACAGAGTGGACGCCTTTTAACCCTTCATGTGGTGGAATGAAATTCTTGGCCGCGCCCGTGTCTATGAGGAATCGCATGTGAGTCCCTGCTATTCTTCGACTGATGACGGGTAGCAGGGATTTACTC
Organism: Drosophila fulvimacula; assembly: GCA_035045555.1. Lineage (NCBI taxonomy): Eukaryota > Metazoa > Arthropoda > Insecta > Diptera > Drosophilidae > Drosophila > Drosophila fulvimacula. Next base: position 1,206,977 of record JAWNOX010000010.1, on the reverse strand, counting down.
CTATAAAATTGAGGGCATCAGAGTCATAACTAGTATCGTCATTGATTTGTGCCGCTGCGCTAGAGGCGGCATCAGCGTACACCTCTGCTCCCTGTCCCGCGTCTTGCGTGACGTGATTCAATCTTTGTTGATTTCTTTGACCACCTGTGCGTTGGATGCGGGGTTCTTCCTATTCGCGTGAGCGGGGGCCTGAGTGGGCTGCAATAGCCTTGAGAAGGAAGGATCGACCTCCATGGGCACCGGTGCGCCATTACTATTGTGCTGCCTGCTGCTTCGTTGGTCAGTCTGCACTGGGCCCTTGCTTTGCTTGCTGAAGTGTGGATTCTTGGTACCGATAGTTTATATTTCCGCTTGTTGCGAATGCCTTTCCTGTTGGTGACCCTGCGCTTTTGCATGCGGCCTGCGCTCTTTGTCCTCTAGACTTCTTGCGAAATTAGCCGCGAATGTGTACCTTTGATGATTTGACTCAACCTCTTGCGCGAGAGCTAGCGCTGAAGGCAAGTCTCTGGGCTTTGCTGCAAATAGCACATCTGTAAGACTGCGCTTGAGACCCGATATGAACACACGCAACGCATCGTCACGGAATTTTTCACATAGGCCCTTTGCTAAAGCCGGCTCATATGACATGTTAACTTTGTTAGTGAGAAGAGTGAGTTTCTTCTCTACCTCGTCGTAATACTGGATCAGGGATAGGCCACCTTGCCTCAAGGTACCTAATTCCTGTTCAATGACATGAATTGGTCTCTTGTCACTGTATGTGAAATCTAGGCGATTTATTATCGCATCAAAATTCAATACAGTACCAAATGAGGCCAGCACCGCGTCTGCGGGGCCCCTGATCTTGCTTCTTATAATGATAACAGCCTGGTAATGACGAGAACTGCCATTATGTAGTCTGAAGATCTTGTAAGCTGCTAATGCTGCCTGCCTCCAAGATACGTAAGCTTCCTGTACTCCTGCAAACTCAGGTAAACATTTGACGGCATCTAGTGACTCGTCACAGCAAATGTCGTTTCTAATTCCTATAGCAGCATATGCTACTACTTGTGGGGCGGAAACGTTTGCTGCTGCTATTTGTTGAGCCAACTCATTAATTCTTTGAGTCAATGCTCGCTCCCTCTGCTCGTTTGCAGCGGCCTGTTCAGCTAAAGCATTGCTGACAGCCGACCTTATTATTTCCCTAAGCTGATCTGGATCCATTTTATCTAATGGAGGGACACTGCAGGGAGAGGTCTTGTAGCCGAGGCTCGGATGGGAATGTCGCAGTCGGAATCTGAGTCGCTAAGCTGCTTGCGAGGTGTTCTATATTGGCTGAACTGAAACATGCGCAGGCTAGTGGCCGCGAAAAGCAAAACGGGGCGTCAAAAGATGGATCGAATTACGACGTAGCTCTGAATCACGAGAACTGTATGCATTGATACAGCACAATTTTAGACACACAGAAAGTAACACAAGGTAATTTTACTAACGATCTGGATGATAAATTGTTTTAACTAGAATCCTCAAGGCAGTCACTCTTACGTGTTTCAAAACCCTGGTTCAGATTATTGTTATTAATTATGATCTGTTGCAATATAAAATACTCACAAGTATTAACTAATTTTTATAAAAAATTAAGACTTTTGTATTTGAAGAAAAAATTTTGGCTAGAGTATCCACTTACATGATTCAACTAACACAAAAAAAAAAAAAATTTATTTATAAGCTTGGTCACTCGCAGCTCCCGCGCTGCTGTCTTAATTGCTGTTGGTTGTTGCAGCTCCTGTGCTGCTGTTTTAGTTGATATTGGTTGTGGAGTCCGCCTTACGTTGGGCGCCAATTATAATCCTTAGTTCCTGTTGTGGGTGAAGATTAGGTTGAGAGGCGAACTGTACCTCTTATTGCTGGCCTCGGGCTCAGACAATAAAACAAATTATTTAACGGCTAAGTGCCGGAGTGAATATTTATTTAAGCGACTTATTGGAAGAGCGCTGTATTCAAGACTGATTTCTTAAAACACAAAATATTTTACTTAAGCTAAGCCAAAACTCGCATCACGCCACAATGTCATGGTCGGCAAGCCGACTCAGCAAATCTTTGGCGATAACGGAAACTCTTGCAGCAAAACAAAAGTGTCCGGCTACCGTCGTTGACCATTGCAGCTATAGCGCGCTGATACAACTTATGTAATGTCGCAATTGCGAGGGCTGTTACTTAACTTATAGAGCACGCGATAGCGAGGGTTGATTATAAACTTATAAAATATCCCATATTAAGTGTTAATTGTTAACTTACATATGAAGTACATACACTTGCTCTCATATCTCTGCGTACAGCCAAGAAAATTTTTGTATTTCAAGTTTGACCAATAGCGCTCAGTAGAAACAAGATACCGAATTTTTTTCTTTTCTTATTTGATTTTTGTTCAAAAAGTCGTGTTTGCGTCCGGTTCAGGGAGCGTCCGCTAGCGGGAATGGATTATGTATGAAAATCATGCGAAAAATTTTGGGACTATAAAATTCGTCCGGCTACTGGAGATGTCCGCCTGCGGGAGCTGTCCCTAAATAGAGCTTTCAGTGTATTATTATTATTAAGGCACCGTAACCGATTTTAAATATTGCTGAGTTGCGCCCCGTATCTCATATTCCTATGGTCGGTTTACGTCAAGTCAGCTTAAGCGGAAAATTTTGCAATTGCTTAACTGCAAATCCCAACCAAATATCATGGGATCAGCAGTCGATATTTACAGACAATCAAATTGTAGAAGTAGCAGCGTTTCAGAGTTTGATTGTATTTTCAATTCAATTGTAATTACTACTAACAGAGTAAATGAAATAGAATTTTTAAGTAATTCAATAGAGAATAGAGTGACTTGGACAGATTCTCGAAACTGAATGTGGAATGTTAACATTTATACTTTCAAACTTCTTGCGCTTGTGTAGAGATCACCGTTAGTCTCAATCAACCAAATCAAGTAGACCGCCTCGTTCGAACTCGGGCAGCCACTTCTTTAAATGTTCTTGTAGCCTCTTGTTATTGTACAGTAATTTCCTGAAGTTTCGACCCCGCTCATCGTCAAGTATAAGAGAATTAACATCCGCATCGTCTGTTTCTTCATTAAGCATTACAGCCTGACAAGCCAAAGAAGCGGTCACAGCTGAAATATATATATAAATAAATAAATATATATATATATATATATATATATATATATATATATATATATATATATATATATATATATATATATATTTTTTTTTTTTTTTTTTTTTTTTTTAATTGTTTATTTCCATAATAATACGATAATTATATCTATATATAACTATATAGCACTCACCCATGAATTTCCCATTCTCAAGCTGCAGTACGAACTGCCTAAGCGTGGGAATATAGCCTCCAAACTTGAGGTCCTTCAGAGTGTCCACCAACACCTTGTGATAATATTGAATCAGCTCGTCCAGGTGGTTCTTGTGCACTTCAGGATCAAGGGACGTACTGAAAAATAGGAAAAGATCAACGGCAGGCGACGCCCAGGAAGAGAACTGGAAGTCAATTAGCAGCATATCGAGATTATTCTGATCAGTCTCATGCCTCAGCATTATATTGTTCGTCCACAGGTCGCCGTGAGTCAATGTATTAAAGTGATTCTCCTGAGGCTCGTAAACACGTTCAGTGTATTCCATCACATGCTCTTTCAGGTTTCTCAGCTTCTCCTCGTAGATGCTTCCCAATTCAGGACACCGTCCTGCGAACTGAGCAGCCTCGCCTATCAGACCCTCAAACAATGATTTGAAGCCTCTCGTATGACGATTGAATATGCCATGATCTAGCTTGGTAAGAAGTCCAGGCTGGCGCTCATTGAACACAGAGGCGCAGGCATGCATCTTGGCCAGCTTTTGGAGCACCAACTTTGTGTGCTCCAAGTCGAAGCCAGTCAGACGATCGCCCAACACGTAGTTGGATACAGCGAGGTCTTCAAAGATGATGGCCGAGTGCTCGTAGTCCACATGGAGTGTCTTGGCAAACAGCTTCTCCGATTGCGAAGGGCCCTCCAGAAGGGTAGTAAGTTGTGGAAGAATCTTGTCGTACATGACCATTTCCGTAGGGACCACCTCGTAGTCCGCAATGATGTTGCATAGAAACGGATCATTCTCAAAGGTAGTTTTTACTATGAAAAATTCCGTTTCGGATTTGGTCACGGCGCCTCGTACATAATCCACTTTAACCCTTGTCATGATGCTCAGATAATTTTCACCTTTGGCAGTTGCGGGCTTGATAGTCAAATTTCTGATGCTAAGTTTAAAATCCTTCTTACTGCGACGCAAGATGGTTTCCATGTAGGAAACGGTCAGCCAGTGAGGTGCTGGATGAAAGGTTTCCTCATCTTGGCTGCTGTTGCTTTTCTGTATTTCCACCATGTTGAACTGAATCTTCCTCAAACTGCTTTATCAATTTATAGTTACGAAAGTCACCAGAGTCTACAAGTTTACACATATCTAGATGCACAGATAATGTAACACTAACGAAATCATTAAATAAACAGATCTGTCAATTGTTGTCTAGGCACTTGATTCAGATTATTATTATATATATATATATATATATATATATATATATATATATATATATATATATATATATATATATATATATATATATATATATATATGTATATATTCTTAAATACTTACAATATTTATATTCTATATTCTTTTGTTCATACTCTTTCATGGGGTAGAAGGGTATATTGATTTTGAACAACCTTCGCCTTTTTTAGTTTCTACCCAAGATCAAAAAATATAGTGGATATATATATATGTCAATATGATGATATGATGACCTCCTCTGACTCTTAAATAATTTTGAAGCTTACATAATTAAACATGTAGATCCTTAACTCCCAGACAAAAGTGCTACGTTTACTTATACTGAGTGCGAAGCAAATCGTTGAACTCTGTATCTTCTATAGTTTTATAAATGCGTAAAAAATCAGAAAAAGAATATCTTGATGGTTGAGCCCAAAAATGGGACAATTAAGTTACTGCAGGCTTATTCCTGACTGCTTTCCATAAAATATTAGACTGTATCATCAACAAGTATTATGCGGTCAGTAGCGCCCGAGTGCCACGTTCCTACTTGATTTTGCCTTGGGTCCGTAGCTAAGCTCATGCTAGATTTTGCCTAATGTGTGCTGTGACTTTTCATTTTTAGAATATCGAATTTTCGAGAAATTCAAAATGCTGAATAATGCCCAAATCTGGCCATATGTATGTGTGCAAGCGTAAAGAACTCCCTTTCATGCTCTTATGAAATTGCATTATCTGTGTATTAGATAAGATAACGCCGTCCACGTTATTAGAGATTAAATGAAATAGAAGATTGTGACTTGACTTAATATAATAGCCAATATAATTTCGGTAATGCAGAAAGGACTTTAAAATGAATAAACATTCATAAAAGTCCAATTACTTGTTTGTTGAGCTCTTTTACTCTTCGAGCTATTTCTATTGATATTTTTATTGATATGCAGGAAATTGAAAAAAATATTTCTAGACTTTTATAAAAACTATATCAGGTTATAAAAAGAATACATTTAACAGTGAGTGATAGAGCCCACAAAACGTGGCAAAAACCAAAAATTTAATGGAAACAAAATTCCAAATATGTTTATAAATTTGATAGAGAATTTGGCAGAATATTGGATCTCAAATCTAAAGATTTTAGTAATAGATGAAAGTACACGGTGGAATAAGCCTTCACTTTTGAGTAAATCAGTAGTGGGAAATGGACAAAAGAAAGTGAACAATATTCCGTTTTCCTTTTGAGTTCAAGAGTTATTGATATTTTGGTGCAGTTGAAAGGATTATTCACAATTAATTTACCTATGTTTTAAAACACTTTTTTAAGTCTATACATATTAAAGAATATTTTTATGAGATTCCTAATAAGGATGTCTTCCCTATCAGGTATTCGTTGTGACTGCCCGTTTGATTTTATATAAAATAAAAAGATCACAGAAATAACCCAAAAAATTTTTTGAAATTTACACATAACAGGAACACCACATTAAAAAAATGTATATCGATTATTTGCATATTTAAAAAATTTTAAATATTATGGGTTATGCTTGTGTATCTTAAGGGGAAATAATTTGATTTATGTACAACAAAAAAATAGTTTTATGCTAACTAATCGCCGCATTTTTGACCCTGTGATAAGTATATATTTTATAGCTTGAAGTATCGAGCAAAGATGTGCGTCGCTAAGCCTTTCAATATATATTTAAAAAGCGGCATATTGCTTATGAGCATTATATACATATGTAACATACATTATTTTCTTATTCAAGGATGTATATTTCAGAAAGGGGCCTGCTTTTATATAGTTTGTAAAAATTAGCATTAAATTTAAAATATTAAAATTTGTATTCATTTTATTCCACCAAATAAGTAGATTTTTAAAATATTTTTGTGTATACAACGAACTGACCACCTCAGGGCAGCATCCTATTTATATATAATTAATATATATAAATAATTAATATATATTTATATAGCTTGAAGTAACCATAAGTCGTTAAGTTTTTCGATATATTTTGAAAAATCTTCATATTGGTTATATAATATACTCAATTTTCTTATATATATTGTTTTTATATATTTTATAAAAATTAGCATTAAGTTCAAAATATGAAAAATATTTAAATAATTTTAATCCACCAAATCTAGTAGACCAGTGCGATCAAATTCGGGTAGCCATTTTATAACAATGTCTTGCAGCCTCTTGTTGTTGTACATCGACTTCCTGAAGTTTCGACCTCGCTCATCGTCCACCATGAGCCCATTAAAGTCCGCATCCTTTGTTTCTTCGTTGAGCATTATGGCCTGACAGGTCAGACAAGCGGTCACAGCTAAAAGCAAAAAACAAATATATATATATTTTATATGTTATGTTTTTGTAAATCAATTGCTCTTACCCATGAATTTCCCCTTTTCCAGCTGCAGCACCAACTGCCTGAGCGTGGGAATGTGGCCACCAAACTTCAATTCATTCAGTGTATCCACCAGAACCTTATGGTAGTATTGGATCAAGCAGCTCATGTGGTTGTTGCGTACTTCAGGTCGAAGGGAGGTGTAGAAGAAGTAAAAGAGATCCACGGCAGGCGAAGCCCAGGCTGAGAACTGAAAATCAATCAGCAGCAAGTCCAGCTCATTGTGATCAGTCCTATTCCTAAGCATTATGTTGTTTGTCCACAAATCGCCATGAGTTAGGGTATTGAACTCATTCTCTTGTGGATCGTAAACACTTTCCGTGTACCCCATTACATGCTTCTGAAGGCATCTCAGCTTCTCCTCGTACACCTTGCCCAGCGCTCCACACTGCCCGGCAAAGTCTGCAGCCACGCCCATCAGACTCTCAAACATTGGCGTAAACCCTCGCGTGTGACGATTAAATATGCCATGATCTAGCTTGGTAAGAAGTCCAGGCTGGCGCTCATTGAACACAGAGGCGCAGGCATGCATCTTGGCCAGCTTTTGGAGCACCAACTTTGTGTGCTCCAAGTCGAAGCCAGTCAGACGATCGCCCAACACGTAGTTGGATACAGCGAGGTCTTCAAAGATGATGGCCGAGTGCTCGTAGTCCACATGGAGTGTCTTGGCAAAGAGCTTCTCCGATTGCGAAGTGCCCTCGACTAGGATAGCGAGCTGTGGCAAAATCTTGTCGTACATGACCATTTCCGTATGGCTCGCTTGGTAGCTGGCAAAGATGTTTGATATAAACGGATCATTCTCATAGGTGGTTTTCACAATGAAGAACTCCGTTTTAGATTGCTTGCTCCCGCCTCGAGTGTAGACCGCCTCGATCCGGGTCATAATGCTGGCATAATTATCGCCCTTGGCCGTTGCAGGCTTAATCGTTAGGTTCTGAATGCTCAGCTCGTCATCCTGCTTATGGCGTCGGAGAATTGCTTCCACGTAAGATTCGGTCAGCCACTGTGGAGCTGGATGATAGTTACCGTCGCCTTGGGCGTTGGGGTTGCCGCTCTGTGTTTCTACCATGTTAAGATGAATCTCTCGTAACTACTCGCAGAACACTTGCAATTTATAGTCTTACGGCCCCACTCATTCCGAAAGTTATGTATGTATAATCTTGTATTATGGCAATCGTAAAGCTGCTTGATCTAGACAATTGTACTATCTATGTGTGTCTGGCATACGCGATTACATAAGCTAGTATATACATATACATATATCTATTAGTCTCAATCTGCATTTTGCTCAGTCATCAGAGCACAAGTAAGAGTACTATTTACGTAGTAGCTACGGCTGGCATAGTATTGGATAGTTTTATAGAGCATTAGGTCTGTTATACAGAGTATAAAATAAGTGTGCTCTCCATAAAATATTTGCATCTGCGACTATTTCATCCGCATTATAACTCATAAAGCATATGACTTATTTGCATAAAAAACTCTACGTTATATATGGTGGGCTTTTTACACATTTAGCTTGTTATGCCCGTACACAGAGTGAACGAGTATATTAGTTTAGAGGACGGACCCTATGCTGACGTGGCATGTAAGATCTCATATATATCAAGATATTATTGAGAGACTGAAATGTTCTAAATATTTTGGGTAGACAACACATAACATATGTGTATAAAAATGTGAAAACTTAATAAATCAATAAGACTTTTTGGGGCGTGGCAGGGCAGAAAAACTATATTTTTAAAAATTGAGTTAGCAACAGTTAAGTTGCTACAGACTGCCATTTAGCAAATGGGATTCAAATGTTTTTGGACCTTGAATGAGAATTATTCAGCCAATGGTACCCGTGACTAGAACATTCTTACATGTCTTGAACTAATTGAAAATTAAAATTCAGGGTATTTTAGTTTTGTGAATGTATGAATGTATGTAATAGGCAGACGGAGGCGTGGCAGACGCCATCAAGTATGTACATACGTACATACGTCCTGTCAATCCGTTTGATTATGATCCCAGTTGTCTTGTAAATTACAAAAAAAACTTGAAATTTATGTTTTTTAAATATAAATATAAATATAAATATAAATATAAATATAAATATAAATATAAATATAAATATAAATATAAATATAAATATAAATATAAATATAAATATAAATATAAATATAAATATAAATATAAATATAAATATAAATATAAATATAAATATAAATATAAATATAAATATAAATATAAATATAAATATAAATATAAATATAAATATAAATATAAATATAAATATAAATATAAATATAAATATAAATATAAATATAAATATAAATATAAATATAAATATAAATATAAATATAAATATAAATATAAATATAAATATAAATATAAATATAAATATAAATATAAATATAAATATAAATATAAATATAAATATAAATATAAATATAAATATAAATATAAATATAAATATAAATATAAATATAAATATAAATATAAATATAAATATAAATATAAATATAAATATAAATATAAATATAAATATAAATATAAATATAAATATAAATATAAATATAAATATAAATATAAATATAAATATAAATATAAATATAAATATAAATATAAATATAAATATAAATATAAATATAAATATAAATATAAATATAAATATAAATATAAATATAAATATAAATATAAATATAAATATAAATATAAATATAAATATAAATATAAATATAAATATAAATATAAATATAAATATAAATATAAATATAAATATAAATATAAATATAAATATAAATATAAATATAAATATAAATATAAATATAAATATAAATATAAATATAAATATAAATATAAATATAAATATAAATATAAATATAAATATAAATATAAATATAAATATAAATATAAATATAAATATAAATATAAATATAAATATAAATATAAATATAAATATAAATATAAATATAAATATAAATATAAATATAAATATAAATATAAATATAAATATAAATATAAATATAAATATAAATATAAATATAAATATAAATATAAATATAAATATAAATATAAATATAAATATAAATATAAATATAAATATAAATATAAATATAAATATAAATATAAATATAAATATAAATATAAATATAAATATAAATATAAATATAAATATAAATATAAATATAAATATAAATATAAATATAAATATAAATATAAATATAAATATAAATATAAATATAAATATAAATATAAATATAAATATAAATATAAATATAAATATAAATATAAATATAAATATAAATATAAATATAAATATAAATATAAATATAAATATAAATATAAATATAAATATAAATATAAATATAAATATAAATATAAATATAAATATAAATATAAATATAAATATAAATATAAATATAAATATAAATATAAATATAAATATAAATATAAATATAAATATAAATATAAATATAAATATAAATATAAATATAAATATAAATATAAATATAAATATAAATATAAATATAAATATAAATATAAATATAAATATAAATATAAATATAAATATAAATATAAATATAAATATAAATATAAATATAAATATAAATATAAATATAAATATAAATATAAATATAAATATAAATATAAATATAAATATAAATATAAATATAAATATAAATATAAATATAAATATAAATATAAATATAAATATAAATATAAATATAAATATAAATATAAATATAAATATAAATATAAATATAAATATAAATATAAATATAAATATAAATATAAATATAAATATAAATATAAATATAAATATAAATATAAATATAAATATAAATATAAATATAAATATAAATATAAATATAAATATAAATATAAATATAAATATAAATATAAATATTTGATATACCGTATGTTATACGAGTTTATCATTTTTTCGGGATAGCTTATCATTTGTCTGAAAATCTAATCAATAAAATCAACTTCATTAAAAGTTATTCAGCTTAAATGTTTATTCTAGAATAATTTTCGCAGTATTCTATTATGTATTATAAAAAATATAATAATTTACATGTCATCAAGCAACCCTTTATGGTCAAAAATAGGTAAAATTGTTCGCAGTTTCTTTTGGTATAGCTCGCTTTTGTAGACGGCTACTCTGAGAGCCGCGTCCTCATCGGCGACAGACAGAGCCTTTTCCATGGAGAACTCCTCGGTTCCAGAGTGCAGCATGGCGGGCAGGAAAGCCAAGGAGCAGAATATAGCTGTCCAATAAAAATGGCAACAAATTAATAAAATTTCGAATTTAAACCGAATATGCGCTATTTACCATAGAAAGCACGCGCCTGGAATTGAAGCTGGAACTCAAACAAGCTTGGGACTTGGCCTTCATATTTAAGTGTGGCAAGTGCTTCCACAAGCTTCTGATAATAGAACTGGACTAGCTCGGTCTGATGATGCATGTGGAGATTGTCTTGCAGCGAGGTGCTGAAGAAGTAGTGCAGATCGATAGCCGGCGAGCTCCAAACGCAGAACTGAAAATCTATGAAGATCATGTTATTCGGCTTGCCTTGCTGGAGGTAGTTGAACATTATATTCGTCGTCCATAGATCGCCATGGCAGAGAGTGGCGAAGTCACCCTCTTTCAGTTCCATCGTTCGCTCACTGTATTCCATGATGTGATCGACGACTCCGCTCAGCTTAGCTGCGTATCGCTGATGCAGTGCCTTGTCATCCTCGATCGACTTTATTAGGGCTCTCAGCATGTTCTGCATGATCGGCGCGTAACCTCTAGTATGCTTATTGAAGAAGCATCGATCGTATTTCTGTTCATAAATGCCCGGCTGCTTCGCGTTGAGCACCGCTCCGGCTGCATGAAATTTAGCTAATTTTTCCAGTACGAGTTGAGCGTGATCCAGATCCAGCTGCTTTAAGCGGTCCACTACACAGTATTTATCCAAGGACATGTCCTCGAACATAATCGAGTCGTGTTCCCGATCTACATACACTGTGCGAGCGAACATCTTTCGGTTATCTCCCAGCTCTAGCTGAATGATCTTCGCCAGCTTGGGCAGCTCCTCCTCGTACATATCCATTTCACGGACATAAATGCCGTATTGTTCCAGCAAATGGGCAGCCGGATCCTTGTCAGCGAACGTGGTCTTGACTATAAAATTGTCAGTATGCTGACACCGATTATTGTCCGTATACTTCACAATGATCCTCGTCATCACGCTCGCATAGTTCTCCCCGTTGACCGTGGCGGGCTGGATGTGCATCTGGTTCAGCTGAAGCTTTGATTCTTTCAGATAGCTTCGCAGCCTCTGCTGCACGTATTCGCGGGTGAGCCAAGCAGGCGCAGCCAGTACCTGGTTCGTCTCGGCACTCTGCTCGGGCATGGCTATCAAATTATATCTGCGGGTATCTAACGCTTCTGACCTGCGTAAGTGGGTTGATTGCCTTTTATACGTTGCTCGGTACCAGATGACAACTGGACTATATCCACAGTTATATCTAGCTAGACTTTACAGCTCTGATTGCCGTTTATGACTGATTTCGTCACCGTCATGCCTTAATTGAGGCTGTGGGAGGCATTATACTAGTACCTTATCGTGCGCGAATGTCTGAGCTTTATACTGAGACTCAAACAAGATTGTCCATTGTTTATTCATGTTTGCAATCTGAGTAGATATTTTTACTCAGTTACAACGCAATTTAATATGCTTTGAGAGGCTTCTGAGAGGCTTCATTGATCTGTTTAGTATTAATAGAGATATGCCAAAGAAAAACATATATATATATATATATATATATATATATATATATATATATATATATATATATATATATATATATATATGTATATGTTAATATATATATTCAGTGAAAGCTCTATTTACGGACAGCTCTCGCAGGCGGACATCTCCAGTAGCCTGACGAATTTTATAGTCCCAACATTTTTCGCATGATTTTCATACAAAATCCGTTCACGCGAGCGGACACTTCCTGAGCCGGACGCGGACAAGACTTTTTGAACATTTTTACACAAAATATCCCTGGCAGGCGGATAAAAAACAAAAACAACGATTTCTGGACATTGTCATAGATACAAGTCGAAGTAACATTATTTTGAATCAGAAGACGAAGATATTCCACAGCGGGTTAATTCAGTTTAAACATACAACGAGGCGGTGCACGAAATCGACAGACATAAAGAATTAGCCAGTCATGATTTTTTAGCTTATCAACATTTAAACAATTTAAAAAGTCGCTTCGAGCTCTTGCAGCTTAAGCATTAGCAAATAAATCTTAAACAGTCTACAATTGTTTTATTTTTAAAAAAATTAAATATAAAATATTAACATATACTGTATACATAATAATAAGCAAAAATCAGAATTTAATATATGTACATGTACATACATATTAATTATACCCTGAACCCATTGAAAATGGGAAATCTGGGTATAATGTTTTTGGGAAAATGTATGTAACAGGCAGAAGGAGACGTCGCAGTCCCCAGTCGATATAGCCCTGTCCGTCCGTCCGTCCGTATGAATGCGCTGATCTCGTAAACCACAAAAGCTAGAGATCTGAAATTTGAAATATATACTCGTGAATACCATACGCAATACGAGTTTGTTTTTTTTTTTTTTTTGATAACTCATCCCATTTCCGAATTATCGATCAATTTCGATAAATTTGCTTTCATTTATGTGATCCATTGAAGCTAGAGACTTCAAATTTACTGTGCAGATAGGTATAGAGGATTCGGATATTTCGCCCACAATTTGTAAAACCCGTATTTTAAATACTAGAGACTTATGCTTTGACAAATAGACACATATGAATGCCATAATCACACTGTAAAAATTTGACTAAGGAAGTCTATCTGCAAAAGTTATTAAACATTTAATTTCCCATATCATAGGCATATTGCAGCCCGAGGGCAGTCGCTGCTCAGTTAGCAGAGCGCGTGCTCGTGTTACGTTCGTGTGCGTGCGTATGTGTGTGTATGTGTTGCTTGCAATATACATATATGTAAAATAATCATAGCGTGATTCCAATAATGGCTATTCGAAGGGTTCAGGGTATCTCTTAGAGTTTCCCTACTTGTTTACATTTCCATGTTAAAATCTTCCTGATAGACCTTTTATTAAATATAATTTCGTTCAGAGTATTAAATAGTCACTAACAAGAGACTGGAATATTTGTGATTGTTTTTTCTTATCATTGAAATATATATATATATATATATCAATGTCATGTACAGCTTCATAGCTCAATTCCACCTGAACAATGTTGCCTATTATTAAGCCTGAGTGCCTGCTCAATATAATAACGTGACAGCCGCTCTACTGGCATGGACATTGTGTTATCATTTTATCTATCACTCTCCCTGCTGCACGTTAGTGATATACGTGTTAGAGTTATACGGTAGATATATGAGATTTCCTTTACAGCTTGGGCCGACTGACGTGTGCCAGATAAATATTATCTTAATCTTTCAAAGTGATTCAAGTTTTGTTCACACCATAAAAAGCTATTATTACTTGACCTCTACCTTTGCATTAGATTGTTTTCATTAAATTACTTTAAGATGGAGAGAGGGAAAGAGAGAGAGAGTGAGGGAGAGAGAAAGAGAGAGAGACGAGGGAATGGAGAATGGAGGAAAAGTGGATACAAAATATGTTATATTTATTTATATAATTATTTTTGAATTATAATTTTGAATTTACCTATGCTCGGCGCTATGTTTTACTGTATAATATCTTTTTAATTTATTGAATAATATTATAATTTAGATTTTTAAATATGCCTCATTATCTCTCATTATTTTTCGAAATATATTTTTATTTATTTTATTTTTACCATTTAATGTAACATACTTTTAAACGACGCATTAAACATGAGATTGTTAAGCCCGGTCGAAATCAGAGTATTATGTTTTTGTGGAAATGTTTGTTACTGGCAGATGGAGCTTGGCAGCTCGACGAGCTGAGTCGATATAGCCCTGTCCGTCTGTCCATATGGTGTCGGTCTAAGAATCTACAACAGCTACGTTACTAAATAAGATTGTAAGTGCGAACTTAGCAAGTGCAGATTGTGTTAGCTACATAAAATAGATAACTATTCTCTTTTTAATGTTATCGATTAAAATCGTTATGAAAAATCAGCTATTAAATTATATCTTATACATATTTGAAGCTAGAGTCTCCAAACTTCGTAATTAGTCATGTGTATTTTATACAATATTGATTTTGGTTATATAGCGCCCCTTTAAAGAATTATCATGCAGTGAAAGTTTGATTAAGAAAGTTCATCTATAATTTAATTTTTATAGTAAATGCCATAAATAAAGCCCAAATGGGCAGTTAGCCTCTGCCTGCATATGTACTTGTAATGCTTATAATGTATATGTAAAATAAGCATATACAAATTTTGAATATCGATCCTTTACAGGGTTGAGGGGATCTCCTAGTTGAGCTGGCTCCTCTAAAGCAATCTTACTTGTTTTGTTTCGGTAAAAGTAAAAAAAATATATATATTTTGAAGCCGAATCTACGTTTGGTTTTCAGAGATTAGAACATTCTTATATCAAAGAGGACGCTAACCAGGCCAGCATGCTTAAAAAAATGATTTCATTTCTATATTTATTTATTTATATTTTATTACATTTCGTATATTTTTCATTTATTATTCAAAAGCATCATTCAAAAATATGATCAATATAGTAAAAAACATATTAGGAACAAACGTTAATTATTGTATAACATGGAAGCATTTTTTTGGTTAATTCTCGAATACCTAATATAAGTGTATAATCGGTTTAGCGATTATGCTTACAGATTTTCTATTAAAACTAGTGTCTTCGAATTTGAAAAATATATGTTGCCAAAAGGAAAACATATATGGTTATATCATATATTTATATTTATTTATCGACTACAGTTAAGGCGCCTCGAAGCTTGGAAACTAACTTACTAAGTTGAACATCTCTAGTGATTGACTACAAATCTTATCGTATACGTCGGGAGACATGGCTAATCAAGTAGAACTGTACTGAAAGGTAATTGTGTCTGTCGCACACTCTAACAGCATTGATTAATTTCCAGTAGTCCCTTTTTATCGAAAACTGGCATCAGGGCCTTGAGATTTTGCTGAACTATGGGATTATTATATAGGCGATTCTTAAATTGTATGGCACGCTCATCGTCGTTCATGAGAGCGTTGAAGCAAGCGTCAGTGGCGTCCTCGTTGATCATCACGGGTTGCACTACAACAGCCGAATGCAAAGCTATAAGAAAACCAAAAATGAATCCAAAGTAATGTGAAGTTCGCCTCTGGCTACTTACCGAAAAATCGTTTTTGCTCTGCCTGCAACTGGAACTCATGCAAACTGGGAATAGGGTTCTGTTTGTAGCTGAGTTTTGTCAAAATATCTCTGAAAATGCGGTGGTAGAACTCGATAAGGGTGCTCTGCTCCCCACGCCGCAGAGGCTCCCGCAGCGATGTATTGAAGAAGTGATGCAAATCGATGGTGGGCGATCCCCAAAAGGAATATTGGAAGTCAATAAGTATAATATCTACTGGACTACCCGTGTCCGCATCGTATTTGACCATCACGTTGTTGGTCCAGACATCTCCATGGGCCAGGACGTTGACGGACTCGCTCAGAGGAGCAAAGCACTTCCGACCTATGTCCATGTAGTGCGGAGCTAACTCAAACAGTTTCTGTCCGTACTCTGCGCACTCAGGCTCCTGGCTCATCCATCGAGCTGCGGCCAGCAGCCCACCTACAAAGTATCCGCTGTAGGCGTTTGTATAGCGATTGAAGAATCCGCGATCGTATTTCTCCAAGCTGCCGCGGTTGCGTTCATTCAATACGGCTGAGGCGGCGTGCATCTTGGCCAACTTGCGTAGTATGAGGTGAGCGTGATCCTTGTCCAGGCGCTTAATACGATCGGCCATCACATAGTTGGCCATAGCGAGGTCCTCAAAGATGATGGCCATGCGTTCCCGATCCACGAAGATGGCGGTGGGAAACATTGGCTCGAACTCGCCAATTTCCTTGAGCAGCTCATTCAAATTTGGCAGCACCTCCTCGTAGATGTTCATCTCACGATTGTAGATGTCGTAGGGAGCCATAAGCTCCTTAGTCAACTCATCGTCGTCAATGGAGGTTTTTACAATGAGGTTCTGAATCTTCTCCTTCTCTGGCTGTTGGGAGAGTGTAAAGCGCACCCGCACCCTTGTGAGGACCGCGCCGTAATTCTCGCCCGGGCCCAGAGCCGGATTCAGCTCAAGCAGCGAAATCTTTAAATTGGCATCCTTATAGTGGACCCTCAGCGCATGCCGAATGTAATCGTGTGTCAGCCACTCAGGTGCCGCTGCCATGGCGTCTTGCTATATCTTAGCTGTCGCTGCTTGTGTTGCATCTTGCACGGGCTCACAGACTTTTATACGGGAGGAAAACTGTCTTTAAACACAATTGAATTTATTTGTTTAAGGCAGCTCGACTCTCCACTACTCTGCCAGTCTGCTATACCTTTATATCCGAGCAAACATTTGCTCTGACTGCTATAGCATGCTTTGCTGTGACGTGCGCCAGACGAATTGCTGGCTGTAAATGCGGGGCGAATTATCTAAGTCCCTGTTAAATCTAAAGTAATATACGGCTGGGAATATCACTTTTCAAGTTGAATGCACACTAGAGATTTTAATATACAAATACTATATCCACTTTGCTTGTAGCACATATGCCATGCTCATTGAAAACAGGTATTCGGGGTAGAATGGTTTGATCAGGTTAAAGTCTGCGTCAGTTTACTTTGACGTAGTTCCCTCTGGCTCCTTCTGTCTTTTCTCGTCCTTAGAGCTAGTCTCAAGTATTATTATTATTATTATTATTATAATTATTATTTTATATTTATTATATTATTTTTATTTTTGGATTTTTGGATACCTGATATAAATTTAATAACTTCAAAAACATTATTTTCACGTGCATTATTTTCATATTATGCAAGCTCAATATGTGGTTCATTTGCTCAGATGTTATTAAGAAAACGTTTGGTCACATCACGTGCCAATTAGCGCCAGATGTTTTTTTAATTATATAAATAGAGTCGCAATTGTGATTGAATTGGGTTCGAATAGTCAGATGTTATATTGGCCTTGCATTTCTCGCTTTAGGAGCGAACAGTCTAATGGATTACGACACGTCATCTAGTTTTAGAGGCATAACTTTAGTCAGGGCGGAGGCGAACCTAAAATGTTGTATGATGCCAAAATACTATATTCTTTTGAAAATGTGTGCTCGACTCGTACAGATCAAATTGATTATAAAGTTACAAATTATTTGAAGCTAAAATAAAATTTGATAAGGTTTAGCCTAGCTTTAGCTTGTCGAAAAACTGATCTAACTCAATTAATTAATGTAGGTTAGAGACAGATC
This sequence comes from Drosophila fulvimacula, assembly GCA_035045555.1. Classification (NCBI taxonomy): domain Eukaryota; kingdom Metazoa; phylum Arthropoda; class Insecta; order Diptera; family Drosophilidae; genus Drosophila; species Drosophila fulvimacula. The sequence goes on along the minus strand of JAWNOX010000010.1, from coordinate 1,188,555 downwards.
GGAATTGGATTTTATAATTAGAAAAAAAATTTATAAAATGTTCAAGAAATATTTCATATATCACCACAAATGTATAATAATTTCTGTTTTAGCAACAGTGATTTTTTTTTTTTAAATTTAAATAAAAATAAATAAATAAAAATAAATTTGATTTTTTTAAAATATTTATCCTGATGGGTGACAGAAACACACCATTATACAATTATCGGCATCAGATTATCAGCAATCCGGTAAGACGTCACTTAGCATTCACTATAAATTGTATAATGATTGAAATTTTGTTAGCTTGCTACCCTGTACAAATATGATCAACGATTGTCAGTCTTTAACAGTTATGACTATTTACCCAGACACTTTCAGTAACAGAGTAAATATTGGCCACCATAAAGAGACAAATTATGTGGACATTCGTTTCGTACGTGTTTTATATTGACAAAGTCTTTGATTATTGTAATAAGTGATATGTTTGATATATGTTCAGGCTTTCCTGTGGTCTGCTATTCGCCACACGCAACATTTAAGAAACTAACCAACCTTGACTACTTTACGATTAGGTTGAACCAATTAATGCCTATGCACACATATATCGCTTAGAGGGCAGTAGCAACAGCGCGAATGAGATGTCGCGGCACGATATATAACGCCTAAATATAATCCGTACACACGCTGCGTATAAATATACAAATATATATATATATATATATATATATATATATATATATATATATATATATACTAAATGCTTTATGATATGCAAATGTTTAACCAGCATCTCTTACACTTTGAGATATAAATCACAATTGCGATATGAGTACGTGCCCGACGCCGGCTGGGAGGTGTTGTATAAAAAGCCGAGTGGCTGAGAAAGTTTGACACAATAAGTCTTAAACAGCTGTGGGAGGGTTTATTGGGATTGTGATAGATCAGTTCAAGTAGCTCCGTGAAATGTCGGTCTCAGATTTGATAGGCGCTTTGGATGCTATTCCACAGCTAACGGCTTCCGCCTCCAATTCTGGGGCAGAGACTAAGATTTCTGGGGCGCCCGATTGGCTCACTAAAGAATATTTGCAGAATGCCCTTTGCCAGTTCTTCAGGGATTCGAGCTTGAGAATTGTCGCGTTGGATGGTCGTCCGGCCTTAGGACGCGGCGAAAACTATGGCGGAGTTTTAACCCGAATTAAGGCGGAGTTCGTCAGCGGCGATGGCAGCTCACGGATCGGGAACTATATCATCAAGACCACATACGAGAGCAACGAGTTCGCTCGCAAAATCATGGAGCCCTATGACATATTCAATCGGGAAATGAGCATTTATGAGCAGATACTGCCCAAGCTGAAGGCTCTGCTACTAGAAACCGGGGACAGTGATCAGCTCTTTGCCGAAACAATGGCTGTTGACTACGATCGATCAGCATTGATTTTCGAAGACCTCAGCACGCGTGGTTACGTAATGCCCGATCGCCTGCTGGGCTTAGATCTAAAGCTGACGCGCCTGGTGCTGCGCAAGTTGGCCAAGATGCACGCCACCTCAGCCGTGTTGAACGAGCGCGAGATCGGCGCCCTGGAGTCCTACGATCGTGGTATGTTCAACCGGCACACAGACAACTATGCGCCCATATTCGAGGGCATGATACAGGCCGCAAGTAGATGTGTGGCCCAATGGCCCGGCTACGAGCACTATGCCCAGAAATTGAACGATCTGGTGCCCGTCTACATGGAGCTGGGCAAGCGTGTGTTCGACGTTTGCCCGGGGATAAATGTGTTGGCCCACGGTGATCTATGGACCAATAATGTCCTCGTTAAGTACAACGAAGCCACTGCCGAGCCGGAGGATGTCATTATCATTGACTTCCAGTACGCTGCCTGGGGCTCTCCGGCCATTGACCTGTTCTACTTCTTGAACTCGTCGCTCCACTTGGATTTGCATTTACACCACCAAGAGGAGCTTATTCAGCACTATTTCACCATTTTCTCAGATACGCTCAGAAAACTACGTTATAAAGCGCCAATCCCCAGTCTGCATAGATTTCACTTGCAGCTCAAGGAAAAGTCCTTTTACGGTAAGTCTGAGTTACTTGACAACTTCCCTTGAATGTCCTTTAATGCGCCTTCTATGCTCAGCTATGCACACCAGCTTCGGCATATTTCCCATCCAGCGGAACGTGGAAACCGACGATGCAGACTTTAATGCTTTGATAAAGACAGATCAACGCGCGGTTAACTTCAAGAATGGCTGCTACAGAAATCCGACAACCCAGAAAGTACTTCGGGAATTACTATCTGTATATAGTAGTGAAGGTTTACTGGATGCAGATCAGTGATGTGCCATGTAATACCCTGTATATTTTGTATTGCTCACCTCTTTTATGTATTTATATTGTATTAGATAATTAAGTCCAATATTATAATTTTAAGATACTTGCACATGTCAATAAATATATTCATCTGGATTTGTTTATGTAAGTTTGATTTATAGTAACTAACATCATATTTTTCTCTTCCGACAATCAGTAACTATCATTATCAATTCGATCATTATCATTATCATTACTATTACCATCATCCTCATCATTCTGGTGGGAAGCAGCGCAGCAACTGGCGCTGATAGCAACCAGATTGGCGGTTCCTTGGAATGTATAACGCATGCTTGCATGAAAAGACAATTCCGAGAGCTCTGAAAGGACAAGAAATTGTGCTTATCAGCCAAGACACAGGCGGCGCTAAATGTTGATTTTTTTGGTACAAATGTTTTTAATCATGGTTATTTTCGTAAGTACGCTTGTAAAATGGGGAAAGTGAACATCGTACAGCATAATTTCTTTAACTGGTATAGGTAAGAGCTGAAAGGACTGGCCTTCCGGAAATTGTTTGCAAAGGCAAAGTACCCATATTATAATATAGAAAATGCGCACCTGCAAAGATGTTTTACAAAAGTCTCAGACTTTGGCGAACAAGTATTGGAGTCGGATGACAGTAAGCAGCTAGAGATGGGGGTCAGGCCTAGAAACACTTATGAAACAAGATTCAGACTGACGACGAAGGCTCGATAACTAAAAATATACGGGTTATTGTGGATCTGCCACGCTCATGAAAAGCGTACCCAACTGAAGACTTTTATGCTTTAAGCTTTTAAACTTTAGAAGAAATGAAGTTTTGTAAATTGAGTGTAGATATATCTGCCATATCTTTTTATATTCCGTTTCCTTATTATCGATCAATGTTGATAAATAAAAGCCAGGGATTTCAAATGTACTGCTCAGATTTTGTAATTTTTTGTTTTTGGATACCACGGCCCCTTAGAACCAAATTTGCCAAAAATATATTTGAAATACTAGAGAGTTTTGCGTTGGCAATTACACACAAATAAATGACATTATCGCGCTGAGAAAATTTAATTAAAAAGTTCATCTATAAATACATTTAATTTTCCTTGTTATATGTGTTGCTTGTCATATATTATTATGCATATTAAAGAAGAGTAGAATTTCGACGGGTCTTGGCCACGACAACAGTAGACGTGATGTCTAATATTACGATATGTGGAGGATCGCTACAGTAACAAACGTGCCAAATTTTGAGACTCTAGCTCAAAAACTATAAAATATACAGTTTGATCTGATTTTGTACGACCCCAAGAGGCGTAGATATATCCGCCATATCTTATTGATAGTGGGTTGGCAACACGAATATTAATTGACGATTAATATTTAACCGTCTAGCTCTTTATATAACACTTTTCTGAGATGCCGCTTATAATATTTCCCGCTATGCGATGTCTTTAGTGCAAGCCCTTAAGCATGTATGTATGTATTAGGGAAAAAAATTAGAAGAACAAATGATGTGCGTTCATTGCCGAAACCAATATAATCATTTTACTTAGTGAATCAGTACAATACTCTCTTTCAGCATAACGTTTCTCTGGCATCGAAAGCTTTTTGCTTTTCTTTTCTTCAAAAACAACATTTTTTGTAAACAAAAGTGGTTTCCCACGCTTTTGCGCTCTTTGTAACAGTTTTATGCCTACATATATACACACACACACACACACACACACACACACACACACACACACACACACACACACACACACACACATATATATATATATATATATATATATATATACATATATATATATATATAGCTTGCTAGATTACCTGTTGAGTTCGTAATTATTTGATTGAGAAGTTAGATAAGGGTATCAGAGTGTCCATTCAATATTGTATTATATTATTTTAATACAATAATATTAATACTTTACAATATATTAAGTCATATTATAATATTTATAATATAATATATATGAATTAATTATATAATATATAACATTATAATATACAACATTATATATATTATATTAAAATATTATTTTATAATGATCGCACTTTGCAGGCCTTAAATCAAACTATAGGGTATATGCATTTTCGTTCACTTTTACGATTGCGTCACTCTCAAAAGCTTTCAAAAGCACAAAGAGGTAGACACAAAGTGGAGAGAACTTTTGGCTAGCGTTCAAGCGAGCGTAAGCGCGTGCATACATATATAGCCGGCATAGGCTGCTAAATTTATAACAAATAATGACTACCTATCAAAACTACAATCCCGATGAATTGGAGGTGATGGACTGGCTGAACGCTCAGTTCTTTACCGAAGTGTTGATTCAGTATGAGAAGGCTCCGGAGTTGAAGTTAAAAGATCTCAAGTTGTCGCCAGCAAGTGCGCAGGGGGATCACTATGCGAGTGTCATGTTCCGTGCTTCCGTGGAGTATTCAACTGATAAGGGAAACACTTCCAAGTCTCTAATTGTCAAGACTATGCCGGTACAGGGGGGTAGGAAGAAAAGAATGGTGGATGATTCACACATATTCCCGACGGAGATAGCCATGTATATGGAAGTTTTGCCCAAGATCGAGGCGATACTACGAGAGGCAGGCGAAGAGGCGACTCTCTATGTGCCCTGTGTGTACCACAGTTTGGAACCCCGGCAGGTGATGATATTTGAGGATCTGTTGCCTATGGGATACCAACTGATACGCAACCGACTGCTCACATTGGATGAAATGCGATCCGCTCTGGGAAAGCTGGCCAAATGGCATGCAGTCAGCCACAAACTATTAAAGGAAGATCCAGGCTTCTTTGAGAAATTGCAATACAACATCGCCACATTACCCAACTTTCAGAGTCAAAGCTTCATAACGAGTGCCTTGCCGAATTTTATTTACATGCTCGATGAGGTAGAAACCCTGAAGAAGTACAAAAAGTATTTTCAGGCGATGCGGCCAAATCTAATTCGGAATTGGGCAGATACACTAGACGAGTACCGCAAGAGCCCCCGGGACAATTGTTACTATGTCCTATGCCACGGCGACTTTCACATTAATAATTTAATGTTCAAGGGCAACAGCTGCATGTTGATAGACTTCCAACTCTCCCACGTGGGCCCAATGGTCAATGATTTCCTCTATGCGATGTACATGCTATTCTCTGTCGAGGACCGTGGAAAGCGAAGAGATGAACTCATCAAATACTATCTAGAAATATTCGAAAATACGTTAACAAAGATAGGCTACCTCGGTAAGACGCCCACATTTGAAGAGTTTCAGAACCAGATGATTGATAAGAGATTTAATGGTGAGTTCACATTTGTATTAAATATTTAAAGCAGAGCAGATCGAAAGAAGTCTTAACTTTAAATTAATTTATTTAGAGTTCCTGCTGCTGACTACTTTTTTGCCCATGCAAATTGCCGCCAGGAAGAATGCCAATGACCCTTTTCGACGACGCACGAGTATGTACAAGGACAAGGATTACCAGGAGGAGGTGGAATCCTTATTGGAGCGCATGAGTGAGCTAGGCTACTTCAGGGACCTCGAAACTAATACTTGAATACAAGTCAACTCTAAGTCTGATATACACGGCATTTATGTATTTATATGGAATTCAACGCATAACAAATATATAATCGAATTCACTAGTCCTAGAACTATAGGGGGAACAAAGTAGTAACATTCCTCGCATAAAGTTATTTAGTTAGGTCTGAGTTACTAAATCAATGAATACAGTATATATACTGTACAGTACATATGTATGAATACAGTATATATATTTAGGGTATACCTAAAATTAAGCAGAAGTAAAACTTCTTTTAATATAATCTTCTATTCATGTGTACCTCTGACAAAAAACACTTATTTGGACGACAGACTTTCTCGTTCTTACTTTGTGGATGGTCGACAGTTCCATGTTCATACTTGCAATTCATAATATGCAAATATGCAATATGTACGATCATTCGGAAGATGAATACTTTATATAAAAAATCATTTGACAAGTTCACTCACTTGAGTTTTATATATTATTTATACAATTATTTCAAAATAGTTGAGGTCGTGAGAATCAAGTATGTAGAAGGTCGCAAAGCGAAAAAGAATAAGGAATTTACCAAATATTGGTCACTATCAGTCGATAGTGGAATGTGTTGATGGAATCGAGTGTGGATGTTATTGAAAGAGCTAAACAGACAACCTCTCCACATATTGTGCAGGAAATCTAGTTGATTTGAATAGTATTAATCAAGAAATTTATGATCTACACAAAATAAAGCTGATATTATATATTTTAAATATATGTATATATGAAAAATGTTATATAAATATTACAAACAAATATATATAGTTATATACATATATTATATATTTAAATAAATAAATTTTTTTCTACTTACATATTTATATTTAAATGCTTATTGTTTCTCTCTTCTCTTTTCTTTACGAAATGAAAGAGTATATTGAAAATGAATTCTCGAAATGAATAAACATATTGGGTTTGGGTAATATCCGTCATGTTGTCCAATTGTCTGTCTGTGTGTGAAATGGAAATCAGAATTTCAGGTACAACAGAAGCGGTAATATTTAAAATGTTAGAGACTTCAGTTTTGGAATATTAATTTGCGACAACAACCCGCGAACAGAAATATATGGTGGGCGTGGCAAAATTCGATAATTAATTGACTGTTGGCCACCTCTATTGATGACACGAAATATATTTTACATCTTTTTTTATGACCTTCTCTATTGAATTTCTGAAAATTATACAATACCCTTGAGTGCATGATATTAAAAAAGATCATGCAATATTTTAGAGCCACAGCGCCAAAGTAGAAGAGTTCAGCTAATGTAAACCTCATTCTGTATACATAAAAAAAAAATCCAACAATTTTTTTTTTTAAATGAAAGAGTATTTTGTAGTCAGTGGCGCTCTACTGTAACATTCTTATTTGTTACATGCAGCAAAGTGCATTTATCTATCTAACCTCAAAAATATTTTGATAACGCAGATATGCAGGCAACTAGATTATTTTTGTTATCTATAAAATTGTTCATTGCATAGAAAAACAGAAAATGTATTGGCGATTTCATTTCTGCAATAAGTCTATAGTAAATGCAACGATTGATCAAGAACATATTTCACAACATTTCTCTTAAAATTAAAGAGCTTCAAAAGCTCAAGATAACAACAATAATATAAATACGCAATTGCCCCGATTGCCATGTAGTTTGTAGAAAACTGCACAACTGAGCAGAGCGTTTAGCCTTTATCGCATTAATAATGTCGAACAATGATAACTTCAATTCGGATGAGCTGGAAGCACCTGCCTGGCTGGACAAGCTCTTCCTCCAGGATGTGCTGGTGAAGCACTTTAAGGAGTCCAGTCTAATAGTGACTAGTTCAGAGATCTCCCCAGCGAGTGCTAAAGGCGATCACTATGCGAGTGTGATGTTCCGCGCCCATGTTCAGTACTCAATACAAAAGAGAACATTTTCAAAGTCGTTGATCATTAAGACGATGCCGGAGGCGGACGGGCATAAGAAAGAATTTTTGGCGAATTCCCAAATATTCCAAACAGAGATTGCGATGTTCACCGAGGTGCTGCCCAAGTTCGAGGCCATTCTTCGTGAGGCAGGGGAAGAGACTAGGTTTTGTGCGACCTGCGTCTACCATAGCTTGGTGCCACGGCAGGTGATGATTTTTGAGGACCTGTTGCCCCAGGGCTACCAAGTAATCCGGGACAGATCTGCCACCACAGAAGAACTTCGATCAGTGCTCGCAAAACTCGCCAAGTGGCAGGCGGTTAGCTACAAATTACTAACGGAAATGCCAGGAATCTTTGATAAATTGCAATTTGATATGACGACCATGCCAAACTTTTTGGAACACGATTTCATGACCCAAGCGCTGCCTAATTTCATAGACATGATTAGTCAGGAGGAAAGCTTAAAGGAGTACTGCAAATACTTTGAGCCTATGCGTGAAAATATGCTCCTACGCTGGCAAGACGTGATTCGCGAATATCGTGAGAATCGACAGGACAATGCGTATTATGTGCTGTGCCATGGCGACTTCCATATCCGCAACTTGATGTTCAACAGCGACAGCGACTGCATGCTGCTCGACTTCCAGATTTCCTACATTGGATCCATAGCCAACGATTTGCACTATGCGAAATATATGCTACTAGGTCCCGCTGAGCGAAGGGATAGCTGTGATGCTCTGCTCTACTACTATTTCGATACCTTTGTAAAAACTTTACAAAAAATTGGATATCACGGGAAGATGCCCAGCTTAGTAGAGTTCCGCAAACAGATGTTTGACAGGAGATCAAGTGGTAAGTCACCCCCGATTCTCATTAATAATAATAATAATAATAATAATAATAATAATAATAATAATAATAATAATAATAATAATAATAATAATAATAATAATAATAATAATAATAATAATAATAATAATAATAATAATAATAATAATAATAATAGTAATAATAATAATAATAATAATAATAATAATAATAATAATAATAATAGTAATAATAATAATAATAATAATAATAATAATAATAATAATAATAATAATAATAATAATAATAATAATAATAATAATAATAATAATAATAATAATAATAATAATATTTATAACTTTTTTTTTTTTTTTTTGTGGCTGAGGTAGGTAAAAATGCTTTATGCACCGTCAGTCATGTCGTCACTATGACTGGTGTGTCGGACTGTCTTAATGATTACCGACTAAAGAACCTTCTCATTCAAGATCTGGAAATATCCCGCATTAACCTTCAAGGACCTTGTATATGCTCTATCTGAGCATTGCCATCCGTGTTGCTGCGTCCAGGTCCCACTTTTTCCGCCGCAGAATCTTTTCGGCGAAGTCACAAACTCTTTTCCAAGCATCTATGCTATTGCACATCTGCTGCACAATAGTCTCTACTTTCAGCTCACCAACAGTTTCTGCCAGGTCAATACGTTCTTCTGACCACATTTCGCAGTCAAAAAACGTGTGCTCTGCGTCATCCATTGCATTTTCACAGTAAATACAGCTGGATTCGGCAGTTTTCCCTATCTTATTTAGATACTTGCGGAAGTAACCATGTCCAGAGAGCATTTGTGATAAAAAACGTTTCACCGTGCTTTCTATTTATCCACTGCTCTAGGTCGGGGATAATTCTTGCTGTCCATCTTCCATACCTCTCGCTTGTCCATCTAGTCTTCCAAGAAGCTATTATCTGCCGTCGAACTGTCTTTACCGGCTGCACCGAGAATTGTCCGCTTTTGCGGAGATCCCATATCTTGCTGCGCTCTTGCGCAAGCAGGTTTATAGGTACATATGACTGATGCTATTAGCGTTACCGCCGGACCGGAAACTGTACGGTACGCCGAAGCTATCCGTTTGCCATTAGCCTACTCAGAAGCCCCGTTGCTACCGCTGTTTTTCGTGTGGCATGCTGAAGCTGCCCCCAGAAAGTTAATTTACTATCTAATCTAACGCCTAGATAATTTACTATCCTCTGAGTCTTTAGTAAGTTACCGCTTACTCGCATCTCAATTTCGTTTGGGATCTGCTTCCCCGTAAACAGAAGTAACTCTGTTTTATGGGTAGCAAGTTCCAAGCCTCGCGAACTGAGCCATGTCTGCGTGCGGATCATGACTTGGATAAGCCTTTTTTGGGCTTCTACGGTATTTCTCGCGGTGATGACCGCCGCAATATCGTCAGCATATCCAATAAGAAAAGTTTCTTCAGGCATTTCTAGTCTTAAAGTGTCGTCGTAGCTGATATTCCAAGGACCGAACCCTGTGCAGGTTCGCCGGTCACTCTGTACCGTTTAATACCAGTCTGTGTAGCGTATAGGAGTACTCAGTCATGCAAGTAGCTCCTGACCATACTCATCAAATATTCCGGTATGTGGAAACGCTGCTTCATTGAGTCAAGCATGTCAGCCCCCCTAACGCTATTAAATGCGTTTTTGACATCAAGCGTTACTAGTAGAACCACTGGTCGCGAGTATGCGTTTCCTCTTTGCTTCTGGAAATTATCTTTCTTCTAGGCATGCGTTATACATTCTAAGAAGAAAGGAAGGCCGCCGTGTTGCTATCACCTTTAGTATTTCCGCTGGTATGTTATCTGGTCCCGGGCCTTGTTATTCTTCATGGAGAGAGCTGCAATCTTAAGCTCCTCTTCAGAGAATAGCGGGGCTGAGCAGTGATGAACTACAGGAGCCCGCTCATGCGTTTCGTGGATGTTTGTTGGAAATAGTGTCCTCACTATGTGATCCATTGCTTCGTCCTCCACGATTGGTGCTGCTCCGTACTTCCTCAGCTTCTTCATTACAATTTTGTAGCGCAGAGCTCTTTCCACTTTTTGTTTTTACTGCGATAGCAACCGATAGCTCCTTCCTCGCATTCTTAGACGCTATCACCTCTGCCGTGTAATATCCAGAGCGTCGTGCTCTTGTTAGTCTTCGTCTACACTGAATGCATACTTTTCTTTTTTCCGCGATTTCGTGGTTCCACCAGTACGCCTACCGGCTGCATCAATATGTTTTGTGCGTTTTTGGCATCGAAACACTACATGCCGTGTCAATAGCTTTTAAACTATATTCGACTAATTCTTTTCTATTTAAGATACCGTCGAATTCTCGCTCCCGTCTGTCTATTTCTAAGAGTAATTTCTCCGAGTTAAGTCTGCTTATATCCCACCTATGGCAAGTCTTTAGTACTCATGGTCACTGCCAGTAAAGTCGTCAAGTATTTACCAGTCCTTGATCTGATCTACCATATGTTCGGACCCAAGGGTTATATGTGGAATTGTACCTTCACATCCAGGCCTATTGAAGGTAGGTCTGGTTCCTTGATTTACCACCACTAGTCTGGTACGAGCGACCAGGTCTATAATTTTCCGTCCTCTAGAGTTGGTTGACGGCATCTCCCAATCTTCTCCTCTTGCGTTGAAGTCGCCTGTCACTATGAAGAGTTGAAGTCGATCAACGAGCATATCCTCGATCGCGTCTAGTTTCTTTGAAAAGTACTTATGTCGTCACTGGGTGTCAAGTAGCAGCTGACCACTGCTACGTCTTTGAAACGTGCGTAGACGTAGCAGTTTCCCCGTTTACTTTCTTGTAGAGGCAGACTAGAGCCCCTAGAAATCCGCAATGCCGCAGTTTTCGTTTCATCATCTAGCCAAGGTCCGTTGTCTTTTTGTTTATATTGCTCACTTATGGCCACTACATCGATAGCGTACTCCGTTACGATCTGGGTCAAGAGCGCGTCTGCAGTTTTGCTGCGGTGTATATTTGCTTGAAGAAGCTTCATCATTTTGTTGTAGCTTGTCGAGCTTGCCTGGGCATTTCTGCGGTCCCGGCATATGGTCGACTGGGCTACGTCCTGCATCTGCACATATGCAGCATTTCGGTGGCTTTTTGCACTCCTTCAGTTTGTGACCCGCTTCGCCACATTTAATGCAGGGGCCTCCACCATTTCTGTCTGGTCCTGTGCAGTTGGTCTGCAAGTGACCTACCCCAAAGCATCGGTAGCATTTCCGGATACTTTGGCACATTCTCATTCTAGCTCTAACGAACCCTATTTTTATATTGCCTGTGTTAAGCAAAGTTTCTGTTAGTTGGCTTTCGAGTGTTACGAAAGCTCTAACTTGCTCTCGGCTGTTCGGAGCCGTAACTTTAATGCGTAACTCCAGTGCTGGGTTTGCAAGGGCTTTACGCACTGCCTCTGCGACCTCCGTCTCTACTGTCAGTGAATCGAGATCGCTGATTTCGATTGTCGCCGTAGGTTTTAGCTCCGCTACCGTGGCTGTTTCCTTGACGGTAGCCCTTAGTTTTTCTACAAGCTCCGGTTGTAGTTTGTCTTCCTTGTTGAGTTCTACAAGAAGTGCTCCGGTTCGGGTTTTCCTTATTCCTCTTATATTTGTCTTATCGTCCTGCTGGATTGTGCTGCGGATGATTCTTAAAACATCTACGTAGCTTTGTCCTCCCTCAGGTTTTATTAAGACCGCTTCTGTTTGGGGCATCTTTTTTACCTCTTTTGGTTTTTTATTTGGAACTGCTTTGGGCTTTTCTATCTGGGTCGTAATAGTTTTTTCCACGTTTCTTTGCACCTTCTAGTGACTTTTTGCTACAGGTTGGGTAGTCTCCCGCAAAGTATCTTCCTAGACTCAGTTTAAGCTATAAGCTTCTTCCACGAGTTCCTGCAGTGTCCTAACACGTCCAGCAGTTCGTCCAGGTCGGAGACGCCGCTTCTTACATCGAGGCTGATGTTCTTCTTATTCGCCACAGCCGCTTTAATGCGCCGCAACGCCTGGTGGCATTTTGGGATGGAATCTTCTTCCTCGGCACGGAGCTTCAGAATGTATTCTTGTCTTGGCGACATTGCCATTACTGCTTGCGTGCTCGGTGGATCACTTTCCGTCATTGTTGTTTTCGGAGTCTCCTCTGCATTTCTTGGTGTCGCTTTGGCTACTGGACTTCTTTGGACCCTTGAGCTTTTGGGGAAAGCCAGCCTGGGGTCAGGGGTTATGGTGTGTTGTTTTTTGTTGCTTCCATTTTACAGGGTCCCGACTCCAAACCGCTATCTTATCTCGGGATAAGGGACAAGGATTGCCACTGAGGGTTCCCAGATGAGTATTCTCTAGTAGCGTTGCCTTGTTTTTGTAAACCCATCTTAACATAATAATAATGATAATAATAATAATAATAATAATAATTAGTAAATGAATCTTTATTAAATACTGTCTATTATAGATTATATGCTGCTCACTATATTTTTGGCCGGATCTTATAGCATGCGTAAGGGCCACGATCCGAACACATTGCTGCAGGATAAAAACCTGCTCAAGCAGCTGTATCAGGATAAGGATTACAAACAAGAACTGGAATACCTGCTGCCTCGAATGCTGCATGAAGGTTATTTTGAGCTGCCCGAAGAAAAATAGTTATCCTAAGAAATATTAGTAATGTCATTGCTGAAAGTGATTAACATTAAATAAATGAATTAAAATTGTAAAAATAATTTAAATAAGATATTTTTACAATTTTAACAAAATATTTTTACTATTACAAATATATATATATATAGATGATGTTATGAGCTCGCCTTAATAAAAAAACCTTATTGCTTATTGGAACTGATTAGAGATTCAATCAATAATCTTGACAATTAATTTTCAATTGCTATTATCTAGAATAATCAGAATCAACAAGAACATCAACAATTACGCAATATCTCTTATCACTGATAACAGAAGTCCCACTGAACGATGAGTTTGCATTTAGGTCAGCTGTCCTATCTAGCGAAAATTGTTGTTGTGACTTTCCTAATATTAGGTTGTCCGACCTGGCCAACAAGACAGCAAGAATAATATTCTTTTAATCTTTCAGACTAACGCCAGCCAGAATGTGTAGCCTGAGTTTACCGAATAGGCGATGCCCTGGAATATAAGTGACATAGTGGAGCTTGTAGAGCTTGTGAAGGAGCCTCTCCCAAAATATATTTATAGGATCAATTGTGACTTTAAGGAAAACTTTAGACAAGGTCTTACTTCTAAAAGTAAGTAACAATTGGGTTTGAATTGTTAAATAATTTCTATTTGGGCACTCGAGCAGTAAAGTGGGACTGATGATGCAAACATGCGATTTTATTGTAGAAGTTTGAGCTCGAGGACTCTTACAATTTTATGGTGTTACAAGCTTTATTACTTGATTAGATCAGCTTTGCTTAGCTTAGATTCTTCTGCATTCATTATTAATAAATATAAATAAAATAAAAGCGCAGACAAAAATAATTAATGTTTTATCAAAGTATCTGAGGTCGTCGTTCGTCGTTAAACGAAATACTGATTCCAATGATGACGTTTGAATTATAGGCAATGACTGTGCAAGTTACAAAATATATATGAATTCCAGATAAGCTGAGCCAGCTATTAAGATATGCCCCGATAAAGAGATAAAGAGATGTATAAAAGCTTTCCCAGACTATTTGTATCGCGTAATAGATAATGTTGCTTTAGAGTCTTCAGACTGAGTTTTCCTCGACTGATCTTCGTCCGAGAAATGGCACCAAATACAGAATTGTACAATCAGGATGAGCTGGAAGCGCCCTCTTGGCTGGACCTTCAGTACTTCAAGAACGTGCTGAGTGCCTACGAAAATGAGGAACAGGTAGAGATAATTGATATTCGGATTTCGCCTGCCACTGGCAAAGGCGATCACTACGCCAGCATCATGTTTAGAGCTGGCGTGGAGTATAAGAATAAAACGGGCGAAAAGGTCTTCAAGTCGCTAATTATCAAGACAATGCCTGAGGCGGACGGCCACAAGAAGGAGTTGCTGGGTGAGTCGCACATATTCGAAACCGAGATCAACATGTATTCGAAGATCCTGCCCGAGTTTGAGCGAATACTCCGAGAGGTAGGGGATAAGACGAAACTGTATGCGCCCTGCATCTATCACAGTCTTAAGCCGCGGCAAGTGATGATATTTGACGATTTACTGGAACAGGGTTACACTGTCCTACGTAATCGTGAGCCGACTTTCGAGGAGGTTCGCAGTGCATACTGTAAGCTGGCCAAGTGGCATGCTGTGAGCTACAAATTGAACAAGCATCAACCCGAATTCCTAAAGGATATGAAGTACAGTTTGTTTGAGCTGCCCAAGATCGAAGAAGATAATTTTTTATTGAGCGGAATGAATATCTTCCTCAAAATGCTGGACACCGTACCCGACCTTACTGCCTATAAACCATATTTCGAGAAAATACTGCCCATCTATATGGAGCGTTGCAGGGAAACTTTCAAGGAGCACAGGAAGAATCGTCAAGAAAATGCTTATTATGTGCTTTGCCATGGCGACTTTCACATCAAGAACTTAATGTTCAAGTACAACAAGGAAGGCGGCGCACTTGAGGACTGCATGCTCGTGGACTTCCAAATGAGCAACGTGGGTCCCATGCCCAACGATATAATTTACTCCATCTATCAGATGCTCTCGCCAGAGCACCGGAAAAACCACCGCGACGAATTAATATACATTTACTTTTCTACATTTACGGAGACTTTAAAAAAATTACATTTCGAGGACGAGCTGCCCACTTTACCCGAGTTCCGACAACAGATATTCCGACATAAGTATTTCGGTAAGCTTTGAAAATCCCAACATAATTTTATATATAAATATTTTTAATGAAAATTTTTGTATAGAGTTCTTTTTGCTGTCAACATTTTTGCCTATCATGAATGGAATGAAGAAAGGGGAGTTTGAGATATCTGAAATGATTTCAGATCCAGAACTCAGGTCCACTCTATACTATAATGAGGACTATCTTGAGGATGTGAGAAATAATCTGAAACGCTTTTTGCATCTGGGCTATTTCGAGGAAATGAATTAAATGCAAGAAAGAATATATATATATATATATATATATATATATATATATATATATATATATATATATATCTGGCAGGCGGACAAAAATCAAAAACAACGAATAAGGCGAAGCATCGATGCAATGCTAAAACTGACTTTGTCGCGACGCTGCATAACGGACAAAAGCGCCAACCACATCGGCGATGTTGATTTCTGAACATTGTCATATATACAAGTCAAAGTAACATTATTTTGAATCAGAAGACAAAGATATTCCACAGCAAGTTAATTCATTAAAACATATAGTGAGGCGTTGCATGAAATTGACAGATATAAAGAATTAACTAGTTATGATTTTCTTCTTGTAGCTTAAGCATCAGCAAACAACCCGTAGACAGTCTATTATTTTAAAAAAAATTAAATGTAATATATTAACATATATTGTATTCATAATAATAAGCAAACAATTATAATTTAATATATGTACATGTACATATTAATTTTATTAACGATTTCTTTGCTATCTTCAGGACATAAATGCTGTCCGGCCACGGGAGCATTCACTATATATATATATATATATATATATATATATATATATATATATATATATATATTAATTAAAATTAATTTGAATTAATTATTTTATTTATATGTAATTATATACGAAAAATAAATTAATTTTGATTTTAAAATTTGTTATTGAGCAGTTATCTTATTATTTTGATATAAAAAGCCATTTTTTTTAACAATTTACAAATGAATAGATTTTATTCACATTTTTAAGATACTATGTTGTAAAAATTTCGAAGCAACGTTATTTAAATTGTGCGCCGAGGGGTTGCCCCATCACTAATATCGATAATAACAGTGCAGACAGCTGTTGTGGAAAACGTACTAAAAATGCCTGAACGCGTTTAACTCAAATATCTGTGGCATGTGCGAATAAATACAAATTAATTTGAATTTAAAAATTAATAAATAGTAATGAAGAGATGCCAGCAGATCTAAGTGAATTACTTTGTCGCGCTTGTCTTAAGCAAGACGAGCTATTAGTGGACATCTATGAACATGTGGAGGAGCAGCAGACAGATCTGTGCACATTGCTCGAGCGATGTGGCGAAATTAAGGTTTCATTTCCAACTTATTTTGATGAAATTATTAAATAATTGGATATTTGTTTGTTTCAGGTCGACAAGTGGGATGCATATCCAAAGTACTTGTGCCAGGAGTGCACAAAGGAGCTGCTTATCTCTGCCAAGTTCCGGGAGAAATGCGCAGCGACGGAAGAAGAGCTGCGAAAGAGAACTGTAGAACGGTTGGAAGATGAGGAAGCAGCATTGGCTGTAAACGTCCTGGCCGGCGAGGACCTGATGGTAGCTGACAGTGAAGAGCAGACAATAAGTGCAGACGACATAATTGAATTCGATCCCAGTGAGAACGTTGAGCTCTACGAAGAGTGCGAGACGGAGCAGCCGCACGAAAGAACAGCGCCGTCGGTGGATACAGAAGAGAAAGCGAAGCGAAAACAAACTATGTCCATTGCCCACTACAACTGCGACGACTGTGGTGCCATCTTTCAGCAGGCGGCCACCTTGCAGCGGCATCTTGGCAAAGTGCATCCCACAGCAGAGATCTTCAGCTGCACCCAATGTCGTCATGTCTTTACGCAGCATGTGAATTGGGAGAGGCATAGCTGCAGTGCATCCGAGGCACCTTTCAGTGATGTGCGTTCGCGTCATCGATGCGCGCACTGCGGCAAGTACATGCAGTCCGCCTCCAGCCTAGTCATGCATCTGCGCCTTCACAATGGCGAGCGCCCCTTTGCCTGCGACGCCTGTCCGAAGACTTTCAAAACAAACGGCGGCCTTGTGAGCCACCAGAAGCGACATCTGAACCTGATGGAATACGAGTGCGAGTACTGCGGCAAAGGCTTCGTGGAGTCCAGCAACCTGCGCCGGCACATTATCTCCTTGCATACGTCGGAGCGGCCACACGCATGCACCGTCTGCCAGCGCACGTTTTCCCGCGTCTACCTGCTTGAGCTGCACAAGCGCACCCACACGGGCGAGCGTCCATACGCCTGCTCCCTCTGTCATCGCAGCTTTGCCCAGTTGAGTGTGCTGCGGACTCATGAGCGCATCCATACAGGCGATCGACGACATAGCTGCCGTATCTGCCAGAAGACCTTCAGTCGCCCCATTCAGCTGAAGAAGCACCAACTCAAATCCTGCACAGCTGCGGCTTCAGCAGCACCAACAGAAGACTTGGGGTTCTAGTTTGTAGACTTCCTATACCCGACTGATAAATCGAGTTTAAGTTAGGTGAATACGTTGCAGTTAACTAAGTTTAAGCATGAAACACCTGCTTGACAAATTGTTTTACCTGTTGTTAACTTCATTTGCTTAAAGTTGCAAATTAAATGAGGCTTAAGTCTAACTGTCGATCAAGATTAGTTTTGCAAGAAATTTAATTTAAATCTAAAATATTTTTAAGTCAAGACTAATTTACCAAAGGGACTGTGAAATTGCGTTGCGCTACCAATATTTTTCCAAATGCCCGCACTATGAGCGGTGTCTTTATATGCTCAAACCGAGATGGAATATGCACTTTATATGTCTTACACTTGCAGTGTAATATACTTTAAATCGTTATCGAAGAGGTTTTTAGGCACTTTTCTACACATATGAACTATGAGTGCTTCAACAAAACTAGGCAGCCCTCCCATAGCGTGAGTGAATCGAGACTGGCTGAAAAACCTCAGTATGAACTTCATTTCGACTAAAGAATGGCTTCTCGAGTTCCTTAGACTTTAATTCAATATCTTATAGATAACGCCAGCTTAGACTTAATTTTCCACTTCTGTAACAATCCTCGTGATGACACCTTTAATATTATTATTAGAATTGTTTAGGCTTTTGTACTAATTTTCTTTCAGATTAAGTATATAATTTTTGACAGCAATACGAGAGTGCATCAATTTGTGTGCAATTTTTCGGCTAGACTAACCTACCCTTGAGTCCTTGAATGCAAGGACTTCCGCAAATTTCTTCGCTTGTCAGCGTCTCTCTCCCATTTCAATATTAATAAAAAAACACCGGCTAAAATGTTAAATATATATAATATTATATATATATATATATATAATATTATATATATATATAATATTATATTATATTATATATTATATATATATATAAATATTAAATAAATGTTATAACCAAAAGGACAGCTGAAATCCTTCACCGACCTATTTCCAGGAGTTATGGCGAAATGACTAATTGAATTTCGCAGAAAATAACGCAAAAAATGCGGAATGTGCACGAAATTTACTTATTGTGGCGACAAAGCTAAATATACATTTTTTATTTATACTAAATATAGAAAAGGAAGGCTAGACAAAACGAAATAGAAAAGGTTTCGTTGTTTCAAATTTTTTTTCCAGTTGTATCTGCAAAAATGCAGTTGTCTTCAAAAGGAGCTTCAAAATATGTACCCTAGCGTCGAGCCGGTGAAGAGAGCTATGTCACTGAGGAGGTCAAAATATTGGCAACTCACACTCGGGCTGCTTGCGGCTTGTTTGTTGATCGTCTGGTGACATTGAGCCAAAGTGAATTGAATGACAATTTTTAAATATTTTTACATATTTTTAAATATTTTAAATGAATTAATAAATCTGTGATCGTAATCAACATCACTCAATATTTACTACTTGAGTTATCATTTTTTAAATGAAATTTGAAATATACCTATATTTATATTTATTTTATGATATTTAATATATTTTTATAAACATAATAAAAATAATGTAAGAAATTCATGAAATTCATGAAATATATTTATAACTTTTTCAGTAATATACAAAAATTAATGATGTCAATCTATACTTGTCATTTGTTCACTAGTTATCCATGTCACAAAGTCACAAAGGCTTGATTTGCAGCCTCTGTAGCTCGTTTGCTTCCACCATTCGTACCTAGCTCAACTGTTCCCAGCTGTAAGTGGGAATACTCCAAAGTGGGAACTAATTCAGCTCTGGCTGTGCTCAATAACAAACACAGGGTGATCATTTTATATGTTTTTATTGCATGCACATAAAGGTTTAGTTATGTTTCCTTCTTGTTATGGGTTTACAATAGCTTCTGTTATGTATAGCCTACGAGTTACAACAGATTACGCAATTACACAAATTCTTGTTATGAGCCATATACAATAGGCCGTAATTAGTTAGTACATATTATATGCGAACTTTGTATATGCATATATATGTATATATATATATATTTATATATATATATATATATATATATATATATATATATATATATATATATATATATATATATATATATATATATATATATATATATATATATATATATGTATATATAATTTGATTTTTGCTTTTGAAAAAAATTACATAAATAACATGCATAAGTTTTGAGAGCACAACTTTTGAAATTTTATATGAAAGTTTTCCACTTTTTACACGAATATAATTTATTTATGATTCTGGGCTCTGCACTTTGCTATATAATATGCCTACATATATATATTTTGATTCGCATATATATGTATATATAAGCTGAGGCCTTACAGCTACAACTATATTTTGGTTTTGTTCGCTTTGCATTAACGTTATAATGAGTATAAATATTGTAAGTACTTATTATATGGTAATTTACTCGAGTAACTGGCTTTAAGAGTGCTGAGATATCAAGTATCAATCCAATTATGGCGGAAATCTCTTTGGGTTCGTTTAGCTGTTCCACATTAAGAGAAACATTTTGCCTTTCCTTGCTTGCGATTGTTGCTTGCGACGGCGGGTTAACTGCGCTGGATCCGGTTAAGTTACTGTCTGATGGTAACTTGATCGGTATCTGTATCGTTATCGTTATCGTTATCGATATCGTTATCGTTATCAGTATCAGTATCGCTATCATGGGTCATAGAAGGGGCGGATACACTTAGTTTACAAAAGCGTCGCCTCTACCAAAAATTTAATCAATAGAAAATTTATTAAAATTCAATTCGCTTGGAAAGGGTATTCAGATGCGCATAAAATGAATGTGGTTAGCAGGTGAGCAAACTAGGTGAGAGACGGTGCATGTGGCTAATCGTTCTCCAGGCGCTCCTTAGACCGCGACGCTGTGCTCGGACCGCCGGAAATACTTACGCGCCTGCACATTCAGGTCGTCGAGGAGCAGCTCGTTGGAGGACTTCGAGCGCTTGGGAAAGATCAAGGCGTTGCGCAGTGGCGTCACGTGCGCCACATTGGAACGCGGCTTGGGCGGCGGTGCAGGCGGCGCGCGCTTCTGCTTGTAGGACACCCGCTTCAGCTGGCGCACAAAGGACTGGCTCAGCGTGGAGCCGCGATTGAAGTCCGGCTCTTCGTTCAGCGCCGGCTGCCCGGCGTACTTGTGCAGCTTTACGGGCTTCGAGACTGGCGACAGTGGTTGCAACTGCTGTTCGGAGTGGGTCTTGTTGACTGTTCCCGCTGTCGAGTTGCCCTTAAAGCGCTCGAAGAGATTGGTCAAAGTGCTGGAGCGCTGCTGCAGCATCGGTGGCCCTGGCGCCGCATACTTCTGGCTGTGCTTCGGCGTACGCCCCGCGCAGGCCGTGGTGGGCGTGGTCGATGCTGTCTGAGCCCGACTGGCAAACACATCGTCGTCCAGCTCGCTCAGGCTCACCAGCATGTGCTCATCGTCGAAGAGGTCGTCTGTATTGGTAATCGTATTCGTGTTGGTGTTGGTATTGGTATAGCTGCCAGGCGTGTCCTGGTGAGTGTTCAGCCGCGTTCGCTGCTTCAGCTCGAGGTCCTCGTCGTCGTCATTGTAGCAGGCAAAGATTTCATCGAAGGCCGCGTTCACAATGTACGTCTCGTCCTGCAGCTCCTCCGGGCTGGACACCCGAGTGCCAAACAGATTCTTGCGATAGTCATCGTAGGGCTGGCGCAGCTGCTCGGTGGAGGTAGAGCGGCCGCCTGTGGCCGCCAGCGCTGGGCGTGGCAGCGTGGCCAACTGGCTGGCCAGGCTCTGCGTGCTGCAGCTGTTCAGGAGCTGGCCCGGTGCGGGTGCGGTTAGTATGCAGTGGCCACGATGATGATGATGAAGGCTCTGATGTGGTGATTGTGTGATCGAGTGTGACTGAGTCAGTGCCTGTGCTTGGAGCTTCTGCTTGTGGCGCTGCATGTGCTGCAGGCGCTGGCGCAGCTCCTGCGACCTGCGCTTCACCTGGCTGTACTTGCTGTCTCTGCTGCTGCTGTGGTGGTTGCTAATGCTGTTGCTGCTCGTGCGCAGCTCATACTTACTCTGCTCGCGATCTCGCTCCTGCTCGGCCTCGGCGAGGCGCCGCTGCCGGGCCAGCGTCTCGAAGGTGTGCACCATGCTGCCCACGTGCGTCTGTATCTCCGGAATGCCCAGGTCGCCGCTGAACAAGTCGCGCCGGTGGCGCTGCTCTGTGGTCAGCAGCTCGCCCACACTGTGTGGCCGATGACCGTGCGTGTGGGCGTGGCAGTGGCGTATGGGCGGCAGCGGGTAGGGGTATTGCTCAATGAGTTCGCTGGCCTGCTGCTGCCAGAGCAGATTGCCCAGCTCATCGTGGGCGCTGGCGCTGGCCAAAGTGGAGGACTATATAAGTGGGAAGTAGTGTTGTATGTTGTAGTTGTTGTTTTGTATGTGTTGTTGTTGTTGTTGTGTTGGAGTTGTTGGCAGTTAATTCAAGCAAATTGTTAATGAAATAAATAAATAAATATTTGATTAGCGAACACTGCGGCAGAGTGATAGAGAGAGGGAGAGAGAGAGAGAGAGAGCGAGCGAGAGAGAGAGAAAGAAAGGTAGAGCGAAAAGAGAGAGAAAGACAAATAGAGGCGGATATCGGGTGAGCTTGGGTCAGGGTCTGGACCAGGGCCATCGGCAGGGGCAGGGTCGGAATCTTAATCGAATCTATAAATATATAATTATCTTAAATATATATAATTATGCTTATCAGCTAGCTATACTATATACACACACACATATTGACCACATTTAACAATAAATGACTTTGCCTATTTTGCTGGGGCTGCGAAGACCTACAACACTCGTTAATTTTCCATTTACTATAATGATTTTTGTATATCGTATAAATATTTCTGTTATTTTGGTATTTCAACTACGCTCTAAATTAGTTTATAAAATATTTAAATCGTAATTAATTTATGCTAAATCCATTTGAATACTTTGAAGCTTTCGACTTTCAATTCAATAAAACAACAACACAAACAGCTGCGATTAGCAGAGCAGCGTCGCTTACAAATGTGTGTTGTGTGTGTGTGTTTGTGTGTGTGAGTGAGTGTGTGTGTGTGTGTGTATGTTGTGTGTGTGTGACAAGTGCACAGATGTCTGCTAGAGTTTTGGCAACGCTGAATATTGTTTCGGACTGCGAAAAACCAAATCAAGGATAATTCCAAATGCTGTGTATAAATGTCTATCATTTTAGGTGTGTGTGTGTGTGTGTGTTGTGTATGTGTGATTGTGTGTGTGTGGGTCTGTGTGTGCCTTTTCATTTATATTAATGTGAATGCATGTGTGTCGGCTTTGGATGTGCGCTTTGGGCAACGACAACTGAGACAGCAATATGTGCCTGTGTGAGTGACTCAGTGTGTGTGCGTGTGTGTGAGTGCATTTTTAATAATAGTTATTATCAAATGGTAAACTATCACTGGAGCTGGAATAATGTGGCTGTTGTGGTTGCTGTGGCAACAACTGGTTGTTGCTAGTGCGTTTGCTCGAGTGCTGCTGCTGCTGCAGCTGCTGCTTGCTGCACTTCTGTTGCTGCTGCTGCTGCTGCTTGTGCATAGCCTTAAAGTCATCCTGAGACTTGCTGTTCTTTGAGCTGTGCTTGTTCTTGTGGCCCTTGCTATGTTTCGTGTGCTTTAGACTGTGGTGTTGGTGGTGGTGTGGCAGCTGCTGCTGCTGCAACAGCAACTGCTGCTGCTGCTGCTGTTGGTGTGGATGAGTGTGCTGTTGGTAGTGGTGCTCAATGTGCGCGATGTTGCTGCTGCTGTGATACTGTGGATGCTGCAGCTGCTGCTGCTGATTGGAGGTGTCGCTGGCGGTGCCGCTGCTGCCATAGCTGTAGATCTGCGACTTGGACTGACTGCGATGCGGATGGGCATGTAGGTTAGTCACGCTGTAATTATCTCGGTCCAAGCTGTCGAATGTCTGCAGATAATGCGGGTTGATCTGCGTGCAGTACTCACCGCCAGCACTAGCCTCGCTGTGAGCGTGCTTGCGATCGAGCGTGCTGTTGGCGCGAGCATTCAGGTGTTGCAGGTGTGTCATGTTGTAGCCGAGGTGTTGGTATTGTGCGTCATGTTGCTGCTGGCTCTGCTTGCTGCCGTTCTTCATGGGCAGCGGCGGCGGCTGCTGCTGTGCATTTGGCGATCGTCTGTTTGTGTTGCTGTTGCTATTGCCGTTCGACTTGAAACTATTGTTGCCGCTGTGCAAGGTGATGCTGTTGCTGTTGCTGTGACTGTTGTTGTTGCTGTTGTCGCTCTTCGTTTTGATCGCTATAAATGTGTTGGGCAACGGCGGCAAGGGTGGTGTGCCTGTGGGCGTGGTTATAGTGGTTGCTGACGATGAGCAAGTGGTTGTTGCTGTTGTGGTTGCTGTTGCTGTGTTGCTGATGTTGGTGGTGCTGGCCACGTTAAGTTCCCGCTACGCGATGTGATGCCCGCCAAATGTGCGCAGTACTGGCACGCTCTGATTGTGGTGTTTGGTGGTGTTGGAGGTGGTTGTGGTGGTGGTATTGTTGGTGGTGTTGCAGGTGTTGGTGGTTAAATCATAACAATTGTTGTCGATGAAGTTGTCACAGTGTCATGGTTAGCAGTTGGTGTTGTTGTTGTTGTAGGTGGTGTGCGTGTTTGGTGGTTTTGTTGTTGTTGGGCGCATTTGTTGTGGTGGTTATCGGAAAATGAAATTTCAGAGCGTAAAAGAGACGAAAAAAAGGAAAAGAGTAGACACTTATCATATAAGTTGTGTATGAGAAATATATTTATATATTGCTTATATGTGTAGATTTTGTGAGAGTGTGTGTATATATTTCAGTGAGTGTGGTTCTGTGTGTGTCTGTATATGTGCTTGTTTACTTCTGCTTAACAACGTGGTGCGTCAGTTATGGGAGTAAAAGTGCCCGATTCTCAGTTTGCCAGAGCTGGTGTCATTAGCATACAAATATACTGGTCTATATGTAGATAACTTATCGATCATAAAGTGCTTACAAAATTGTCAAACTTACCAAAAAATACAAATAAAAACAAAATCAGTGCATTTAAATTATAATTTAAAATTAAGAATTTATAATTTAACTGGAAAAAAAGATGCATAAAAACGAATATACGATTAAAAAGTTTATAAGCAAATATAAATACTTGAAAAATAATAAATTAAATTGAATATGAAATAAATCAAATTTAAAATAAAATAAAATTTAATGTACAAATAATAATTATTATAAAGTAAAAAATAGTAACTGTGTAAGTATAAACAAATTAGTGCATTTAAATAATAATTTAAAATTAAGAATTTTT
Organism: Drosophila fulvimacula; assembly: GCA_035045555.1. Classification (NCBI taxonomy): domain Eukaryota; kingdom Metazoa; phylum Arthropoda; class Insecta; order Diptera; family Drosophilidae; genus Drosophila; species Drosophila fulvimacula. Next base: position 1,163,264 of record JAWNOX010000010.1, on the reverse strand, counting down.
AAACAAATAAATAAATGCTAAAAAATATAAAATGAATCAATTTTAAAATTTAAAATATAATTAATCTTAATGTCAAAATAAAAATGGTTATATAGTAAAAATAGTGTATAAGTAAAAACAAAATCTGTGTATTTAAATAATAATTTAAATTGAACAATTTTTAATGGTTCTGAAAAGAAATCAAGACATCATTATATTTATATGAGTGCATACATGAAAAGAAATCACAAATAAAAATTTAAAAGTATCAAATAAAATTGAATATAAAATATATAAAATTAAAAATTTAAAATAATGAAAAATTGAATAATAGTAAATAAAACTAAATAAAAAAAAATTAAAGGAAAATGTTGTGCAATTAAAAAATTGTAAGTATTAAGCAAAGAAAAATATATATATGTAAATTTTTAGAAGGAAAGTTTGAAAAAAATTAGTATACATAATTTTTTTAAATTTGAAAATATTCTTTTAGTTCTACTTGGTTGCATTCACTTACAGAAACATATAGTACAGACGAAATATATATAAGTGTATAAAGGTATATAGTTACTATTGCTGAACTACCTAACTATTCAGATACATCTATATAAGATAGTTTCCAAGGCGCGGCGAAGCCAAATTTCATGCATCGGTGCAGCTGCTGCTTTGTCGCGTGGTGGCAGCATAAAGTGGCGTGTAAAACTCGCTTAATTCAAGCTGGGGGCAAGCAGGAGTGGGTGCGCAGCTCTACAAATTAAGCGAGCAGAGGAGAAGCAAAAAGAAAAATAAAAATTGGGGCAGAACTGACTGCGAAGAAAGCTAATTAGCCGGGACAATTTGGAAAAAGTGAGCATAAGTTTTAATAAGAAAGCGCGCTGTGGCACGCTAATGCGCGCTTAAATGTGGGGGCGTGGCTACACGTGAAGGGCAGCGACAGAGTTGCCGTATTAAAGTTGCAACTTTAGTGCGTATTCGTAAACTCCACATTTAAATTTAAAAAGTTTGAGCAACTTGGAACAACTGCCACAGCCACTGCTGCTGCTACTGCCAGTGCAACTGCCACTGCCACAGCACTCTTTATGCACAGTCAATAACAAATGGCTGCGACACACACACTCGCCTGCACGCGGTGAGCAAACATGCGCGGCAAAGGAAACTTTCATTCATTCGCTCAATGTACACTCAAAGGCACTTTGGCGTGTGGGCCCGATGGTGGCCGTGGCACTTGGCTAAACTTCTTGCTGCACATAAAAGTTGACAAGCGTTGACATAATTTTACACGCAATGACAAGCTGAAGGAGCTGCAAGCTGAAGGAGCTGGTGGCAAATAGACGCACAAGTAAGTGCCACAGTCACAAGCTGACTGCAGCTCGAGTGCTGCATTTTCTGCATCATTTACCAGACAGGCAAATTTAATAGACTCGGCACATAATTGCGGCAAGCAGCGCTAATGATGGATTATTGGTGTTCAAGAGGCGCGGCAGCAGCTGGGCTGGGCTGGGTTATCGCGGCGTTTGGCAAGGTGCACTTCAAGGAGAGCAGCAACAACAGTCGCAAATATTGTTAGATTATCAATGGCTGGAGTGGAGGAGGGGGAGTGGCTGCTTGGCTAGCAACATCATCAACAGCCGGAAGTGAACGGCGCTTAGCGCAGCAAGCAGCAGGCAGCAGGCAGCAGGAAGTTCAACTGGGTGCCACAAAAATTTGAAAACTTTGTAAACAAAACTTTGGCGCTGTGCACTTTGCTGCTGGCGCGAAACGAAACGAAAAACATCAGGCGACGATGCGCAGGACCTCTTGCGACAGCAACACGAAAAAATGTACAAGATGTATAAACATATATATATACACACACACACACACATATATATATGTATAGAGAGAGAGAGAGAGCTGTATTTGTAGAAGATAGCGGAACCGAGGTTCATCCTCGCCATCGCTCGTCAGCAGCTGCACAAAAGTTTTCCACACGGCAAATGCTTCTTGCACTGCTACTTGCCCCAAAACTTATGGCTCAGGCCATCACCCTGCTCTGCACTGTACAGTACTGCTTAGCATACAACGCTTTCATCAATTGTCCAGCGGATGTTTGGCTCAGCAGTCGACGTCCTTGGTGCTTCCGGCTTGCTCGTCTGCATCCGCCTGGCAGCGTCACGCCCATATGCCGATCAAAGCTAACTGCACTTCACAAATGGCTTCTATCTTGCAACACGCCAGCGAGAAGAGGAAGCAGAGAACTGCTTTGTAAATATTGTGCCCCTGCTGCCGCCCAGCCTCGCTGCAATTCGATGGCTGCTGCGCTGTGCGCTTTGCATTTCATTTGAAGAAAATGCTGCAAGTTTTGCAACTTGCCCCGCTCGCCCCCGCTGAGCATTGTTGTTGCTGCTGCTACTTTTGTGTACAATTGTAATAACTATCTCAGCGAGTGTTTGAAATGCGTTTACCGAAAACTTTTACAGCTGCCAGCGCAAGAATGTTTATACTTTTGCATTTTTGTGTGTGCGACTTTTAGCGCATAAAATGCGCCCGTCCCGAAGGGTAGAGGGAGGCAGAAGAGCTGAGGAAAGAAATGGCTAAAGGGCAGCCAGCACGTACTTATGTAAGTTGTAAATAAATAGTAAATACTTGCATTTGCACAACGTGCAACGGGCAGCAACTGTGTGTCTGTGTGCGACTCTCTCTCTCTGAGCAAGCAATATTTAAATGCGCACAAAAGTATGCAACACTTTTTGCGCCCTACTCCAAGTAGCGCGCATACGTCCCGTAGTCCACAGCCAGTTCAGCTGTTTAAGGAGAAGAAACCGTAATTAACAAAATGTCAACTTGGACTGTGGTCGCAGTACTGAAGTAAGGTATGCACGACTGAGTGATACCCTCTGCTTACTGCAATAGAACAATTTGGATAGATGGGGCCGAAGTCGAAAGGCAGATTTATGGCGAATCCTGTGCTCATTTGAATTTTAATAGTATTTTATTAATAGATATGCAAAATATTCATGTACATTTGTGATATAAATAGCTTTTTGAAATGTTATTTCCTCTAACTACTCAATACTCTATACAAAATGCAATGAAAAGAAGAGGAAAGTGCCTGCAGTTAACCCAAGCTTTGATTTTTGAATTATTCACATACATAGTCTAACCCGTACTGCTCTGTCTGCTCAATTTATGCTGCAGCTACGCTTAAGATTTTCCTTATTTACAAACAGAAGGACATGGCTTGATTGTCACGTTCAAGTATATGTATTTGCTTTATGTGGTCTGCCACGCCTGTTACATATATTTGCACCTAAGCATTATGCCCGACTTTCTATGCTTGATTACAGATTAGTCAAGAATTTTAAGAATAACACAGCCAAACATAATTGTTGACCTAAACTTTAATAGTGACTCCATATGATAATATTTGGTTATCCAAAACTCATGCTTACACAGCGACTTCAACCTGGCTATAGTGGAGGGCCATGTCTTTTTCTTCTTAAGTCGTTCTAACGATCGTCTCAAAACACACCCAAACCGACTTGCAAGAAAGCTGCTAAGTGCTTGCCCCATAACTTTGGTAACCTTCTCGCCAATTAGTTGGAAATACGTAGGATTCAATAATAATAATACTATGAATTAATATACTACCTATAAATATAATAATAATAATTAGTTTAGTTAATGTAAGCCTGGCGTCATGTATTGATGATAATGAAGCAAAAAGAAGCTACAGTAAACAAATCGCACCCAATATTGCAACCATTAATGAAAATTAGTGAAAATAGCGAAATTGTGCATATATGATTCCTCCGATACTTCATAATAATTATATGATTATGACAAAAAATCTACTAGAGTTTGGCATTTCATTTTTGTTCTTTTTACGAAACTAATTGTAAGGCTGAACGTAGGGACGAAGGATAAGCCCCTGTATTCGCCATTGAATCATATTTATTTTCTATTATCATATTTATATTTAAAACCATATTTATTATGTGACAGTTGTGTGGACGTGGCAAACTATTATGGCCTTGTTTATTAAGCACAATTAATTATATTTTAAGTGCGCATCGATAACTAGCTTCGCTCTAACGTGGTTAGTGATGGCTGCCTATTGCATGCAGTATTCCAGCATGTTTTATACACAAATTGAGTCGATGACCACCAGCATGGATATGGCTTGGCAGCAATCAGCAGAAAGCAAATCACAATAAATTAGGGGCGCCGAAAGGCGAAAGGCTTTTGGCCAGCACCATTTATTTGAATTTGTGTGTCAGGGCAGCAGAAGAGCGCAGGATGGCGCTATCATGTGTGCGTGCTTAAATTAAATGATTAACAAGGTTATTTACGGCACGCGCCGTGAGCCAAACGTAAGCCGGTCAGCAGGCCAGAACAAAATATATAAAACAAATGCCAATAGTTTTTGTCTCGTGGGCAATTTGAGCGGCCGTGGCCATGTGAGCGGGCGTGCTTGGGGGGCTCACACCTGCGTAGTTTATGTATGCTGCACAAATAGCGCGGTCAACGCGACGTGGGGCACGCATCACGCGTCGCGCTTTGGCGGTTCAAGGACAAGCAGAAACGGAAGCAGAGTTTGCGGTGCTGTTGTGGTTGTTGTTATTATATTGTTGTGGTGCATGCTGTTGTTGTTGCTGCTGTTGCCTTCAGCACGTAAATTGCCGTGTCCGGAGCAACGGTCAATTGCTTTACTCAAACAGTGGGCACTCCGGCGGCGACGGTGCTTGTTTTGTTTGCTGATTGCGCAAATATTTGCGCAGGCATTAAACGAAGAATTGATGGCCAAACAAGGTGCGGGGCTAGGCCAAGGGCTAGTGGGCCACCGGGCCAGCGGGCCAGCGAAAGTGCGAACGGTGGGTAAGCGGCACAGCCACCGCAATATAAATTTAAATATTACCGCCGACTTAACGGCAATGAGTCTGTGGGTTTTTTGTTTCAGCCACTCCGCTGACTTCTTGACCGCCGTAGCGGACCAAGCGTTTGCTTTAATGCTAACAGCCTCGTTACTTTTTATTGCACGCACAGTCCAGATGGGCGGGGCTGAGTGAAATTCTGTGTAGTCATTTCGGGCCACACAGAAATAAGAAAAGAAAAGGTACGAAAATTGTGATTATGAACACAAATTCGCGCTTAAATTGTGAGTTGAATTTTGAGGGCGGGCACAGCATAGGCGGGCGGAAGGATAGACGGCCCGACGAATGGGCCAACGGATGGGCGGAAGTCCGACGCATTTTTATTAAAAAGCGCAAAGTCATTAAATTTTATTGCAAGTTAAATTTTTCAATAAGGCTAAAGCAGCTCAAAAGCGGTAAGCGGAAAGCGGAAAGCGAGCGGCTCTGTGGTATTAAGCCAATTAAACGAGAGCCGAAGCTGAAGAACACCCCGACCAAAGCACTTACCCCGACTCAAATGCATCGAAGTTGTAAATTAAATCGATTAACCGAAAAACTGTTATGTTCCATTTATACTTGATTACATAATTTATCAGGGATATTCCATAAATATGTGCGCGAAAATTGTTGTAAATTGAGGAATTTCTAAGTTAAGGCATTTCTAAGCCACTTGCAATAGAGTCTTATAGCTATCTACACATTATTGAGAGTGGAGCTAGAGTGTAAAAGGGTTATACCTGAAGATTACAGCGCATTTTGATTTTGATCTGCAGAAACTAATTTTTGTCAGCCTATGGTATATTCAGAGGTAATTAAAACAGCGGACAAGTTTGATTTAAGTAGTTAGCCTTATATGCGAGCTCTGAATGAATAATGTCTTCAAGGCCAAGACTGTAGAGCGGTAGGGTAATGCTTTGATTTCAGCATATCCACTTAAACACCAGTTTTATGAATCCTTTCCGGTTATTCACTTAAAATCCTGTTTAACTGTAGATGAACTCTGAATACCTACAACTAGGCTGACTCTCTAGATCCATCTACAGGTTTTACGTGACAGAACTAAAGTACTTAATAAAAATAAGTGACACTGCACTAAGAGACTAAAGGAAATTACCGTTAAATAAATTAATTGGATTATAAAAGAGCTGTCAGAATTAACTTCGCTCAAGGCAATTCAAGTTATACTGCAAATTTGTAGTTTAAATTGCAATTCTCAGATAATTGAAGCGCGAAGATCTTTGCTCTAATTAAAGTTTAGTTGGGCAATGTACATTCCAGTCTTAGCTACTGAACTTAGCTCTTTGTGCTTTCTATTTCTGCTAGTTTGTTCTTTATATTGCAGCTTTACTTGGCTGCCGCTGGAGCTGGAGGCAATAAAATGCAAATTTGTATTTGGGGCTTTTCGCTCTGCGCTTTAGCATATTAAAAAATAAAAAACACCTGCAGATGGTGATACTTGCTGCACAAATGTACGAAAATAAATAACATTTATAGTGGCTTTGGCACACCTACACTCACACACACACACTCACACGCACACGCACACTAGTAGCAAGCACATACTTAAGCCCCTTCTTCTGGAGCATGCCATTTATGACATCCGTGCACCAAAAAGAAGCATTCAGGAATCTGAGAAACAAAACAAAAAAAGCGGAAGACTGTGGAATCGCAATGGTCGATTACTGAATACCCTTTAAAGTGATTTTGTTTCTTTTGTTTTTTTAGAATTACTGCATAAGCCCAATACAATAAATCAAGTTGATGAGAAAAATTTATTTAACTCCTGGTTAGCCACAAGCTAAAGTAAATTATTTTTATGGAAGGGCATTGGGGCTAGTAATTGTTGATGGGGAATTGCCCTCATGGTGTAGAGTATGGAGAAATGGCAACGCATAAAAACCATATTAAATGCCTTATTCTTAACGCCATTGTTTTTGGCATTTCTGCGAGCTGTGCTAGCTGTACGTCGCAGGCGGGGTCTACGGGACTTCGGTCTTTCGTTTGTCATCTTTTAATGGTGCAATTAGAGCGGAGAAAATGCGTTTGCTGAAAGCTGAGCTGCGGTTGCTGTCGCTGGCATCATAAAGGATTTTTAATAATAGCGCCAAATTACAATAGGCACACAGCCTGATAACGCACATAAGTGTGTGTGTGTGTGTGTGTGTGTGTGTGTGTGTGTGTGTGTGTGTGTGTGTGTGTGTGTGTGTGTGTGTGTGTGTGTGTGTGCAAACAAATTGCGTATACGCCATGGCACTTTGAAACAAAAGCCACGACAATGCAAAGTTGTGCGATAGATGCCCGCTGCTGCCTGGCACTTTTTTGTGTTTTTGCCTGCTAGTGGGAGTATCCTTCTGGTTGTGCTGTATTCTGCCGCCTTGCTTTGGCTGTGGCTAACATTTCTTGCCGCTTGCTGTTTGCTGTAATTTGATGGTCTATTGTTTGCCGCATGCGATTTTCATTGTCTGCGACACTTTAATGTCATCTGAGATTTTTGTAGCTGCTTCTGCTGCTGTTGCTTATGCAATTTTGTTGTAATTTATGCTCGCATTGTTTATTCATTTTTCGTAGCAGTTGTCATTAGTTTAGCAGCTGCTGCTATTTATGTGCCGAGTTGCACTCCGCTCGAAGTAAACTTTTAGCCGCAACTTCATTTGGAACGAAAAAGGTTTTTGATGCACGACATAATTTGCTTTAAATAGCAAGCAAAATGCAAAATGATTATAGCTGATGTTCTTTAAAAAATCCAGAGAGAGAGAGAGAGAGAGAGAGAGAGAGAGAGAGCGAGTGAGAGCGAGACAGAAAACGAGCGGAAGGGCATTCTTTGAAAGGCGAGTCGCTTGGCCATGCAGCTCAATGAACTCGATGCGGAAATGCAAACGCAATAAATTATTGCCGTGCCGAATGAAGCGACAGAGACACACGAAATGGTTATGGGGGCAGGGCTGAGGTGGCCCAAAGGATACGCTGGGCAACATAAATCCTTGCGGAAATTTATGCTGCGTTGAACTTAAAATGAAATACAATAAAATGTTCAGCATGCAGCTGCAGTGCAACGAAGATGCCACATTCATACACACACACACACACACACAGCAGAGGAAGCAAAAACAAAAGGATGCGCGCACACACACACATAACAATAATAAAATTTATTAACGTAGAGCAATTTTGCATTTCCTGCCCACGGGCCAGCAAATGATGTAAGAAAAGGGCCGAACAAAGATGCCATAAAATTAATGCCAAGGCATTTTATATCGTATATATGCATATTTCGCCTATGTACATACATGTCTGTTTGCCCAATGAGGCATTAAAATGCTGCTGAAAAGCGAGCCAAATGAATGGCCCCATAAGAACCCAATGAAACGAGAATTGTGTCCAGACATGAAAAATCACACGGACAGAAATCACAAAAGGAATTCGCCCAGACATATTGAGGCTTAGCAGCGAGCATTTGGCAACCAGTTGACATGAAGACTAAATTGACACGATAAATCTACTTTAGGTTTGACTACTAATAGGTATTGTATACACATTAGAGTAAATATATAATATATCTTTACAGACAGAAAATTTACAAAATTGATGTATAAATATTCATATTATATATAATCATATTTATATATATTCCTATTAATTATAGATATATTACATCATAGAGGCATAGTCATAAAGTCATAGAGGCTGACTAGATATCGATAATCACATGAAAAGTATTATTTTTAAATTGAAATATGAAATTCATTGATTTTGAAGATTGATTGCAACTGTACAAGGTATACAAGTATATGCAGTGGAGAAAATTATATCTTCGAGTACTTACTTTTAAACATTTATCGATGCCTAACCGCTGGAAACCCAACTTTGTGCTAAGTATAATTTAATAGATCTTTACATTTGCGAAATTCGTGAATAATACATAGAGATCGGAGATTATATGTCTTTAAGTAATATTTTAAAACTAAAACTAAAAAAAATATTTCCATTAAAATATAAACTTGATTTAAGTCTTATGCAATTTTTTAAGAAAAAAAAAAGAAAACAGAAAATATTAAAAAAGTTCAATATTGCTAAATAATCAAAAACTATTCCGCTGTCTCTATATTTTTATAATATTTCTATAGTTTTCTAATCTGTAGAAAATGCTATAATTTAATTTTTGAGAAATAACTGCTCTTAACTTAAGTAATTTTTTAATGCTTTCTATTCAGATTTCTTTTCAAAACTCTAAGTGAGTTAAGCTTAAAAGTGTTTTCTTCCGCTCAAGTTATATATCTTCGATTCCATGTGTCCCCCAATATTAGTTACTTATAAATACTTTAATTATTCCTCTTAGCTATATGTATATTAAAAAGTAGTTTGCTGGCCACAAACGGTTTTCATATCTCAAAACTTGATGCAGCATATCGAAGCCATGCTTAAGGACAGCATTTCGTACAACGAACGATAAAAACATTTAGATGTTTCCCCAAGTTCATAAAAGTATTTTAGATCCGGTGCAAGCGATAAAAGATTTTGAGTGCATTGAGCGAGTGCAATAACATATTTAAGGGATGCAGAGGTCTGGGGTGTGATGTTAGCGTTGCTTGAGGGCAGGCGGCGGTCAGGTTTAGAGCTCGATGCGGTTAGCTTAATTGCTCGGGCAATGCAAGAGTGCAGCAGTGGCGGGCATTGCGAAAATTATAATTATAATCATAATTAGTGCACTTAAAACTATATAGGAATTAAATTTTGTTTTTGCTGAAAGTGCAAACTGAAAAAAGAATACATCAAATTTTATTCGGTGCTGCAGGTGAAAAGCTTAATTACATTTCAAGCTAGAAGTAGTTGTAATCGCTTTTTTTTTCGTTTTCGGTTGTTGTACACTCAAGTTGCATATAAAAAAATAATTATTTTTAAAAAGTTATCAAACTGTGGTCGCCAGTTTCACATAAACGAAACTAAAAACTGAAAAAATAGGTGAAATGAAAAAAAAAAACTAACGAACGAAACGAAAACTTTGTTGTATGCAAATTACTTCAGGGTGCACATTAGAAATGCTAAAGAGTGTTAAATTTCACGGGTGTAAAACTGGCTGAAGTCTACAATGCAAAGAACGAGACTCAAAATAAAATAATCATAGAAAAAAAAACCGAAAAAGAAGAAAAAAAGTTGGTGCTGATGGTGCTGGTGGTGCTTAGTGGTGGATACTTTTGGTTGGCTGTGTGTGGCTATAAAGCCTATTGTTTGCTGCTCTAGGCTGCGTATGCCCTTGTGTGTGTGTCTGTGTATGTGTGTGTGGGTTTGTGGCCATGAGTCTTTATCGTTTCTGTTGTTGCAGTTGCTGTGGAGCATATTAATTCATTAACAAACTTAAATGGAACGTGAAATTATTAATTGCTGGGCTAATTAATTTATAATGAGTTTCGCCTGGCAGCTGTGCCATGCCACATAAGCCATAAACCACAAACCATCAAACAGAAATGGCGGGTTGCAACAGCAGATCGCATGTTAAGTATACGTAATGTGGTGCGACAAATGATCGTGACAACAAAACGACGCGTGCTGATGCGTATGTGTGTGTTTGTGTTTGTGTGTTTGTGTGTGTGCACAACAAATAAAACTGTACAAAGTGAGCGCTAAGTAATGGCAAATATGTTTGTTGTGTTTCGCCCTTGAGTGGCTGGTTTTTGCAGTAAGTGTTAGCTGGCTCTGTGTGTGTGTGTGTGTGTGAGTTTGAAAATTTGTTTTTTTTGAGGATCTCTTGTGGCGCTTCGCTGGTTATCACAGAACATTCAGTTAAAAATTACAATATGCATTGAATGATGCGTACACTATATGTATGACTAGATCGTATATTAATTGTCGTATAGGTTAATAGGTAATATAAATATTTATATATAAATATATATGTTTTGTGTACAAGTACAAGTATAAATATTTAAATTTGTAAAATAATGTAGTTTGAAAAAAATCCAAAAAACGTTCGTATATACGCCGGGGGTTGCACCACATAACAAATCATGATCATATCATATCAGGTCATCAAATTAGCTTGGTACGAGTACAAGTACAATTATTATTATTATTATTAGTAGTAGTAGTAGTAGTATTAATAGTAGTAGTAGTAGTATATTATGCTTATTAACTGTAAATTGTTGTAAGTGTTAAATTTGATGCGCAAGTCACGATCATCAGCAGAACGAGCGAACGAACGAGCGAGCGAAGGAACGAACGAAGGAACGAACGCAGGAATGTGGGAATTTCAGCAAAATATCCGGCGTTCTTTACGGTAGCGTAATGTACGAATATATGTATATATCATTTTTTTTTTCTTATTTTGGAATGAATATATTAGTTAATGTATATGTAGATATATAAATGACAATTCAAGGTACATATCAAAGTAAAAAGTAAATCAATTCAGTTCATTCTCTTATTATTACATCATCAAAGGTCATCAAAAGTAAGAAAAATAATCATATACATAAATATAGTCATTATTATAATTCAGATATATGGAATATATTATATATATATATATATATATATATATATATATATATATATATATATATATATATAGTTAATTAAGGTCAATTCATCAATCCATAAACAATTTACATTTATGCATTAATAATTATTAATTTATGTATTAATAATTAGAGACAGACAGAGAGAGGAGAGAGTGTGAGAGATATAGACAGAGATATATATAGAGAGAGAGAGCTAAGAGGCAAGAGATAAAAGAAGAACAATACGGGTAAAGGCGCTCACAAGGTTCACGTAAAGCAAATCATGTTGAAAATATATAAAAAGAAAACATTTGAAAATTCTGCCTTCTGCAATTTGTGTAAATTTTCGGGTATTTTGAGCGTTTTGTGTCGCCACAAGAAGAAAACTATTTGAAAATTCTCTCATGGGGCTAATTAAGTTTTAATTGCATCCTGGAAGTTTCGTATATAGCCACATGTGCGAAATGAAATCTTACTTAATAGTTGGGTGGTTTATGCTGGATGGTTGGGTGGGTTAGGTGGGCGGTTGGGTTGCGTGGTTACTCTATTATTATTATAAGGGGCAACTCACAAATTATACTAAGAAATTAAAGTTTTGAGTTAACGTAAATTCTATATATGCAAGTTCAGACATTTGCCAAGGTGTCAAAGTGTATGTGTGTGTGGGTGTGTGTGTGTGGATGTGTGTATGTATGTGTACGTGAGTGCCATGTCAATGCGGGAGTGCGGATGGGCTGGGGACTTTAGAATGGGGTGTTTGTTGAATGCATCTGCATACGAATCGAAATCAGAATCGAAATCGGAATCGGAATCAGCTCGGCAAAAGCATTTGTTGATTGCCAACAATTCTCAATTACGAATATTTTTAAGTTTCGCTGCATTGTTTGTTTTAATTTAAGAAGAAAACATGTATGAATATATATTTAAGTTTTTCAATCAACTAACTGAGAGCGCACAGAGCTTTAAAAATTCATAACAAAAGGCCGAGCGCTGCGCTCGCATCATGAATAAATCAGAACAGAAAAAATTTTATTGTTCCATCCATATACGACAGAGTGAGAGAGTGAGAGGGGAGATAGTGAGAGAGTGAGAGGGTGAGTCAGTGAGTGAGAGGGTAAAATTATCCAAATGCTTGCACACCCACACGGACACACGACGCGCCAATGTGGAAACACGAATGCAACGAACAAAATCAATAATTATTAATAATAATAATGCCCAATGCAATATTAATGAAAACTCAACTGAAAAAGTAGCGAGGCACACGCAAATGAATAAATATTAACACTCACACACGCATGTTCGCAATTAAATCGTATTGTTTTTTATTATTATAATTATTCTCTGCTTTTTTCTTATTCAGTTGTTTTTTTTTTGTTTTTGTTTTATAAATTTGCTCATCATTTAATGCGGACTCGGTTTTCTCTTCTTCTTTTGTTATAAATTAGTAGTTGCTCTGCATCATCCGTAATTATCATATAAATATTTGCATAACTCTTTTATTTATATTATTATTTCTTCTTCTTTCCTCTGTGTTGATGCTGAGCTGCTTTGCACACAGTTCATCATCATTTTCTCTACATAAAGTACAAATTATTACAAATTGCTATAATAGTGTGCGCTAAATTTCGCTTGAAAGTGAACAAAGGCCTAACAAATATTTATCAATAATTGTCTAACTGAGCTTTTGAGATTTTCGTATGCTAAGAGAGTGATTAAAGGTTCTCTATAACAGATACATTGGTTGGTGGTACTTCCTCTAGATAGGATCTTATACAAAATGGAAAAAATAAAAATGATAATTTATATGGAAAATAAGTTTTATTTAAGTCGGCTGCAATTGCTTTTCAGTTGTAAATAAATAGGCATAAGAATATTTTATTTGTACACTTAATGATTAAAAATTAAATACAAGGTGCACACATTTACATTGCATTTTACTTGAGATTCAAACGTCATCATCATCACCACCAACATCATCATTATCATCATGTTGGCCGCCTGGCCGTTTAATTTCAATTTTAATTGGCTTCTGCAAACGCGCTGTTTCGTATATCTTTACTTTTAACTAAAAGGCATAAACATAGCTCAATCATTTGAAATTAAAAGCAATAAACAATTATACATATGTATGTGGTAAAGGTAGCATATCAAGAAAAAGGGCTGATCTTAAACATAGTCGTAAGAATATATATGTATAATCCTTATATAATTAACACATGTAAATCAAAACAAATAACCAAGCAGCGCGACACTTAAGAAATCAAATTCAGATCATTCAAACTTGTTGCTAAATATGTCAAGACAAAACATAAGCCACACTTAAACATATCGAAAACATAGAATTATAATTAGAGAAACGTGCCGTTGGGGAAATTTTTCAATTTGTATTAAGTATCCAGCTCGATTGCTTTTTTTTCCATTCTGCTCTTTTTTGTTTACCAAAACAAATTATTAACTTATTTTTTCGCATTCAACGCAAAAATATTTATTACTTTAATAATTGAAAAATGAAAATAAATAAGGGAAATCCACATTTTTTCATTGTTTGACTGACAGCAAAATGAAATTATAATAATTGCGCTCTATATATATTGTGCATATTAATAAATATATATAAATACATATATATATGCATATACATTATATATATATATATATATATATATATATATATATTTACATTCATTGTTTGTTGTTTGTATTTGTTATTGTTTGCATTGCGCTGCGTTTGATTTGTTTGCGCGTTCGTTTCGTGGTTTGAGTGGACTTTAAAGTGGTTCGAGCTGGGCTCGGCGGGGCCTGAGTATCGGCAGAGTTTGTACTTGTTGATTTAAATAGAATGTGTGCTCTTGCAGCTCTCAGCTTTAATTGGCTGTAATTAAGAGTTGTATACTCGCATGCCACTGGTATTTAAAATGCATTAATCCACTGTTATCGAGTTGGCAGTGCGTAAAATGAGATTTTTAATGCATTTCGCAATTTCGCAATAGCCGTTGCATGAAATGTTTGTCGAATGGCCAAATTGTATTCAAATCAAGTGGCAAGCGCGAGCTGTGTCTGTGGAGTGCGCGGCGTGCAGTGTGCGGCTGTGTGTGGGTGAGTGCCGAGTGGTTATGGGTGAGTGTGCATACGTGCTAACCGTAATATGCAAGAAATACCTCTGCGCCTCAAGCTGAGGCGCACTTGGTTAATATAATATGCAACATGCAACGTACACACTGAGGCACTGACACGAGTTCAGAGTTGAGTTGGCAAGGCAAACTTTGTGCATTGTTTTATCCTTTTGTTGTGTCGAACAATTAATTGGATTAAGTTATTACCAGACAAAACTAATGCAACGCAAGTGGTGATGGGCGTGGCACCGAAGGCAGTGGGGCTATGGGGGCTATGAGTTAAGCGGCAGCATCTGCTGCACTTAAGCTGCCCAAACTCTGTTTTCCGAGCGCCGAAAGTCGACTTGAATTTTTGAACAGTGTGTTGCATGCAGCAAGTGGCTAGGTGGCGGGTTGCATGCCACGGCTCGTTTGAAGCAATTGTGTAATGATGCAATAAAATGCCTTTTCTTGATTTCAGCCCTTTACAAATTGCACAAACTCTTAACTGATGGGCAGGGCCAGGGCCAGCGCCAGCGTCAGCGCTGTAGACGGGGCGACAATAAAGTTTTGCATGTCGAGCCAAGAGGTTTGCGTGGGCAGCTGGGCGTGCCTCAGTGGGCAGAACGTGCAAGTTGTGATTTATGAACTGGCCAAGTTTTGTGGGGTGCGTGCCTGCATTGTAGCTGCCATTTATTTATGAGTCCTGCGTTTGCTACGCAAATATTTAGCTCAAGCAAACAAAAAGCGGAGACAAGCAGAAGTCTCCTTGAAGGATTAATTACAATTCATTGAGGGGCCTAATTGAATGCACTAAAAACTGATTTCACTCGGCAGCAGATTTGCTAAATTGTAAACAAAATTATAAAAGTTTAAGCACATGGAAACACGGAGACAGACATGCTGCATAAGCAGTTAAAAATTTGAAAATGAAAAGAAATTTACAAAGTGTAAAACAGGGAATGGGGCAGGAAACAAACTCAATTTCGTGTGAATGTGCAGCAGGCGAAAACAAACAAACATCGGCCTGTATTTGTGTTTGCTTACGAAATGCAACCAAAAATTAAATGTTTTTTAAATCTGAATTTGTATTTGTGTAATCTTGATGTGTGGAAAAAAGTGTAGAACAAACTTAAAATACATTTGAAACTCAGTTTGTTTGCAATTACATTCCGGTTGGCTCTGATTGTTGTTGTTGTCGTTTCTTTATGGTTCAGAGATGGCTAATAAAACATGCCTCGACTCTCAGTTGCACACATGACAAGTTAAACAAGGAGTAACAAATGAACGATATAAATAAGAGCTAAACAAATAAAAGATTCAGAGAGAGAGAGAGAGAGAGGAGAGAGAGCAAGAACAGATTGAAGGTTGTTAATCAAATGACAAATGTGCTGCATGTTGCATGTTGCATGTTGCATGTTGCATGTCGTACAAAATAATATCTGTTCAAACAGGCAACAAACATTTCGAACTGGAACTGGTTCAGGATTAGATTTACAGTGAAGATTGTGGTGTGGGCGCAATGTCCGCCGTGATTGCCATTTCCGATTCGCTTACTAGACAAGTGGAACGATTGTTAGGCAAAGAGTTGGTGAGAAACAAACACAAAACAAACAGAAACAGCAAAAGTAACACAAAATTAAACAAATCGAAACGAATACTGTGAAAAGATCGCAAAATAACACAAATATTAACATACGATTCGAGTTTGAGGAGTTACCAAAGAGAATGCACAAAATGCATGGAGCACATACAGTTTTACAGTTTACGGATAATTATTATATAGTAGTATATATATATATATATGCAGATATTACTGGTTACTTGCTTTGATTTTGATGTTTTACATATTGGTATCTTAAATTTTGGTTTTCTTTATATTTTTTGTATATTTTTTTTTGTTTTTTGTTTTTTTTTTGTCTTTTGGGTACACATTCCGTTGGCAATTCGGTGTAGCTAGTGAGATTATTACATATGCATGTGTGTGAGAGAGTGTGAGTATTATGTGTGTGTGTGTGTGTGTGTGTGTATTATCACAACCCATTTGTAAATCTCATCGAATATATCAAAAATTGTAAGAGTCGTAAGAGTAAAGAACTAATTGTCAAATGAACATATAAACTAAACTAAAACATTAGCACATTTCGAAATAATAAGAGAGACGAATGCAGCAAGATGACCTAATAAAAATACTAAGTATATCAGATACGATTACTTAATTGTACAGTTATTTGTATATATATGTATGTATGCATATATTAATGGAAACTGGTGCAGCTGAGGCTGCGTTTTTGGTTGCCTGTTGCTGTTGTTGTTATTATATCATTATTATTATTATTATTATTATTATTATTATTATTGTTGCACGAATACTTAAAACAAACATGGCATAGAAAAAGGAATGGGATCAAATGTAATAATATGTACATATATATAAATATATATATATATATATATATATATATATATATATATATATATATATATATATATATATATATATATATATATATATATATATATTATATTTATTTATAGAGAGATATCTGTAGTTGTTTGTTATGTTACGAGTCTTCAGATAAGTGGTAGGTTCCTCCGTCTGTGTAGGCTAGAAGTGTGTATAGGGCCGTCAGATATACCTAGAGTAGACCTTTGCTAGCTCTGCTTCTTCTGTGATGTGCGCCTATTCGCCAACCAAGCTCGATAATTGAATTGGATAATTGTTGACTGCGTAATTCGCTATTAACTTAAATTCCTTTCACATGCAAATGAATGTTGCTGTTGCTGTTGCTGTTTGTATGTAGCCGAGTGATAAGATGTTGCACGAGCGATAGCAGGGCAGCGAACCCGAATTCATTTTAAATTTAAATTTTAATTTGATTTTCATTAATTTATTTGCTGTTGGCTCTTGATGTGCACATTGCTGGATGCGCTACAACGCTGGCAACAACTGCCGATAAGTTGATGGTCAGCCATAAAGCATGCCATGAATTATTATTGTTGTTGCTGTGGAAAAGCAAACAGCAATTGAAACGGCCGCAGGACCAGCCACCCAGTCACACAGCCACCCAGTCGGGATCAACAGGGCCCAAGCGGCAACTGGGCATATGCATTATGCAGCAATTGCTGTTGTCAACCGTTGCCCGTGCTGTGGCACGGCGGCATCTTCTTTTGGGTGCCCAGCGCCAACCAAGGCAGCTGCCAGCCAGTAAATTAAGCGGAAAAGTGTGTTGCCTGTTCAACAATAAAGAAGCTAAAGAGAGTGAGAGGGGCTCTCGGCCGTGAAATGAATGGGCAGTCAATGCGGCAGTCACCATGGTCGGAGAGGCAGACGGATACGAAGCGCTGCCTCGTGTGGCAGTGTTATTTGCTGCAGTTGGAAATAACTCAGCCGCAAATGAGATAAATTGCGCGCACCCAGATAATTGCATCGGCTCGAAAAATACGAGCAGCTGCTACATATGCAATAATTTTGAATATGTAACTGAGGGAATTCAAAGTGGTTCTGCCTGACAGCATATAAAAATATTTATGCAACATTTGGTTTGCTGAGGTAATGTTTAAAAATACGCACAGTGTGATAGAAGCGAGAAATCAATGATTGACTGACTTATATGAATAATCTATGAACTGATTCTGTTGCCTGTTTTCATTGCAGTGCAATTGTTGTTGTAGTTGTATTTACAGTTGTCCTTAAAAGTTAAACACCTTATTGAAGTGACACACATAAAAGATAAATAAATACATACATATATATATATATATATATATATATATATATATATATATATATATATATATATATATATATATATATATATATATATATATATATATATATATATATATATATATATTTTTTTTTTTTTTTTCATATATATATATATTTATATATATCTCCAACTGAGCCTTTTACATCCTTTTACGTAATACGCTTTTGCCGTATTAATAAATAAATTTAACATGTTTTCGTCCAGCGCATTTTCTTCCATTACTGTATTTTTTTCTCTTTTTTAATATTATTTGCTTTCAGCGTAATTACAGATTTTCATATTTTATGCGCTTTGTCATTACGTCTGCCACTCATTACAGTTGTTGCTGTTGCCATGAAAATTTAGCTGCTGTCCTTTAATGCAGTACGTGGTTTTAATTTCCTTTATTTCAGCGTGAAAGCTCAAATTGTTGTTTTCGCATTTTTTTATTATTATTTATTTATTTATTTATGTTTTTTCTTGTTTTATATTTTTGTTTTGATTATTAAGTTTTCAATTAAACTTAATTGCCTTGCATTTGGAAAGTTGTGCCTTTATTTAATTTATTTTTATTTCATAATATTTGCGGCTTACTTTCAATTTTTATGTATTGTACTTGGAGTACTTAGCTATCAAGGATTTGCAATGAGTTTTGGTTTTAATTTACGATCTTTACTCATTTAATCGAAGGAATTTTGTGATAACCCAAGGGAATAACGATAAACTTGCTTAAGGACTCTTGATCATTGCAAATCTCAGGATAACTTTTCGATTGAAGTTAATTTTAGGCTAAACTGAAAAACTTAACAGCGATGTGAACCAACGATAATCTTATATAGTCTATATATATACTATATATGTCAAAAGTTGCAACGATTAGTTTGGATCAAAATTCCATATCAGTTTAGGTAGAGTAAATTTGATTTATATAGCGGATATAGTAGAAGGATTATGTTTAGCTTTTATATGATTTCTTATATATTTTTGTTTTTTTGCTTTGTTTTTGTGATTAACTATAGATTTGATTCCGATGTCGAGTACAATGTCCATATTCGCTATTAACTTGGCTAAGAAACTTAATTGAACTGTATTATTGTCAGTAGTTTACGATAATGTATACCTTAGTTTACAAACGAGAATATATACATACAATAGGCTATAATCAACGACAATACACAAGGGAGATTCTGCTTAGGTATAGCTTACATATACAGCTGCGGGCTGGCCTTAGTTTCGCTCTGATTAAGTCTAATGGAGCCTTTATATATATGAGCGGGCAGATGCTGAAGTTAATCCAATCAGTTGCGTTAACAATTTGTAATTGTAATTTCGGCAAACGGCAAGCCAATGCATACCATAGAACCCAACCTGGCTAGAGAAGGCTGTGGAGAGAGCGAGTGAGAGGGAGAGACCCCGTAACGGACGAACAAATAGCAGGGAAAATAATTCGCAATTCGTTGTCCTAGGATTAGTAGCTGCCCCCAATGGATCGATAGTAATTTAATCGTGCGCTAACACTCATATTCCAGTATGAAGCTCTCGGATGCTGAAGCCGTTGGCTTTGCTGCTCCTGCTGTTGCTGCTGCTGTTGCTGCTGCTGCTGCTGTTGCGGGTTGCTGATGCAGCGCTGTTGATCTGCCCAAATTTACTTGTGACAACATTGCGGTTGCCGATAATTTCCCATTGTATGTGAGGACGCTGCCGCCCCCACTGGGCAGGCCGTGCCCGTAATAGTTGAGCGCCGAGATTAGCGGTGCCTTGCCTGACCCACTCTGATGCTGACTACGCCGCTGTGGCTGCTGCTGCTGCTGTTGGTGCTTGGGGGCCATGTAGTCGGCCTGGCGCAGCGCAATGAATGTGTCAAAATTGTCCGCTGTCGAGGAGGCATTCGAGGTGCTCGAGTTGCGCCGCAGCTGCTGCTGCTGCTGTTTAGAGATGTGGTTGGGCAGCTGCAGCTTCTGCTGCTGCGACACGGACGAGTTCGAGGATGACGAATTGGACAGCGACGACGAGTTCAGCGAGTGTGCGGGCGGATATTGCTGCTGATTTGCGTAGTATTTGCGCAAATTCTCCAACATGTAGCGATTATTTGCGCTCGTATTGCTGTTTGCGTTTCCAGCTGATAGGCCAGCCACGGGCGTCGGAGTTGCCCCCCCTCCCTCTCCCGCTGCAGCAGCTGCTGCTGTTGTTGATGATGTTGCTGATCCCATGACACTAGGCGCTAGTCGCAGCTGATGCTGGTGCTGCTGCTGTTTGCTGCTGGTCGCATAGAGCGCATCGCTGGTTGGCCGAGCCAAAGCTACGTTAGCTGCCGGAATTGCGGTTGCTGTGGTTGGTGCTTCGACTGCTATTGCTGTTGCTGTTGCCGTTGCCGTTGCCGTTGCAGTGGCAGCAGCACGCAGTGTGCGCTCGACAAACTGACTCGTGGCTGCGACAGCCGCTGTGGGATAACTGCGCGAGTAGTGCGCCTCCATAAGGTCGGCGCGTCGCTGCTTGGCGGTGTGCAGCAGCTCCGGGTCGCCGCCAAAGCCGTAGTATTCGCCGTGCTCATACCCATGGTCCAGGTCGGCGCTCGGACGCAGCTGGCTGCCCCGCTCGATCCGTTCGAAGTCGCTTCGACTGCGTTGGAAGTGCGCCAAGTAGCTCTCGCCACCACCTAGAGGAGCTGGCGCCTCCGCCACCACCACCGTCTCCGGCTTCTGCCTGTCGTCCTGTCGCTGCAAATGCTGATTGAGTGATTGATAGAATGTGCTCTCGGCTAAATTCTCATTATACGATGTCGCCAGCAGCTGCTGCTGCTGCTGCTGGCGCTGGTACCAATCAGCGTGCTCGTCGCACTCGTTGACGTTGACGCGTATGCGAATGTCGCGCGCCAAATAATCCGGCTCGTTAGTGGCCACTAGATCCTCGTTATCAGCGTCGTCCTCATCGTTGTCGTCGCGTCCTTCAGCTTCGCCCACTGCTTGCGGGTCCTCCTCGCCGTCGTAGTAGAAGAAACGCGCCGACTTGGCGCTCTCGGCCAGCAGCAGGTCCTCGCTCTCCTCCAGTGCCAGTGCATAGCTGCTCAGATTATCAAAGTAATACTCACACATTTTATCCGGATGCTCGTAGCGCAGCTTGAGCGCAGACTCCGGATCCTGCTGCTGCTGCTGCTGCAGCTGCTCCTGCTCCTGCTCCTGCTCCTGCTGTACATTCAGCAAACTCGCTTCAGTCCTTTTTGGCACTGTGGGCCCGCTGAAGACGGAGGCATAGTCCGAGCTGCTCAGTGAGTCCGAGTGGAAGGCCGCCTTGCTGCGACTGGCGGCACGTGCGGATATTGGCAGAGTTCCCAGATTCTCGTAATTGGCCGCCATCTGGCTGTGGGCCTGCGACTGGCTCCGCTTGTGGCGTCGCCGCGGCGTGCCTGCCGCTGCCGGCCTGCTCTCCGTTTCCGTTTCTGTTTCAGTCTCGCGGATGCGCTGGGCACTGGCCAGCGCTCGGCGCTGGGTGCCGCTAATGCGGCCCACCGAGTGCGCCGACTTCTTGCTGCTGCCCAGCTGCTGCTCGAAGTTCTGCTCCAGATAATGCTCCAGATAGTGCAAGTTCTTGCTGAGGTCAATCTCCGACTTGTAGCTCTTGTAGATGGTCGCCTGCTTGCCGGCGGCGTGGGCAGCCGCGCAGCGCGACTCGTAGCTGGAGATGTGCGCCCGATCGCTGATGAAGCGGAAGCTCTCGTCCTTGGCTAGCGTGTGGAAGCCACTGAACTCTCCGCCGTTGCTGCTGCTGGCGTCGCTGCTCGCCTTGAAGTTGCGGCACTTGTCGCGAATCTTCTGGATGCCCTGCTTCGTCTTGGCCTGCAGGCGCTCGAAGTAGTTGGACTTGGGTGTGGTGGAGACATGGAGTCGCGGCCTGTAGGGCGTGTGTTGAATGTCGTAGCCACCACTGCCCGCGGCGCGCATGCTCTGTATGCTCTGCGTACGGTTGGGGTAGCGGTAGCTGAGCTTCAGCTTGGGCAGCGAGGGCGACTCCTCTGCCTTGTGCAGCCGGCGTAGCGAAAGCTGCTTAAAGATCGCCTTCGAGCGCTTTGGCTTCTGCGCCGTGCTGCTCGAGCTCGCCTCCTGGCTAAAGTCCTGCCGTTCAAAGCGGCGCACGGGCAAGCCATGCAAGAACTGCTGCTGCTGGCTGGCTGCACTGGCATTGGCATTGGCATTGGCAGTGGCCTGTCTGTCGAAGAGTCGGCGCAGACCCTTGCCGCTGCGCTGCGGGCGAGCGGAGCTGGAGCTGCGCAGACGCGGGTTGACGCCCAGCGTGAGGATCTCATCGTCGTGGAAGATGGAGAACGGATTCGTGATAACCGTCGAGCTATCGGCCACAAGGCTGCTTATGGATCTAGTCTTAATCTTACTCATACCCTGCTTACAGCTACCTAAGGCTAAGTTATGCTTACGGTCTAATACAACTACAACTTTGGCTTCATTGTGTTGGTGTTGGTGTGGGTGCTGCTGTTGGTGTGTGTCTTGCTGCTGCGCGCGCGTCCACAGATCCGCTTCGGATCTGTGCCGACGCAGTTGACGATGCAGGCGCCGCAACTCGCGCAGCGAGTTGCTCTGCTTGCGAAAGCGGTAGAACGGATTGTTAATGCTCAGCTTCTGCAGCAGCAGCTGCGTCTCCTCCGCACTCAGCTGCCCCTCGACTGGCTTTTTGTCGTCTCTGCTCGAATTGAGATCGGCTCCCCGACTACCTAGCTCGCTATCCAGCTCCTCGCTGGTCCCATTCAAGTTCAGCTGAGTTTTACCTGCAATAGCCAGCGGCTTTGGCTCGCGGCTCAAATTGTTCTCTGGCAACTGTTGCTGCTGTTGCTGCTTCTGCTTGTTGTTGCTAGATCTGCTGCTGCTCTTGTTGCTACTGTTCTTGCTACTATTTAGCGTACTGGCTAGGCTTAGGCTATGGGAACTGTTGCTACTGGCAAGCCGATCAGCCAGCATGTTGTTGCTATTGCTATTGCTGTTGCTGTTGCTGTTGCTGTTGCTGGCTAACTCTAATGTATTGTTATTACTACTATTGGTCAGTGTTGCAGTTGCAGTCGTTGTTGCTGTTGTTGTTGTTGTGTTATTTATACTATTATTGTTGTTGTTTGTGTTTGTGTTTGTGTTGGTGTTGGTGTTGGTGTTGGCATTGCTATTATCATGTTCATGTTTATGTTCATGTTGTTGTTGTTGTTGTTGTTGTTGTAGGGCTTGCTGTTGTTGATAGGGAAGCTCGTTGCTTTCGTTATCAACTGCCTGCTAGACCCTAGTGGGCGGTTGTAATATCATTGCAGCCATGCGTACCTTCATTGCCTCCGGCGATCCATGTCCCGGATATTGTTGCTGTGGATGCTGCGAGGCTGCGTGCAATGCCGCTGCTGCGGCAGCTGCCGCCTGCTGCTGTTGTTGCTGCTGCTGCTGCTGCTGCTGCTGCTGCTGTTGCTGGTGATGATGGAAGCCGGCGGGCGTTGTGTAAATCGAATCACCTTGGGGCCCACTGGTGCTATCCGACCGTGATTTCAAATCAGCCTTCTCGCTGCGGGCGAAAATCAAACAAGAGAATCCAAAAGAAATTGTTATCGAACTTTTTTCTAATAAGGCCGAGAGAGACAGAATTGTGTAGGGTAGATAGTATATGTTGGCAATGATGTAGGATGATGTAGGACAGATAAAAGATGTTGGGTATGAAATGTTAAGCTTTGCTATGTCTATGAATATAAATCTCTGATTATATATATAGTTTAATATTTGTCTATGATCGAACAATCGTTAAATTTAATAGATCTTCCAGCTCGGAACGCTCTTGACTTTTCCTACATATTTCATGGCTAGAAATATAGTTAATGTTCAAAATATATGTTTGAGCACAGTACAAAGCAAACTCAAATTTAATCGGGACATTTGAGGCTCTCGACAAACAAGTTCAATGCATTAAAAAAGCCAGAAATAACTAAATGGAAATTTGTGGGCAATTCTGCAGCTCAGCTGCATTTTTTCCTATGCATTTCACAGGCAAATCATTCCAATTTGAATTTTTTTTTGTCCTGCTGTTCTAGAACTGAAAAATGCCTGAATTGCTGCCAGCGTCTAGATCGCAAATCTTGGACTTTAAAACGTCAGATCTGACGCGAAAATAGCTAAAGTATCATCACTGATCAACATGAAGTAAAGCAATTTAATGAACTTAAGTTAATTAAATTAAATTCAATTAATCAATCAATTAATCAATCAAATAATTCAATCACTTTTTCTTTAAATTCAATAAATTAATTATATTCAATAAATTAATGAAATTAATTAAATTATTAAAATTTATTAAATTAAATAAATTTATAAAATTATTTACTTAATTAAAGTGCCTAATTATTTAATCTGCTCTGGATAATACTTCAATATTAATAATTTTTAATAGTTAATAATAAATATTTAGTTACTGTATATATAGTATATAGTATATATATATACAAATACATATTCGCAATAGTTTTTTTAATTTATCTACTATATCATAACTTGCTGACATCTATTCTAGGGCATTTTGGAGTCCAGCATAGAATAGTTGCGATTGGCTCTAATTTGCTGCCGTTTGATTGGCATATTTCATGGCAATCGCACATCTAAATATCCAGCTATTTCGTGTGCCCTTTGGCAATGCGGACGTCGCCTGGGTGTGGCGACGGTTGTTGGTTATTAAATCCCAAGCAGGGCCCTCGGGGGAGTTGGCGTTTGACAAAATCTTTCGCTACGCTTTGATTGATACAAAAATTGTATGAATTTGGTTGTTAGTTGTTTGGGGCCCAGTTCGGCTTGCATAAATAATGAATGCCGCTGGAAATGTGACTGTGGCGCTACCAGCCATGCTTATAACGGAAATTCAAAATCCATTTCCGCTAAACCAACGCACAAAAACTATTCTTTGCAATTTTTGACTCGTGTGTGTGTGCGTGTGTGGGTGTGTTGTCCGAGAGGGAGTTCCATAAACGAAATATGGTAATTTTTAAGTGGGCAACCGGGCGAAGAGAAAGAGGAGCCGGCACAGCCGCGAGCCAAATAACTGCCACAGCCTCATAACTCATGTCAGGACAAAATGAGAGGCGGCAATGAGCGATTGTTAAGGGGCGTGTTTCGCATTGTCGGCATGCGTGCGTGTGTGTGTGTGGGTGCATGTTTGTTTGACGTTGCGCGTATAACAGCGAAATATTTTCCAAAAGCCGACTTTGCAATATTGAATATATAATATAGCATAGAATATTTCATACAGTGCACAATCACAAGCTGCGCATTATTCATGGCCGAGCACGTATGTATGCGGGTGGGGGCGAGCATGTGGCCAATCGGGACGCATAAATTGGCATGCCAGCGCCACCTGTTGGCTGTTGGCTATAACCTGCATTGCTTTCGCCTTTCATAAAAATTTACCATAACCGGCCATTTGTTGTTCGCTCTGGGTGTCTGTCATGTGTGTGTGTGTGTGTGTGTGTGTGTGTGGTATGTGTTTCGCTTCAACTTACCTGTCCTTATCCGATGATTTATAGCCGGCGGAACCTGCAAAGGGGAGTGAAAATAATATATATGAGAACTGCTTCGCTTGAACGTATTTTGCACAAAATATAATTTTATATATATATGTATATATATAAATATAAAATACAGTATATGTAGTCGATTTGTGAATTATGCCAACAAAAACAGGACACTTTAAACTGAGTAAAAGCCAAGCTTACGGACATATGTGACAGACAGACAGAGCGAGAGAGAGAGAGACGGACAGACAGACAGATGTCTGCAGATACAGATACATCTGCCTTGGCTAAATTTTGACAAATGTGCCGTAAACCTATTGATGGCCAAGAGGTGTTAAGTTGGCTTAAGCCCGGCCGTGGGCCCGGGGTAATTTTGATGGATTTCGACAAGCTCCCGTTGTATCTGAGTGTGTGGAAGAAGGATCTGTCAAACGCTATGCGATAACTTGGCAATTGGCGCCAGCTGCACAATTTTCACGTCTGTTGCTGCTGTTTGGAAATTGACATTTTGATTGACAGCTGAAAAATTGCACGCGCCGTGCTATTTGGGATTTGGCCTAAATTAGAACTCAAGTTGGCGGTCTACAGCTGTATTTCAGCGAACAGGCCAATTGGCTACTACGAGTCCCTAAACGCATTCTCTGTAGCCCGGCTCTGTGGAACTTTCGCGAATCTCCTTGAGCAAGTTTTTAAACAAAAAGTTTTCTATTTCTCGCTTTTTTTTGCCGGCAAATTGTTTTCCTTTTGCTGTTTTGTAAATTGTTTTTACAAATGTGCATTTTAATTGCGCCTTCAGAGCAAACTTTTGCGACTCGATTTTGATTTCTAATTAGGCGAGTCCTCCCCTCTTCCTAGTTCCAGTATCCTGACGACTTTAAGCAGACGCATTTACAGCCTGAGAACAATAAAAAATATATATGTACAGCCAAATATATATGTATTATTGTTGGTCCTTAAAGGACCTTAACCCTTTTGTGTAAGCCAGCTGACCGCAGGCGTTGGCGGTGCAAAACTCGCTAATGAATATTTTATGAGATTTATTTGAGTTTCAAAGAAAAAAGAAAGTACGAATAAAAGGAGCATCAGAAAACAGAATAGAAAAGTAAATAAAAGGCGCGGTTTTCTACTTTTTTTCCCGCTCTGCTCAGTTTCTGTTGTTTATGTCTATGTTTTGGCTTTGGTGCAAGTTTTTGTGTTTTTGCAATTAGTATGACAGCAAAATGTAGTCATGCCAGGCGCCAGCAGTAAGGTTCAACGCCATCTGGCGGCATAATGGGGCAAATGCTTTAATTGCTGCGACGCGCGTTCCCTTTGAAGCGCCGCGTAATTAATATGCGTCCCTCTTTGAGAGCTGGCAATTGTTTGGCCCAGCTGCAATTGTTGTCCCCATGTTCCTGTTTCGCATTGAGCGAATCGAGTTTATCATTTTTAATGAGCGGCTTCCCTTTCGACTTACCCTTGAAGCAGCACTTTTTGCTCTTTACGGCGTAGATGCAGAGACAGATGAGGATCAGAATGGCGGCCATGCAGCCGCCGGCGACGCCCAGCAAATAGCTCATCTCCAAAGGTTCTGCGGCAAGTGTTCCCATAATTCAATTGTCGTCGACGATGTTCGAATGCGGTGTGGCAAGCATAAAAGGAATTTTCGATTGTATAGAAGGTTCGATTTTAATTGAGGTAATTGATTATGAATTAATATATGAATAATATTATGCATGCGGTGTGAAATTAAATTCTTAGATGACAATTTGTGTTCCACTACAGGATTGTAAGGTGGAAGAGAATAGAGCATCATAAGTAAGATAATATTACATCTAAAACTCTTTTATCTTCCACGGAAAAGTATTGACAGTGTGAGTTAACTAAAGTGTAAAAGTATTGTAAAATAAAGAAAACACTATGCACCTGCAAACGTACCCTCCACAATCAAATGAATGGCATGGCGATCGGTGCCGCGCTCGTTCTCCACTACCAGATAGTAGGGGCGCGAGTCGTGCTCATCTGTGTGGTGAATGTGCAATGTGGACAAGTAGCAGTCTTCGCGTGTATCCGTGATCATATCATCAGCACGAAAGCGATCTGGAAAGAAGACGGTTGGATATTTGTGAACATAATATAATATAAATATGAATATATAATATAATATATAATATATAATATATAATATATAATATATCATATTTAATATATAATATATAATATATAATATATAATATATAATATATAATATATAATATATAATATATAATATATAATATATAATATATAATATATAATATATAATATATAATATATAATATATAATATATAATATATAATATATAATATATAATATATCATATATAATATATAATATATAATAATATAACAATTTATCATTAAAATTTGCCAGTCAATAAATAATTCAAACAATGAACAATTAATGGACAACGATTAGGAGTCGAAGCTGAGTGCGGTTTGGCGTGCAATGCGCTTTACTTGATTCCTGTCGTGGCCAAGCATGCCGGATTACACGCACGGAGAGGCAGACGGGAACAGATGGACTGCAGCCCTGACGGCAGCCAGACGGATGCGCACGCAGACAAGCTGAAAATGAAGAGTAATGTGCTAGATTTGCTGCTAGCTGAAGCTGGAGATGGATCAGCACAGCAGTAGCTGCAGTTGCAGCTGCAGCTGCACAAAATACGTTATGCCGCTCAGTTTAAACTGAAAAACGAGCTGCATATGGGTAGAGCGGGCACGGCGTCTCCCTGTCAGTTGCTAGCCGGGATTACCGGCATCTGACAAGCGTGGGAAGTCTGCTTGAGCATCGACAACAGCAGACGAGCAGCAAGGGAGGCTACGTCCAACTCAACTGCCAATGCTAATGCCACATTACACCAGCATGCTGGTGGCATTCGTCTGATTTTGGCATCGAAGCTGCCGACTGGTGGACATGTAATTTGTCTTGATTTGTGCGTTGTCCTGCTGTCTGCCGTTTAGTCACACGTAGCACGTTCGACGTTTGTTCAGTGTCAAATTTGCGGAAAAGGTTTGCTAATGAGCACTCAAGCGAGCTCCAGACATACACACACTTTCCCCCTTGAATGTGCGTGACGTGCAGTGCGTTAATTGAGTTGCGGCTTATTGAAAAAGAAAAACTTCATGCAAGCATCTAATTGTATTTTCATTAGCTGCCCAACGAAGCGCACACACCTATGCCCGTGCCGGCCTCCAGACGCAAAGAGCCCCACTCCCAGGCCACAAGTTGTGGGCGTGGATCCGCACAGACTACCATTGTAAGGCTGGCTGGCTCGCCGCGCTTAACAGAAACTGTGTGCATGGAAGGATGCAGTCGAAGCACTTGCGGGGCACCTGAAAAATATAACAAAATTCATAAATTACTCAATGGTCATGTATGGCAAGTGTAAAGTTATATAAAATATTTATATGGTTCAATATATCAATATATCAATATATCAATATATCAATATATCAATATATCAATATATCAATATATCAATATATCAATATATCAATACATCAATACATCAATACATCAATACATCAATACATCAATACATCAATACATCAATACATCAATACATCAATACATCAATACATCAATACATCAATACATCAATACATCAATACATCAATACATCAATACATCAATACATCAATACATCAATACATCAATACATCAATACATCAATACATCAATACATCAATACATCAATACATCAATACATCAATACATCAATACATCAATACATCAATACATCAATACATCAATACATCAATACATCAATACATCAATACATCAATACATCAATACATCAATACATCAATACATCAATACATCAATACATCAATACATCAATACATCAATACATCAATACATCAATACATCAATACATCAATACATCAATACATCAATACATCAATACATCAATACATCAATACATCAATACATCAATACATCAATACATCAATATATCAATATATCAATATATCAATATATCAATATATCAATACATCAATACATCAATACATCAATACATCAATACATCAATACATCAATACATCAATACATCAATACATCAATACATCAATATATCAATATATCAATATATCAATATATCAATATATCAATATATCAATATATCAATATATCAATATATCAATATATCAATATATCAATATATCAATATATCAATATATCAATATATCAATATATCAATATATCAATATATCAATATATCAATATATCAATATATCAATATATCAATATATCAATATATCAATATATCAATATATCAATATATCAATATATCAATATATCAATATATCAATATATCAATATATCAATATATCAATATATCAATATATCAATATATCAATATATCAATATATCAATATATCAATATATCAATATATCAATATATCAATATATCAATATATCAATATATCAATATATCAATATATCAATATATCAATATATCAATATATCAATATATCAATATATCAATATATCAATATATCAATATATCAATATATCAATATATCAATATATCAATATATCAATATATCAATATATCAATATATCAATATATCAATATATCAATATATCAATATATCAATATATCAATATATCAATATATCAATATATCAATATATCAATATATCAATATATCAATATATCAATATATCAATATATCAATATATCAATATATCAATATATCAATATATCAATATATCAATATATCAATATATCAATATATCAATATATCAATATATCAATATATCAATATATCAATATATCAATATATCAATATATCAATATATCAATATATCAATATATCAATATATCAATATATCAATATATCAATATATCAATATATCAATATATCAATATATCAATATATCAATATATCAATATATCAATATATCAATATATCAATATATCAATATATCAATATATCAATATATCAATATATCAATATATCAATATATCAATATATCAATATATCAATATATCAATATATCAATATATCAATATATCAATATATCAATATATCAATATATCAATATATCAATATATCAATATATCAATATATCAATATATCAATATATCAATATATCAATATATCAATATATCAATATATCAATATATCAATATATCAATATATCAATATATCAATATATCAATATATCAATATATCAATATATCAATATATCAATATATCAATATATCAATATATCAATATATCAATATATCAATATATCAATATATCAATATATCAATATATCAATATATCAATATATCAATATATCAATATATCAATATATCAATATATCAATATATCAATATATCAATATATCAATATATCAATATATCAATATATCAATATATCAATATATCAATATATCAATATATCAATATATCAATATATCAATATATCAATATATCAATATATCAATATATCAATATATCAATATATCAATATATCAATATATCAATATATCAATATATCAATATATCAATATATCAATATATCAATATATCAATATATCAATATATCAATATATCAATATATCAATATATCAATATATCAATATATCAATATATCAATATATCAATATATCAATATATCAATATATCAATATATCAATATATCAATATATCAATATATCAATATATCAATATATCAATATATCAATATATCAATATATCAATATATCAATATATCAATATATCAATATATCAATATATCAATATATCAATATATCAATATATCAATATATCAATATATCAATATATCAATATATCAATATATCAATATATCAATATATCAATATATCAATATATCAATATATCAATATATCAATATATCAATATATCAATATATCAATATATCAATATATCAATATATCAATATATCAATATATCAATATATCAATATATCAATATATCAATATATCAATATATCAATATATCAATATATCAATATATCAATATATCAATATATCAATATATCAATATATCAATATATCAATATATCAATATATCAATATATCAATATATCAATATATCAATATATCAATATATCAATATATCAATATATCAATATATCAATATATCAATATATCAATATATCAATATATCAATATATCAATATATCAATATATCAATATATCAATATATCAATATATCAATATATCAATATATCAATATATCAATATATCAATATATCAATATATCAATATATCAATATATCAATATATCAATATATCAATATATCAATATATCAATATATCAATATATCAATATATCAATATATCAATATATCAATATATCAATATATCAATATATCAATATATCAATATATCAATATATCAATATATCAATATATCAATATATCAATATATCAATATATCAATATATCAATATATCAATATATCAATATATCAATATATCAATATATCAATATATCAATATATCAATATATCAATATATCAATATATCAATATATCAATATATCAATATATCAATATATCAATATATCAATATATCAATATATCAATATATCAATATATCAATATATCAATATATCAATATATCAATATATCAATATATCAATATATCAATATATCAATATATCAATATATCAATATATCAATATATCAATATATCAATATATCAATATATCAATATATCAATATATCAATATATCAATATATCAATATATCAATATATCAATATATCAATATATCAATATATCAATATATCAATATATCAATATATCAATATATCAATATATCAATATATCAATATATCAATATATCAATATATCAATATATCAATATATCAATATATCAATATATCAATATATCAATATATCAATATATCAATATATCAATATATCAATATATCAATATATCAATATATCAATATATCAATATATCAATATATCAATATATCAATATATCAATATATCAATATATCAATATATCAATATATCAATATATCAATATATCAATATATCAATATATCAATATATCAATATATCAATATATCAATATATCAATATATCAATATATCAATATATCAATATATCAATATATCAATATATCAATATATCAATATATCAATATATCAATATATCAATATATCAATATATCAATATATCAATATATCAATATATCAATATATCAATATATCAATATATCAATATATCAATATATCAATATATCAATATATCAATATATCAATATATCAATATATCAATATATCAATATATCAATATATCAATATATCAATATATCAATATATCAATATATCAATATATCAATATATCAATATATGAATATATCAATATATCAATATATCAATATATCAATATATCAATATATCAATATATCAATATATCAATATATCAATATATCAATATATCAATATATCAATATATCAATATATCAATATATCAATATATCAATATATCAATATATCAATATATCAATATATCAATATATCAATATATCAATATATCAATATATCAATATATCAATATATCAATATATCAATATATCAATATATCAATATATCAATATATCAATATATCAATATATCAATATATCAATATATCAATATATCAATATATCAATATATCAATATATCAATATATCAATATATCAATATATCAATATATCAATATATCAATATATCAATATATCAATATATCAATATATCAATATATCAATATATCAATATATCAATATATCAATATATCAATATATCAATATATCAATATATCAATATATCAATATATCAATATATCAATGTATCAATATGCCAATGTCAATATGCCAATATGCCAATATGTCTATATGTCTATATGTCTATATGTCAATATGTCAATATGTCATAAATCATTTTTTTGTTTGATAAATATTGATATTTTGCCTTCAGTTCAAGTATGTTTCTCACACAGATCTTAACTCTTTAAAACTGGATGCCTCTATATTGAAGAGCGTCATGTATGTATTGTATATACTACACTCAATATATATATTCTTTTATATTTAAAAGGAAATTATGGCTTTCCCCATCTGTCTAACTGAATGAAAATATTTTTTTAGAGCTACAAAAGTAGACTTGAAAATATAAATCGGAACAAGTACCTTCGGCTAAGCGAATTTCTAATGTCTCTGGCCAGTTTGAAAGTTTGGCCAACAGTTTGACAAACTTTTATGCCTGCAGGGTATTTGAAAGTCGTGAGCGCGAAGCTGCACGTAATGAGCTAAGCTTTTTTTCAATTTATTTTTTAGCTGTTGTCAGTTAACTAGTTCGTTAGTTACTTTACAGGCACACACATACACTTGAATATATGTTCATATATGTGTATGCAGCAAGCGTGGACACAGTTCTTTTTTCATTTTTTATTTTTTCCACAGACATATAAAGGATATAGCACTTTTTTCCTGGCTGGCTCTGCTAAATTGCTCGTGTCCTTGGTTGGTCATAAATTATGTACGTGCTGTGGTATTCAGCACTAAATTTAAATATATATGTTGCCCTCACTGCCCCTCCTCCTCTCCCCTGCCCCCTCCGTCTCTTTCTCTCACTGTTTGTCTCTCTATTTCGGTTTTTTTATGTTTAGCTACTCGACGCTTGCTCGCGGCTGTGTTGGTCATGGCTGTTGTTCTATTTTGCCGCGCTTCTGCGTTCTTCATTTTTTTGTTGCCTGCATTTTTATACTCTATTTTTTTTTTTTGTTGCACACTTTTTCGCTTTTTATCCTTGTGGTCATAAGTTCATTTTGATTTTGTGTTACATTTTGGTTTAGTCTGTTGCCAGCGCCAGTTGCCGCTCGCTAAATTTGCAGCGAGACCAACGGCGCCTGCAGCCTAAAATTGAGGCCGGGGGAAGCTTCCGACTAGTGGAGTGGGAGACACTGAGGGAGAGAGCGACAGAAAAGGAGAAGCAGGACGGCAGTAAGGAGGATGCGTTACGTGGGGGCATTGGCGAAATCGCAGGCGCTTAAAATGGTTTCGACGCGTTTTCCGGTTGCAGTTTTTAATGGAGTTTTGTGTTATTTTAAGTGAGCATTAGTTTCTCGGAGAATACGCGACGAAGATGTGCAATAGAAAGAGACAAATAGAGAGGGAGAGAAAGAGAGAGAGAGAGAGAGAGAGAGAGAGGAATATTAAAGGCTAACAAACTAGCAACACACGTTGAGTTGTTGCTTTTAACGTGGCTGTAAATTTGCAAATGGCCATCGGTTTTCTCTTGCGATCTATTGTTGCTCGTATATCCTCAGATTTACAAAATTTATATTTGTGTACATTAATAAATCAATAAATAAATATACATACATATATACATACATATAAATGCATACCCATACACTGAGAGAAACACAGACAAATAAAGGTTTAGCTTCACCTTTTTTCTAAAAGACAGACAAAGCAGATAAAGCTGAGCTTTATTACGGCATTAATACTACTTATATATATACATACATTGTGTATGTATTCATATAAATAAATTGATATGTATTCGCCATATAATTCAAATTACATTTTTAAATATTTTTAACTTCAAATCAACGTAGAGCGTAGAGCGGCGATATTTCTCTCTCATTTTCCGTAGTATTTATATATGTATATATTATAATTATTAAATAAGCCTTAGCTCAATTAGTTCAATTATCTAAAAATACTTAAAATTCTGATCTTTAATAATTAGGCAAATAAATTCATATATAAAGATCTTCTTGAATTAGTGATATTTACAAAGAAATAAAAAATGTCTACAATGCATCTTTAACTGGCAAGGGAAGTGCTCAAATAAGTAATAAATTATGTTAATTTGCCTGCTTTAAATTTCCAAATTTAAAAGGAGAGATTTGATCTCCAATATCAAAAATGTTTTTTTGTCTTGTACTTTTTCTATACCGAAAAGGCTTTTTGTACGTTTAGTGGTAGTCGATGTTGTTATTATTGGCCATCAGCTTAGCCAACAGTTGCTCAGCCAGTCGTAACTCAGTTTGGAGTAACTTCCATACATATATTCCGTACATGACTTTTTTGCTGGCGACAGTTGTGCCAGCTCGTATTTTGTGGTGTTGCGGGTTTTGCGGCTGCCCGACAGCAACATGTGCATAAAAAGAGCTGTGTGTAGAGGGATGCATGGTCCACACTTACCCACAACTTGAAGGGACACGGGGTCGGATATGGCCACCCGCTCCTGGCCGTTGATGTAGCTGGTGGCGCGGCACTCGTATTCGCCTTGGTACTCGTAGGTGACATTGTCGATGACCAGGCGCGGCTCATTTCCGCGCTCCACGTACTTCGAGCCGTGGGAGATTCTGCAAGTGGAAATCAGAGAAACATCAATGGAAAAGCTGCTCAACAGAGGTGGGAGCAAGGCAAAGACGTCGCATGTTCCGAAGCGTTTCGCCTTGCTCTTTACGCACATATTTTTATATCTTCTTTTTTCTGACTGTCAGCTTTTTGAGCTGCAAATCATTTGGGAAAAATGCAACAGCTACAATGCAGCTGAACCGGAGGGGGAAAGGAAAAGAGAAAAGGGGCTGCTGCAAGTTTTGTGCAGCAATATTGAAAATTGCGTTTGTGGGCGAAATATTTTTGTTGCTTTTCGTTGCAAGCAAAAAATATTTGATACATTTTTTAATATGAGAAATGCCTTTTATGTTGCGAAATGCTTTCAGCTCAGCTTCGACACAGCTACAGTCACCCACCCGATTTTGGCCACAGCTTTGGGTCGTGTCGGTGCGGGGTCACAGCCGAATTCCTTTGATATGTGCACATAGTTTTGCTTGGCTCGATACTCTGTGCACGGAGAGCATGTGTCGCCAGCTTAAAGCACCAATTAAAGTAGCTTTGAAGCGGCACAGCGACGCTCACTCGTCGCAATTAGAAGCAATAAATTTGAAAGCCATTTAAATGCAAATCCTGCCACACACACAAATGAAGTCGCAAGAATTCGATGAAAAAAGCGAAGCACAAAGCACTCGCTACTTTGGCTATTCAGCGAGCCTCACCGTCGAAATTTTTCACGTAAATCAAAGTGACATGCCTTTCCTATGCCTCAATTCCCCTGGGGCTCCTCCTCTAGCAAATACATTTGCAAAGCCAAGTGGCGGCCAGTTGTGTGGTTGCATTTGCATGCCGGCGGTTGAGCTGGCTGTTGGCCAGCAGCGGTCACAGCGCCTTCGGCGTGCCAGCCACCTCGGCATAGGTAGCCTGTCAGCAGTGCACACCATTGATTTATTGCACACACACACACACACACACACCCACACACATATATATATATATATATATATATATGTTGCTCCTTGTTGGTTTTGCTTGGCACGCGCCATTTAACGTGTCTTTGGTTCGAGGAGGACGACCGTGGAAATTAGTTTTCAACAATTGACATTTAATTTCTGATAAACACGCGCGGGCACGCTTCATTAAGTCAACACGCCAGCGCGTGGCATGTGGCATTTGTTATTAGAACTTGACGCGCTAGCGAATCAGCTTAAGCAGAGCTCGAGCCCACACACAGCCGAACAGACACTCTCTGACTGAGACATT
Organism: Drosophila fulvimacula; assembly: GCA_035045555.1. Classification (NCBI taxonomy): domain Eukaryota; kingdom Metazoa; phylum Arthropoda; class Insecta; order Diptera; family Drosophilidae; genus Drosophila; species Drosophila fulvimacula. Next base: position 1,125,935 of record JAWNOX010000010.1, on the reverse strand, counting down.
CATATGTCGTATGAGTAGCTGTAGGGGGGAAATACAAACAAATGAAATCACAAATCACGTACAGGCTGCTTGTCGGCGTCTGATCTGAGCACTGAGTTTGACTTTATGGCATGCAGCAACACGACAAGGGAGAGGAATGACTGGAGAGAGCGGTAGAGCTGGAGAGATGAGGGGCTGCAGGGCGGGGCACGTGCTGCAGACTTTTTCGATTCTTTCAACATGACGAGCTGCTGCCTGTTGAATGGACAAACGAACCTACGAAAGGACGGATGAGTGTGCCACTGCTTTGCATATTAATGTACCCAGGAGCTGCAGAAGCATGCTGCACTGGAGTCTGCCACAGTAAATTGTGGCGGCCACCAACTACCTAGCAGAGTGGCAGCCAAAAGGCAGGCGAAAATGAGACAAAGGGTACTGAAATTGCTAATTAAAAAATTGTTGCTATAAAACTCAGTAGAGCTTTATGTAGTTGCATCACCTTGCTTATAAATTAGTTGGCCTCACTGAATTACTGTCGGATGCTTTAGTATTAAATATGCTCTATATAAATATAGAATGAATAGTACTCTAATTTAATTAAATTTTGCAAAAATAAACTAATAAATATATTTATTATTTATTATGTATAAATGTGTTATATTTTAATAAATTAAATATTCATTTAATTAGTTAAAAAAGTTCAAGATACAGGGAAAGATTATTTTGAAAAGGCCTAGCTTGTTAGAGATCCTATCCGCTCGAGACTTGTCCGCTTTATGCCTTTCACTCACTCTGCTTTGCAGCTAATTAAATGACGCAAAGCTCAAGTGTCACAAATTCGACTGTTGGGCGTGACCGCAGAGCTATGCGAATTAATAGCAGCTGCTGCAGCAGTCACTGCTGGGCAGGAAGTTCAGCCGCATACAGGAAATTTAATTTTTTTTTTCTATCTCAATTCAAGTTTATTATCATATTTGTATATACTTTGTAACTCAGTGTCTTTATTCACGGAATATTTAAAAATTCGTGTAAGCTCAAAAATGAATTAGCTTTATTAATATTATACTTGTCGTTATGTGGGATTTTGCACTTAAGTGTCGGATGGCTAAGGAATTTAATTTGGCTATGACTACAACTTTTTTTTTTACTAATTAGTACTATAATATTAGAATAACTACTATCAATAAGCTGAAAGTTCTTGACTCTGGTCCAGTAAATTTTTTTTTTCATAATCATAAATGATAGAATTGAGTAGAACAAAATTTATCTGTAAATTTACCGCGGTAAAGAAAAATACTATCAGATCAGTCTTGTCGACCAACGAGATCTATCAATCATTGTCGTTGATAACGGTAACGTGATGAATGAACGATAGAACTATCGATAGTTAAGAAAGAGACTTAGTGGGCCGATGTGGATTTATGTGAATTATTCAGAATAAAGAAAAGAAATCTTAGAGCCGTTCAAAAATGGTTCCTGACTATTATAATGTTAAAATGTTAAGATTAAACTTATTAGAGTACAATTTTGCGTAAGCAATAAGTGTAAAATAATTTCCTTTAAAATAAATAAGTCGAAACAAATATCCAATTTGCTTTTGAGTGCAATATTACACATTCGTCATGTGAAGTATGTCAACATGTTGCAGGAGATTAATGAAGCAGCTGCATATTAATGTTTTATTTGCGCAGTCCACAGATATTGAGTCTATAAAGAGCGAATGGAGTGCCGCATCCTTTGGGAGTGCTCGGCGCAGAGTAAAGCAAGCTTAAAGCATGAGAGCTGTGTGAAAGCGGCGACACCCGAAAATACGCAGCACAAAAATTCGTGTTGCCTTCACTTGGCAGTAAAGGTAAAGGGTACTCACCTCTGGACCCATTTGTAGGCAGGCATGGGATTACCATCGGCGACGCATTCGAAGGCGGCCGGACTGAAGAGCGGGGCAGTGGTGAGGCGATCCGGGCCGGCTGAAATAATTTTCGGTGGATCTATGGCAGAGTAAACAGAAGAAGCGACCGTCAATACAAAATTAAGCAAAAGTTAGCAAAGCAAAATGCTGCAACAACAGCAACGAACGTGGCCAAGATAAATACTGAACGGGACTCACATTTCACGTCCAACTGCACCGACAGCTGCTCCGAGGTGCCCACTGAGTTCTGTGCCTGGCAGGTATACAGTCCGGCGTCTCGCCGTCCAACAGGACGCAATTGCAGCGTTTCCTAGAAAGAAAGGCAAAGGAACAGAGCGAGAGTACGATAGAGAGAGTTAGCAATTTAATACAATTACAAATTTCTGCTACACTTAAGATAAATACGGCGAGAGACGTCGAAATTTCGTAGCAACATAAACAACAAGCTGGCAAGGAGCCTGCCAGGATATCATTTGAAGGGGGTGAAAGAGGTACTGAGAGAGGGAGGGAGAGGAAAGGGCTGGCTTGCTAGCTCACCTGCAAGCTGGCTATCTCGGAGCGTCCGGCACGTCGCCAAACGATGCTGGCCGGTGGATTGGCATCGGCCACGCAGCGCAGCACAAGCGCATCCTTATCCTCTTCCAAGTCGATTTCCGGTGAGCCAATTAGACGAATGGTTGGCGCATCTGCAAAGTGCACAAGCAAAAGAGAGAGGGAGAATTAAAAAGAGTGTGAGAGCGATAGAGCGATAGAGCGATAGAGAGATAGAGTAAGCAAAACAAGCAGCAAGAAACAAGTCAACAACAAGCGGCCAACGTCGAAGTTGTCCTTGTGCTCAGTCGTCTTGGGGCCAAAATCTTGAATTGCTTAACAAAACAGGAAATTGCTGCAAATTGTGGCTAATTGAATTGTTACAGCTGTTTGCAATGTCTTTTAACTTTTTTGACTTTAAGCCAAATGCAACTAAATGCAATCAGCTCGCCCGAAAAACAACATGTACTTCGTCTAGCCAAACTAGGGTCTAGAGCAGATTTGTAGCATTTTCGCGTATGTTTGTCTCACTTGTTTTTGCGACTTACACTTGACATCGAGGCGGGCCTCCACTGGCACCGATTTGGCCTCGTAGTTCTCGTGAAAGGCCACACAGCGCAGAATATCGCCGTGACGTTCCCGCATGGCGGACACCTGCACAACCGAGGTGGCTGACCAGGTGCGTGTATTATCGGGCTCGGTGGCATTCAGCTGCGGGTGTATAGGTGAGATTTCCTGGTCGCCTGTCGGGAGAGAGAGCAAATCGTTGAAATTAATTAACATGACAATGTCCGAGGCAGCCAGCTGGCCAGGATAACAAGTGCAATCAAAGGATAACAGCACCACCTTCCCTCCAAAGCACCAACGACACTTACCCAAATACCATTTGAGCGTTGCAGGCGGATTACCATAATGTGAAGCACATTTCACAGTTGCCACGGCGCCAGCGTCCACCGTGATGTTGTGCCCCGGCGGCAGTGGAGCGCTCTCGAACTCCAGACGTGGACGTTGTGGCGCCACTAAATGTGGGAAGAGAACGCAGAGGCAGAGATGAAATGACAAACACTGATTACTAATATGACTCAGGCTGCCGGCTATAAATGTCACCAGTACGAGGAGCCTAAGAACCAATTTAATTAAATCTCCCAGCTCGCGAGCCGCCCAAAGAGCTACGCTTTAAAGCTCGCTATTCAAATGTGCCTAATGCATTATATTATATTATATATATGTCGGAGAATGATACGATGAGTATGGTGAGCGATATGCACTATCGATTACCATCAACTGTGAGTGGCAACTAGGGTTAGTGAAAACCCTGATTGCTGAGTGTGGTCCGTGTACGTAGTGTTGAGAAGGATATGGCTGTCAGACGTTCGGTTGTCAGTATGTATATGTTATGTGGCTAAATCAATCATGTAGTTCGATCTAGACTTGAACGCCTTGAGCTTGTCAGCTACAAGAGCTAAAGGTTTTTAGTGTGAGAAAGAAGCCACAAATACAGTTAGATAATCATTTTAAAACCATAGAAAATAATCTCTTAATGGTTTTCAGGGTTTTATTACATCAGTGATAGCCGTTAGCCACACCGAAAACCATCTTATCATCCAAGTTTTACAGTTACATTACCCTAGACCACTTTTAGGGAAAATCCGAAAAAAATATATCCCAATGTATTTTCTACAATTTGACAGCTCTTAATATATATTATATATATTTCGTATAGAAATCAAAATTTTAAAATCATCAAATAATAATTGAAAATAGTTACAATTCCCGCCAGCCGCTAGATCATAATTCTTCCCGGTTTTTGTGTTTACAAAATTGTTAAATTCCCTCTGGCATTCGCAATTTCTCGTTAATTTATATAAAAATCGATAAATATTTTCGTTTCAATTGAGTAAAATCTTCATTTCATTTCTGATTAAATATAATAAATATTACATATTAACATAATAATATAAAATTATATGTATTCTATATTATATGTTCCTGAAAATAGTCTCCTTGCAGTTTCATATATATATATATTTTTTTAAACTTTTTCGTTATATTTCTATCGTACTTTGAGTTGTCAGCTAATAGTTTGCATCTGACTGACATCTAATTACACAAAAAAGAGAAAAGAAAACGTGACTTGGAAAAGGTGATGAGCCTTGCCTTTGTCTATGCCCAGATATGGAGTTTATTTAAAAATGCAGCTTAATCCGAGCTTAAGGATTCTCTTAACGACTATTTAATTGTAACGGATATGTGATATTACCCATATCATAGCGTGCCTATATAAATACTTCACTATAACATTTATCTTTATGCATATTTGGAGGATAGCCAGTTGCATCCTCGGGTCGCAGCCCAAATATTAATCATACGTTACGTTGCACGACTTCGATTTTGGATGCTGGATTAACACTCACCACGTACAACCAATCGCACCGGTTGACTTGTCAAAGCGTCTTGTGCGGTAAAATCACTGGCGGTCACTTGGCACTCCCAGAGGCCGTCGTCAAAGTCCAAGGTGGCCGAGCGTATCCATAGGGAGCAGTCGCCGCCGCTGGGCGGAGGCGGATGCAGATCCAGATGTAAGGCGCCATTTCCGCCCAAAGGACGTGCCCATTCGTATTTCTTCAGATAGATGCCCACAGGCTGTAAGGTAAGACAAGCAGAGAGAGAGAAAGAGAGAGAAAAAGAGAGAGAGAGAAAGGTTGCATTACTAAACCTGCTGAAACAATGGAAGATGATGATGATGATGACGATGATGAGGCTCAATTGTATCATGATGGTAAGCAGCTTGGCAATGAAATGGTGTGGGCGGTCCACTGGACAACGACATGTTCAGCATGTTTAACTTTTCGATGTAGTCAGGCGCATAATTTGGTCTACGCACACACACAAATACTCACCGACATAGAGATAGAGCGACAGAGTTTAGCTATTGAATGTCAGTGAACCAACCCAGTAACCTGCCATGTCCCGTCCCATTCGCTCACTCACTCACCCACCCACTCGCCTGCGCCAGCTAGCAGTCTGCTGCCATTTTCAACTACGTGTCGTTTAACTCCACTTACAGCAGCAGTCGTCCTCGCCGACGTCGTCTGGAAGCTTGTTGCCGTTTCTAAATTGGCATTAGTTTGTTTGCTAATTGGAAATTAAATTACAATTAGTGATCTTTGAGCGTGGCATCGTTCGCATTTAAGTATTTATGTCCTATGCAACGCCCCCTCCTACTCGTACCTAATTGCGTTTTCGTTGTCCAGTTGTCAGTTCGTTTAGCCCTTTAAACATTGTCTCCTCTCCTAATGGGGTTAATTAATTGCTGTCGCCGCAAATGCTTCCTTTATGAAAACATCAATTGGCTCAGGTGTGCTGCCACAGTCCTAATTAATTATTGGATATTTTCGCTAAATGAAAATAAATTCGATAACGCGACAAAGAGCAAATGCTATGCTCGAATCGCTCTGTCCACGAATATTATTCGTATTCTGTGCTCGTACAGGCGTATATAATAAATGTATTCATTTGCATTCGACATTAGCTTCGGGCAGAGGCGTTTCCATTCGAGACTTATTTAAATTATTATCTCGTTTTCTTTTTGACATTTTTCGGGCTACTATCTCGGCGAGCCATCGTGTGTGGTCGTCAGCTGCAGCTAACCTAGGTTAAGCGACTATATACCTTTCTCGCTCTTTCTCTTTCTCTCTCTCTCTGTCTCTTCTCCCTCTCTCGCTCCATGTTAGCCATTGATGGCAAAGAGCTCGGACAATTGTCAAAATAACAATTTTGGAAGCCACCAAATATTTTGTTGTCTCCAACTTGCTAATCCTATGTGTGTGTGTGTGTGTGTGTGGCTGTATTGTGTGTGTGAATTGGCATGGGTGTGGTAAACGCCCTCAACGTGGACTAAATCGTTTTCTATTGACATTATTTGCCTGCCATCCTCTACCATTTGGGATTGTTCTGTTTGGGTTGCCAGCCAGCTCTTAGTCTGATTATACCCCGTACTCAAGCAAGGCGAGAGTGAGTGAGGTTGATAGATAGACTGATTATTAAATGCTTCATTTTTAACTTTATAATTTCAAACGTACATTGAACATTAAGTATAGACCGGCGATAATAAAATATATATATAAAATAATAAAATATATATATATTATACTATACTATATTCTTGTTGATATTTAAATAGAAGAGCGAATCTCATGCTGTAGTATAAGTTTATATACAGATATAATGGGTGTGGAAATTTCTGTATTATCAGTTTATATAAATGTCTTCATTAGTAGCAGGTAAAGGGCAAGTTCCAAAATTGATTATTGATTATTGAGCTCGAATTACGCTCATTCTCGAATCGACCTCAAAGTACTCTTGCAAATATTTGAAAAGCCCCTGCTCTAGTATCTCTTAATAGGCATTTCGCAAAAGGTATTTATGAACTGGTACTTAGCCCCAATTGAAGTGCAAGCGTCTCTCTGCTGGGGGCACACAAAAGTTGTCTACTTAAGATATCGAGATGCAAAAGAATATTGCATGGACAGCTACACAAATGCTATGCAAAAATGGGCAAGTTAGTTTAAAAAGCAAACACAGGCAATAACAACAACAATAACAACAACAACATTTGCTATAAATATGCAAAAATAAGTCGAATTCGAAATGAAGGCAAACAACATCATGTATACATATATACATATATATATAAATTTATATCTATGTGTGCGTTGGGGCCGCTGTCGAATGAGACCCACGATGCATGCAAATGGTCTGTTTGGCCATGCCCATCCATGTGTTTTGCTCCTTAGTGTCCTGCAGGCACAAAGCATGTAAACATTTAAGTATATGCTGCAAATCGAGCCAATGCGATGCGATGCGACACGACCGAATGCGATACGATCCTTGGCAATGTGCAGCATATGAAAAAGTGCATTTGAAATGCTTTGTGATTTTTGTCATGCAAGTGGAGCGTTCCCTTCCGCTCTCGCATTTGGTTTTGCATAAGCAACTGTGGTTGAGGCACAAGGAAGACAACGACAGCAGTCGACGCTCTTTGAAGCATCGAAGGACGCAAAAGAAGCAAATAAAAGTTCTGCTACAAACGCACACAAATGCCATGAATAACAAGCAGCATCAACAATCATCTCCGAACTAAAGACAAACCCAAGTACTGCTATGCCTTGGACTCGACCCAGCTCATAATGAGTCCACCACTCATGGCCACATCTAATGCATCCTGCAGACCATTGCCACTGCTATGCAAATTAACACGGATATGTTTTGGCTGCATACCAAAACAGCAATAGCCACACATAACCAAAATGGAGTCGAATAACAAGCGAGGACAAGACAAACCGGGCCACAAGTCAAGCAGATACTGATTGCACTGTCAGATACCCTTGAAAATATATATTTATATTTTATAATAAAAATCTATCAAATTTAAGTCAACATCTGTATATACTTTAAAAGAACTACTTATAGTTTCTTTGCGAGTTCTTAATCAGCCTACAGTATAATATATGGTTCTTTTATAGCAGCCAGATACCCTTTAAATTATATAAAATATAACTATGTTTAATATAATATAGTCAAATATAATTCTATCAAATTTTATATTATTATTTATTAATATTTGGAAGTATGAAATATGAGTGATTCCTTAGCGAGTGCCCCCCGCCGTTAATATACGTTTCCTTTATATCAGTTCAACAATATCTCACTTAATTGTAAATTCAAATGCTCCTACTTGGATATCTTTCATGGAAACCTAAACTCCTTTTGCTTGCATAGAACATGCATGCAGCGTGCGTTAAAATTAGTTTTCTTTAGAATTTTTGTATACTGTCTACGAAAAGAGCAAGGATAAAAAGAGAGAAAATTAATTGAGTTTGCAGGCGTATTTTTCAAGAGCATTGCTGGCAAATTGCTTGGTTTGTGCATTGAAATGTTAAAGATATTTTAAGCAAATCAACCGCTTCCCCTATGTGGCAAACAGGTGAATATATGCCCAAAGGGCTGAGTTGCTGACCATAATAGCATTTCCATGTAGCGTGGCGCCGAATCGATTTGTGTGTCTGTATGTGTGCCTGCCTGGGTGTGTGTATGTGTATGCGTGGAGGGCGCTCGCTGGGTGCCCTGGGCTTGGGTGCGAGCTGTCACGCATTTTCGATTAAAACTTTGGCCAGCCTCATGGTCTAATCAGAGCTGCAAAGAAACCTTGTTCGGGAGCACATATTGCTGGTGAGGGCAAAGGTCAGAGCTGTGTCATCGGCTCCACGATTCGCATTATTGGATCGCCCTGCCCAAGGGCGTAAATTACTTTTGGCAGGCAGTTTCAGCACATGTGCCAGTCGAAAAACAACACTTAATTGATCCACACGACGCGCTGCGCATATGAATTGAGTTTTAGTGGTGTGCAAATGTATGTGAAGATGCGGGAGCTTGGGATATTTATAAAGTGCAAGCAAACTCTAGGCTCGCATATGAAGTGAGCGGCATTGTCTTGCTGATGTCTGGGATGATTACCTTGTTGTCCTTTTGCCATGAACAGGAGCCGCGCATATCGATTACTTTGCATGTAAGCAGCGCATCCTCGCGCGGATTCACCTCCGTGTATTTGGGCTGCTCTGCGAACCTCTGAAAGCACTCGATTCCTGTAAATAAACAAAAAAACACATCGAATGAGCATTGAGAATGTCTCGTGGCCATAAGAAATGTGCTCGAACGGACCGAGCTGTTTATTGCACCATAATTTCAGGGCTCTCTCTGCCCATCTTAAGTCTTATCTGCGCCACAGTGAGAGCGCATTGTTAATAGGGCAGCGCGTTGACATTGCTGCATAGTATCATAAATAAGCAGCACGTTCTGCCCGCCACTCTGGCCACCTTCAGCCCGACTCACACTCGCCGCCTTGTCGCGCATGTAAGTATGCTATATTTTTAATATCGCTGGCTGCGTGCTGCATTTGTCACGCACGCGGGCAATTATCAACGGCACTCGCCGCGGCAAGCGCACTGCGCCAGCCATTTGCTTATCTTTCCACTTGCCACGCCCATCTTGGGCGCTTCATTATCAGTTGGCTGCGTTCTCTCAGCATACACTGACTCAGAGGTCGCTCGGTTTCGGGCTCGAAATGCATATGACTAAAAATTAGCATGGCGTTGGCAGATGACATTACCAAAGTATTGCCAATTCCTGAAAATTAAGTTCCAGCCTTCCATTGCTTATACATTTATGAGAGAGCTTTATGAACGTTAAGTAATCAAGTATTGAATCCATTGACAGATGCGCGCATCTTAAAAATATATTTGGATTATATTTTTTTTTTCGAATTACTTATTTCATGTAACGAGGAAAACTCAAGATCTCATAGTACTAAAAATTGTAGTAACTAAGAGTAGGTTAAAAAACAATTCGAGAGACCAGATTCACACCTAAACAGTCAGGCTAGGTTTTGCAGGTACTGAAGATACACGAAGATCGACCAGATTCATATAATAAATAATATATATCATATTATAGAAGTGACATATATGAGAATTACTTATATATATATATATATATATATATATATATATATATATATATATATATATATATATATATATATTCTTTTAGAAGTGAATTTAGTCTTCGGTACCAGAAAGTTCTTTTGCGCTTGTCTCTGGGCGGGAATTTATGTTAATTGCTGGCATGTTGAATATTTTCTTCGCTCTTGCACTCAATTACACCAATTACAGGTGGAAATTATACGGGCTGCTTGCCAGCGATAAAAGCAGGCTGAGGCTGGGGCTGCTGCCACGTGAGGAGCACCAGAGTTCTTAATGACACGGAAACTGAGAGATGCCCGAGAAGCGGGCACCACTCGCTCTGCAGCTCTGACTGCTGCAGTTCCGCTCCGGCTAAGTTCTTGCAGCTGCCATGAGTTAATCAAAGCTTTTTGGACTTTTAATGAATATTTGCATAATAACAAGCCGCAGTTGGGTGGCTACCCAGCCTCGGTGCCCATCTCACCTGGCTGGCCCACATCCGCTTATATATGCCCGCCAATAAACAAGCGTAAGCAAACACTGGCGTGCGTGTGCGTGTTGCTGTAAGCCGGCGATGTTTCGCGTGTGCTGACAACACGTGACCGCCGTTAGCTGCTGAGCTGCCGTCATTTCTGACATGGTGGCACGCACACGGAGACACCCATACACACTCACAAACACACACACACACACACACACACACACACACACACACACACACACACACACACACACACACACACACACACACACACACACACAATAAGTATGCGCGCATACACTCACGCAATGATTTATTACGCGTGATTGGCGTGATTGCCACTTTGATGCTTTATTTCATCTTCCCGTTGTTGTAACAGCTTTCGGGCCCCTACCTTTTGGACCCGCTTCTCATCGCTGCGTCGCTGTTATTGCTAGCCACTCGCTCTGTTTGCGTTTTATCGCTTTTCGTAAATAAATTGGCTTTGTATTTCAATTACGAATGCGGCCTCCATCGTGGCGCGCATGCAACATCCACATCCACAGCCATAGACGGTCCCTGGCCATTGGCCATTGGCCATTGACTGTTTCCCATTGTTGCAACGTTTCCGAATTGGCTGCATTTTGGCGCTCATGTTGACTCATTTGGCATGCCAGCCAACTCTGCTGCTTTGCTGTTGACATGTTGTTGCCAATGCCGCTGACATTTGATTTATGCCGCATCTTACCGCCAGCCCGGGCACAGGCAATTGTTGCTTCTGGCTTGCCCGCTGCCCATTCGAGTTTCAGCAACCTAATTGAAGGGCAGCGATGCACGAAGAAACGAACAACGAAAAGCAAACTTGAGACCCGCAAACAAATAAATAATGACTTGGCCCAGCTGGCCAACACACGCAGCGCGCGCCTATTTGCATGCCACAAATAAAAACATGAAGAATAAATAAGTCCCCCGAAACGGATGCCTGCAAAAAGTTTACAGTGCTCCAAACAGACCAAATGTCAAGTAAGCAAATAAATAAACTGATCAAACAATGAGAGGATGCTCCTAGGATACTTTACGGAATAAGGCCATAAAATCACTTGAGGAACTATGAGTCAGCATGAGGACATTCATTATCGATTCAGCAGATGTTAGAATTAAAGCTGGAATATATATGTATATCACATATATATTTATGTATATATACAGATATATCCTCTATCTTGTAGCTTCAACTCGCTTACCCAGCTTGCGCCTCGATTGCAGCTTTAGCTGGCTGCCTGCTCTGCCCTGTTGCCAAAGCCCTTGAGAGCGTGCCGCTGAGTGCTGCTTACAGCTTTTTGTTGTTGCTGCTGTTGCAACTGTTTGTTGCGGCCACCTCTGCCCCTGCCCTTGCCACTTCCACTCTGCCATTGCTTCTGCCGCTGGCCGAGAGATGGCGCGCGTGCCACGCTCAAGTGGCGTTTGTGCTTTGTGTAGTGTTCTCTAGTCCGCGCTCCATTCGACGCTCCACGTTTCGAGTGCGCGACGTGCCTGCGCACAGCCAACAAGGATAACAATTACTCTAGTAGCATGTCCGTCACTTGTGTCCCAGCTGTCTGCCTTACGCTTTTCGCTTTTCGCTTTACGCGTTTCTCATTTCGTTTTTCGGCTTTCAGTTTTTGTTTCGTTTTATTTATTTTCAATTGTTTAGAGCTTAAATACTTTGTGCATTTCTCTTTTAAATACATTTTTAGTTTTGCGCTGCCACGCCCCCTGCTGCCAGCGCCTCCTGCTGCTACTCAACGTGTCACCAGCAGCTTCAACTGGCGCCTGCTGCTGTTTACTCCAGATGATGCATTGCAGCGTAATAATTCCACGTAGATGTCCGCGGCATAACTGCGGCTGCATTGAAAGCGGGTCAACTAGGCACCGCAGCTGAGCACACAGCCCCAGCCCCAGCCCCACCCCCAGCCATAGCCATAGCCATAGTCCCAGCCATGGCTCTAAAGTTCTTCGCAGACTGCGTTACTCATTCGCAGAGTGTGCTGCAGGGCAATTGGCAGATGTGCTCTCTCTTGTGGCACAAGACAATTTAAGGCCATTTCCCAGTGCGAGTTCGCGCTGCAGTCTCGCCCCGTCTCACACCTGCCGCACACCTTCGCCTAGCCTTTAGCTATTCCAAGCGCTTGCTTTGTGCCGTTTGAGACCATCTCTTTGCACTGGCATTGTCGGCGGCAATCAATGAAAGCAATTTGCGAATCTCTTGTGCAATTCTATGAAATACAAACGAGCTCAATCCGCAGGCGCAGCACTCAAACACACACGTGAGCACAAGAGGCAGTGGCACCTAAGCAGATACGATAAAAATTCAATGCAAATCAAATATGGACGATGATTTGTAAATTCTCAAATTTATAACATAGAATAGGAAGAAGCAGCGGATAGCAACAACAGCAACAACAGCAACCAGCTCTGCCGCCCGCTCCCTTTGCACCTGCAACCCACACCTTGCCTACGCCGAGTAGGTGCTAAGCAAACATGCAAGCCAAGGGGATTATGACGGGGAGTACTCGTTTGCTCTACACAAAAAAGGCGAGCCAGACACGCCCAAGCACAACAAAGGAATCAACAACAACATCAGCAGCAACATCAGCAAAGCAAACGCGCAAAACATTTTGAGCCCGTGTGCGGTCCCTTCGCTGTGTGTGAGTGTGAGTGTGTGTGTGTGTATGTGTGCTTAGCTTAAATGGGATCCTGGCGTTATCCTTGCGGTTGTCTGCCAGTTATACGGCCACCTACTTAAGCATAATGATATATTTAGCTTGCCAAGTGATTGTTATTTGATATTCAACAGATTTCAACGTTTTTTTTGCCTCGCATTCGCATCCTTCCACCCATCGCCAGGACTCTCACCTCTCTCTGAATGCGTGTTGTTGCTATTGTTATTATTTCCTAAGCTCCACTACTTCAGTTGCCATTAAGATGTTCGCTCGAGTATTCGAAGGGTCTATGTGCATAGTGCGTATACGTAATGTGCCCTCAGCAGATTTATGGTGGGCCTCTTTGGATAACTAAATACGTACAAAGAGACTTGTCTGCGATTAGCTTGCCCACACATATGTGTACATAGCATGCAGATTAGTTTGACTTAGGGCTGTGCGACCTCATTTTCCATTTGCTAAAAATGATTTCTAATTTGAAACAGGCCCTTGAGCCAACGCCCTCGCCCTGTCCTGTCGCTGACACTCTGTAGCAAAAGCTTCAATGACAAGTGGGGGTTAATCGCAAACACTTTTAACTATATTTTACATATATATAATTGAATATAATATAATATTTAATATATATATCCTATACTCATTCACCATCCATAAAGAACACTTTGTATCCACGCATTTTCAGTGGACTCTTTTGGTTTTTCATTCATATTTTCATAGCTCATTGAGTGTTGTGCGAAATGGCCCGTGACACAGTTTTTTCCCGATTTTTATTTTTATTATATTATTATTCTTGTTGCTGTTGGGCACTCGAAATTTATGCATTTATTTGTAGCTGCGAACAGGGCGCGTTGATTTATTGTATTGTGCTCTCGTATTGTAATATTTCTGCCTGAGTGTCGCTCTCGAGCTGGCCCGGGGCGAGTGTGTGTGCGTGTGCGTGTGCGTGTGGGTGAGCTGTATTCATAGGCCTGTCAAGTGGGCACTTTGGATTAATGCTCGGTCGCTGCTTTACATGTTATGCCCGTTGTATATATCACAGCCAGCGGACGGCACCTTTACTCTGCCTCCAGTTGACCCGAAGCCTTATTTACTTTTGTATGGACGGCCTGCTGCTGAAGTAGATCGATTAGCAGTCGCTCTAGGCATTGAGTGCACTCTGGGACTTGGGCAACATGCAGCTGGCAATGCCACGCAAATATGAAATATGTGCGCATATTTAATCAGCGAAAATCCGACAGCCAGTGAAATTGGATGGCGACAGGTTTTCCCCTGATGCCGGAAGAGGAGTGTGAAAGGCACGCAAAGCACAGCCGGATAACTAAACAAAGGTGAGCCAACACACACACTTGGCCGCGTTGACATTAATATGCAAAGGGGCTTCGCCTGGCGTATGCGTAACAATTAAAAAGCCAACAGCACGAAACATAGCTAACATGTCAAACAAAAGCGGTCGGCGCACGACGCACGGCGGACGGCGGGGCCACCCACCGCTCTGTGCTCTGTGTGACAGATAAGCGTAATAACAATTAATTAAAATATATCTCAAATCTGCTGCTTTTGAGGCCATAAACGTCTGATATCTGATGCAACAATTACCCCCAGCCTTGGCCACCGAAGTGCGTGTGCTTGTGGCCCGGCACTGATTTGTGGGCATAAATAAACCAATTAAAGCACGGCCCGCACAACAGACAGCAATATGAGCTGCATGTTGACACCGATTCAATACCCTGCAAATATGTGGTGAAGAATAAAGTCTGAATAAATAGTGAAAAACAATTTACAAAATATATATAAATTAATTTATTAATAAAAGATTCCTCAGGAGCATATATTGAGATTCTGTTAAGCTATGCATATCGTTTTGTATCCCTTAAGAGCATTTATTGAAATTTCATTTAATTTTGTAGGGGAACAAAAGCAATGGGAGTTGGCCAACTGCCGATAGATGGCGCTGGCTACATAAGAGCCAACGATAGTCGGGACTAGCGCAGTCATTAGGAGTCGGTACAAAAAAGAATTATGGTTTGTTAAATTAATCTACTCACAATATCGAGTACCTCAGAATTTGCTGGCTCTCGCTATTACAGGGTATTGAATGAGACGTTCTATGGAATGAAAGTGTATGTAATAAGGAGCCAGTGCTGAAGCCATGGCATCGTATGAAATTGCACTAATCAGCGCTTCTATTCAGTATTTCATTCATACAAGGACAAAAGTTCAATTTGTGTGACGTGTGGGTGTGGGCGTGGCTGCATGTGTTCTTTGGTTAGCAACTAGAAACTTTCTTGCGTATTAATTAAACTAATTAAAATGCACTTTATTATACGTCCGAGAAACAGGCAGGCGAAATCCGCTCTCAAATGTCAATAGGCAGCTGTTGGGGCTGGGCAAAGCAGATGGCTTCTGGATGGTGGCTGGTGGCTACCAACACTTTGCTCCAATTAATGCACTTAGCCAGAGTTATGATGGCGATAATCACAGCAGCACATTTCTCAAATACAAATCAAATTATGCCATTGGCTGAGCATGTGGACATGCAATATGAGCATCATCTCATATTCTTATCACAAGATTATGTCATCTGTGCCTTGTCGCTGCTGGCAGAGTTTAGCTAATCAGAGCCTTGTTCAGCTGCTGTTAATTGCAGTGACAGACAGCTTCATTCTTATTTTTGCCCTTTTATATGGCAACACAACATTTTCTGCTGCTTTTTAGCACTTGAGCACGTTGGGCGCTGTCTCGCCCCAGCTCGTTGCCCAGGTCTTGGCGCCTCCCGACGGGCGTTGCTCACTTAGTCTCGCGTCTTTTGCAGGCACTTAATGTGTCGCACCCCCACAGTCCAACGCCCCCAGCGGCAGGGGGAGCGAGGGTCGGGCCAACCCTTTATCTGCATTGTTGTAAAACGAGTTGCCTAAAAACAATGCAGATGCAGGCGTCGCACATGCAACAACAACAATCACAATCAGAACGAATAACGAGCAGGACGAGCCACGGCGAAGACAAGCGAATTTCAGCACGGAAGCGGAAGTCATTGTTGTCGCACAATGGCGAACGCGTCGCAATTATAATAATTTTGATTGCATGCCGCACCGCCACCGACAGCACCACCAACAGCAACAGCTTGTTATTGTTGGCAGTGGTTGCATGAATTATGCAGCTTCCTCGCCTCCCCACTGCCCCGCAGGGCCAACTGGCTGCAGAGCCACCAGCCAGGCAGCCAAGCAGCCAGCCAGCTAGACACACGTGCAACATGCCTGAGGCAGGACTTTGTAATATTCCACTTTATTTGTATACCCATTTAGCAGGAGGCTATAGGGTATATGCCTTACCTGAATATGCAATAAGACCATATGAAATAATTATACTCTGTCTGCCTGTCCTTACGGGCAGACCATTGGCTCACGTGTGAGTAGAGCATTGAATCAGTTGCAAGGGAGAGTCCTTGCAGATTATATTTCATAGAGAACGTAATACGAATAAATTATATAGTATATTATATATATTAAATATTATATTATATATTAAAATATATATTCCCTTCTATTCAGTTGCCATGAAGAGAATTGTCAGTCTGAAGTGCAGGGCGGGTGGAGCGTAAGCTCTAGGGTATGTTCCAGTCGCTTAGACCCGACCGAAACCACTTTTTTGCTCTGAGTGGATTTTTATTTTAATTACGACCACTCGACGCCATTTATTTGACTGTGGCGCTGCGGAGCGCCGAGCAGAACTAATTAGCTGGCACACAAATGGGCAATACCTAGTGGTCATTAGGCGCTTTCAGCAGCGGCTCGCAAAGGGCTGGGCATCTTCTAAACTCTTACAACTCATTGGCCAAGCGCCGGCAGACTTGGGCCGCCTTGGCCAGACTTTGTCTGTGAAAATAATTTCCCTGAAAGCTGGCCAAACGTGCGCTTTGATTTGGCTAAGTAAACTGTAAAACTGTAAGACTCAGCAAAGCCGCAAATGGAAAAGGCTACAAAATTGCTTCAGCTCCCTCAGTGTGTGTGTGTGTGTGTGTGTGACTATCATTTGCCTTTAATTTGACTTGAGGGCGTAATTAAAGAAAAATGCAAAAGCCCTTTGATTGTCAGCCAGTGGCAAATCAAAGCTGGGCAAACCCAGAAGGAGAAGACGTCGAAAGGACTTGACGAAGGAGAGAAATCGAGTAATGTGCTAATTGTTTTAAGGCTCAGGCGGAAACACAGCAAACGCCTTAAAGGACGTTTCGGACAAAAAACTCGATTTAACCTGACGCTGCAGGTCCTGCAAGATGGCTGCTGGCAGGCGCTGAGAGGCGCCGGACTAAAACATAAATTTGCCTTTGTTTCAGCTGCATAACACATCCTGTGACACACACACACACACACACCGACACCGATGCCAGTCAACTTTTACTGCTGACTCGGCTCCGAAAAAAGTGCAAAAAAAAGCAACAAACAGCAGAAGCAAAAAACTCTCTAAACGGGTTAACTGGATCAAGCAATACTCTGCAAATTAAAAGTAAGGGAAAAGCGGGAAATGCCGGCATGTGTGAAGGGCAACTGGCACAGTTGTGCTTAAGTTAAAAATTTCTTAAAATATCATTTATCATTTAGTTGTGCACTGGAGAGAGTCGGAGCCATACAGCCGTTTCCACTCGCCAAACAGAGTATATAAAACCAAGTGCCAAAACGCTTGGAAGTTTGAAGGAACAGACGAAGTTATGCAAAGTCAGCAGCAGCGGACATTGACATGCAAGCACATGTGTCTCTGTGCGTCTGTGTGTGTGTGTGTATGTGTGTGTGTGTGTGAAAAGGGTGATTCAATTTGCAGTTTTGACACTGCTGCATGTGAGTCCAGCACACACACAGAAAAGAAGCCAACCCACACAGTGAGCAAAGTCAAATTGCCATATTTCATCTATGACTTTTATGAGTTTTTCTTTTATTTTGGAGCGATGCCTCGACGTTGTTGTTGTTGTTGTTGTTGTTGTTGTTGTTGTTGTTGTTGTTGTTGTTGTTGTTGTTGTTGTTGTTGTTGTTGCAGTGCAACACGAATTTATATGCAAGCCGAACTTTACGAACTTTTATACATTTCATTTCATTTACACGTATCGCCTTTTGCCTGCTTTCCGCTCGCAGGTGAGCGAAGGTGTGTGTGTGTGTGCGTGTGCATCTATGCAAGATTCGACTCAATGTCGTCCACGCACTTTGTAAAGTAGTCCTGGGCTATGCGGCACTCGGTGCTGTTCGTGTAGAACTCCTTGGGGCACTTCTGCATGGCGTGGATGCGCACGCAAATGGTCACGTGGAGGGAGAACGGGTTGCACTTCTCCTCAATGAAGTCAATCTCCGGCAGATGCAGCGCGAAGCGTGCTGTGTGCTGAGCGCCTGCAAGTTGGCAACGCACTTTAAGCTCGGCCCGAAGTTGACTCAAGTTAACAGCGACTCACGATAGGCTTCACACTTTAAGTAGGCATTGAACATGAAGGCCACGCTTGAGGTCTGCGGCTGCGGCAGAATTTGCTCCAGGTTCTTCTTCACGTGCACCATGTCCAGACGGAAGGGCGGATCCACTTCGATATAGCCGGAGCCTATATAGTTGCACTCCTCGAGGCACTGTACGAGATTGCAAGGAGTTTTATTCAACGCTGCACGGCCGCTTAGCTAGCTTACCATGTTGATGGTGTACATCTCGGCGAAGGTAAAGCGACGGTTTTTGGGCAACTTCAGGGCATCACGACACTCCACGTAGCCCGGGTCCAGGCTGGTCCGTGTCAGCCGACAGCAGCTGGCGGACAGGCGCTGTCAGGGATTCAATGCATTTAGAGAGATGTTTTAAGCTCTGCCTGACACTCACTGTGGCATTAACGCGCATCTCATTGCAGCTCAGCTCGGCCTTGGCATGAAAACCCAGAAACAGCTATAAATATTGTAGACGATAAAATTCGCGAGTATATGAAAGCAAAAGCTCTGCTATCGACTTGGATCGGGAATATATGTATAGACTTATGAAGTCATCCGGAGATAAGCTCCTCTGCGAGACTTGTAGCAGCTTATAGTACCGTAAAATAAGAAAAATATAAGCAGAAATCTGGAAATTGTTTGTATAGCCTGAACCCATGAAGAGCATATTCAGCTTTAAATTTGTTCTGTGGAAATGTATCTAGCAACCAAATGAACACGAGTCAGGCGCCATATAGAATATATTCGATATTATGACGACGAGCTGAGTTGGTCTACCGTGTCCGCCTGTCAATCTGTCCGTATCCATCTAAAGCAATCCAGAGATAAGCTCATCTTCGAGAATTATAGCAATGATAACGAAATATGAAAATGAATATGAGACTTTGAATTTGTATACCCTGCACCCATTAAAAATCTATGATAAATAAACCAGTTTATAGTAACGTAAAGTATGAAAATTAAAAGCAGAAAAATCTGAGAATTGCTTGACAATTTGAATTCTTAAAGCCTGAGACCATTGAAAATGTCATTTCAGTCAGCTAGAGGCGAGGCATATATTAAATAATATATATGTATATTCTTGAGTTTATCTAACTATGTCCGTCTGTCAGTCTGTCCGTCTGCTAGACAATATTAGCACTGCAGGGTATCTAATAGTCGGAAATAAATCTAATTTCAAAGGAATCGAGTTTAACTCATTAAATAAATTTTCTTCTGTTATTTGGAAAAATCAAACTGTAATTTTATTACTTATATTATTTAGTTAACCCTTTAGTAAATTGAATAAATTTGTCAAATCACTTGATCGAGTGAATAATTCACGCTAAACAACTCACGAGTAAAAGGAACAACGTTGTTGCGGCTGGGGCCAGCATGGTCCGAGGGTTGTCAAGAGCGACTGTCAGTAAGTTCAGTTTGGAGTTCAGATCAGAGCTTAATTGAATGTAGTCGGATGGGGCATCAAATGGAGCACTTTTCATGGCTGTTGCTCGCAGTTTGCAATGCGTTCGCCAATTAAAATAAATTAAATCATCAAAGCGGGCAATTAGTGTGCGTGGCACTTGCCTTTGACTAACGCTCTGGCTGACGTTTGGCAAACAGTTTAATTGGCAGCGGCCAAAAATTTATTGAACTATTCACAAAGGACGCCTTCTAATTTACGGGCGATTCAATCAAACGAACACTTGGCCAGGTCAGACACAGGTACAAGTGCAGGCCAGGCCAAGGCCAGCGGCAGGACATCGATGACGACGCCAGGAGCCATGATTAATATTGTTGGCACGCAAGCATCACGTATACGCAGCAACAAAACAAGGTCACAGTAGCAGTCAGAGCCGGAGGCAATGGGCTGTCAAGTGGCGTTCGAGAGCCCAAGTTAATAAATTGTTTGCCGCTGTTAACTAAATTTTGGCTGGCAGCCCTTGCCGCCGGCCGTCCGGCCGTCCTTCCGTCCGGGCTGCTTCTTGTGCGGGGCAACACTTTTTCTTGATTTATTGATATGCTAATTGAGTGTTTGCACGTTGACCCCCGCACTGCTCGCTTTTTAAATGCCAGCGTTTCTCTGTCTGCGTATGACCGGTCGAAGTTATGAGCCGTGGCACGCAATTTGCATGGCAAGTGTTGTTCAAATTAATTGTAAATGGTTGTAATTTGCTGTTGCTGCCGCCATTGCCATTGCCATTGCCATTGCCATTGCCATCGCCGTTGTTCGCTGCTCGCTGCTTGCGTTTACAGTTTAATTGCAGCTTACACGATCCCAATTCTCGGCTTGCCTGCCTGATGTGGCAGCTTTAATTAATTTATGACCATGTCTGCGCGCGGGCGGCCCCCAAACCAGTCCTCGCCAAATGCGCCGTCATTTTGGACTTTGAGCGTGCTTAACGTGACGTATGAGTGATTTATGCTGATGGAGTGCACACGTTAAGCAATGGACCTTTGACACCGTTTCGCTGTCAATTGTCAATCGTCGCAATGCGCTCAAAAGACAACCAAATTACGTTTAAGCATTTACTAAATAAACAAAACAGAGCTGTTGCTTATGCTGACATCTCATACGGCGTACTCCTAAAAGAAACGCTCTCCGCCTGGCTTAGCAGAACACTGATTTATGCTACAAGGGAGATTCGCGTGCACAAATGAACAATTCTCACGACGACTCCGCCTCTAAGTCTGCTTTTGAATGGCACAAAAATAATGGAAAACAGCTTAGAACCATCCTAAATTCTCTGCATTTAAGTGTAGGAGTAGAAGAAGTGCATATAACATAAATATAAATATATATAAATATATATATATATATATATATATATATATATAATCGAAATTCAATTAAATTCACTAACTTTGTTTCTTTCGAGCCTCATGCATGCTGGTATAGTTTTTTTTTATACTCATTCACAAAGTGAAATGAGTATATTCGGGTTGTGCAATGTCCGTCTTGCTATTGAAGCTAGACACTTGAAATTTGGAATAGATACTCGTGTATGTATACTCTCGTCAGATAAAGTGTCCAGATTTCCCCGAAACCCCCACTAGGGGCGTGGAAAATTGGAAAATTAATTTCCCTGTATGTCAGAAATACTACTTGTAGCAGTCCTAGAGAGTTGAGATCTGGAATGTATACTCGCGTTGAGGCATCAAGTTGAATAAGCTATGGCGGATATATCTATGCCCATTGACGTGGCAAATCGGGTGAAACTGTAACGGTTGCGCCCGACTGCAACGTTTTTACTTGTTTTATATTAAATAATTCGTTTTATGTTAAACACATAAATATTTTTTTAATATTAGAAAATTATAAAATAAGAAAAGCAGAAAAAATCGAAAATAAATCGAAATCAGGTTATAGGAACTGTGTTCCAACATGTCGCAAAATCGAGAACTAAATTCAGAAAAAATTAATAATATTAATATACCATATTAATATATCACGCTCAGCTTAACTTTGCTAACAAATCTAATGCACATTTGATTTGACTTGCGTGGAGTTGACTTTTCACTATTTGCCAAACAGCTGGAGACACACGCATACAAGCCCACACACACACTCACACACATGGATGTGTAGCTTGTTTTGTATTTTTTCTCAGCGGAGAGATTTGCTGGCATAATTACTTCAATACAAGTGGGAATTATTCGCATACTGTTGGGTTTTTATGCCTCGCTGCCTGGTTTATGGCAGCTCACGTTCATGGGGTGAGCAGGCGGTTAGCTGGCAGGGCTCTTTTTTAATGAAATTATTTGTTATTACATATAGTTTATTTCAATGTCTGCCCAAGAGCTTACACATAGCCTGCCACCAACGGCGACGCCTGCAGTTGGCGACGTCGCTGAGGCCCGCAATTTAATTATATTTCCTACCGAGCCAGTGGGGGTGGGTGTGTGTGCCTCTGTCGAAATTAGTAGGAAATTGTTAATGCGATAACAGATTGCCAAAGTGCGCACATAAGTATGGGTGTGTGTGTGCCAGTGTGCGTGTTTATAAAACTACTTGACAGCCATATGGGAAGTAGAAAGGCAAAAAAAGGACTACGGGAACAGTTCGTAGGAAATAAATTTGATTGCGCCCAAACTTATTTAAGTGCGCCGCCTCGAAGCCTTGTAGAAGCGATTTGCTTTTTTGGCAATTTCGCTCGTTGCGCAAAATTCATTAAGTTTTAAAGCGTGTGCAGCAAAGTAGTTGATGCTGCTGCTGCTGCTGTTGCTGGTAGCTACAAGCGGATTCATTTGCCGCATGGCACATTAATCTCATGCCTTAGCCAGCTGATGCGTTACCTCCAAGTGCTTCGAGTGCGCTGGAGAGCCGCTGGGAAAGTGAGAGATTCATTGAAGACGCATTTGCGGTAAACGCTCGGGCGTGTGCTTTGCCCCAGCTAAATTAAAGATGCAACTCACGCGAGCAGCGCTCTGCAGAGCTGTCGTCTTTTGCCGCACATAAATCAGTTTTAAATGCTTATAAATAAATTGAGCTCCTTGCCACACAGGTGGGCGGCAGAGTGCACAGCTACAGTGGCCGCTGGCATAAGCGACTGCCACCAGCTGTTAGCAGCCGCTCACAGCCAAAGTCGAGAAGCCGACAAACAGTTCAGTTTCATCAGCTGCTGAGCAAACTGTTTCATAGTAACTAGCTATTCGAAGTTGATTGCGGGTGGGTGTGGCGCAGCGATAGATAAAGCTACCATCTGGTAGCTCGATATTTTTTTTTTATTATAATATTAAATAATAAAACTAATTTTCAGTTCATATATTGGGCGTAGTACCTATTTAACCTTATTAAACCTCAGTTGGATATATAGGCCATATGTGAACGAGTTTTGCATTTTTTACGAACTGATATATATTAATAGAATATGATGAGCATATGCTGAAAATGTGATTTAATCCATTTGTTTACCCAAAAGTTACTAAACAAACCGCACACAGACCTTGAAATTCGAACAGCTAAGTTCTAGTTTAGATTCGATAGATGGCGCCATGGATGAATTATTATAAATTATCAGCTGCTTTAGTTTATATTCGCTATTCATAGCAAATATCATTTAATTTTGTATACGTTTCGGGTAGATACAAGCTCTGGAGTATATGGGTATATGGTATATGGGTATACCCTAGTTAGGCACTTTCTTATTAGTTTTTATAAGACTTACATAAACTGGAACGATTTATAAGTTCAAAATTTGCATTTGTGTTAATTTATTTCAGTATTCATGGCTGAACACCTAGGAAAGCAAATCTGCGATCTGTGATCTTTTATTTATCATATTTGAGTTTCCTTCCTGTTTCGTGGTTGTATATATAGAGACAGGTCATACATATAACTGACTACATAGAAGCATGTCGCCTATTAGTCACATTAAATATTATTATTAAGGATTTCTTACTATATATATATTGTCCAAGTCATAACAACCTGTCTACCTTTCATATTTCAACAAAACTTTCTCCATACTCGTTGGATTAAGCTAGACAATAAATTAAGCTAACTATGGTCATGCCATAATAGTAAACTTTTATGATTTTATTGGGTGTTATATTGAAACTATCGTTAACGATAGTCCTCTTAATGTGAAGGCCATCTCTAGATCACGCACAAGCCAACCAAGTCATACACGCGCTGCTTTAATCTGTTGTATTCATTTTGACAATTTATGCCGTGGCTGCCAAAGGCTCACCGCCGGGAACGCTCGAATGTCCTTGGGGAGGGGTGGGCATGTGTCGTCCTGTTTGTCTTGTGTTTGTTTGCTTAGCAAAGTGTGCATGGAGTCGTGTTATGTATTAAACGTATTTACGCGTGGCCACCAGAGCACCGAGGTCGTTCACGCAAGCAACTCTTCACTTTCTATGCCACTAGATGCTGCCCCACTTTGTTCCTACCAAAGTGCGCGCTTATGTATATACTTGACTGGGTTTAATCAAAGGATGTTCACATTAAATTTAACTAATTTACTTTGTTTTTATTTCAGCCTGCCTGTGCCTCTATATTGCACCACTTGGCTGAGCTCTGAGCTCGGAAGTCTATGCCTGGTTATTGAAATTTCATAGTATAATTTTCAGCCCAAATTAAATTTTAATTACGCGCCTTTGAGCCGGCGTACGTGAGCGAGTTGGCCATTAGCCTTTCGACATGAAATTGGCTATTTCGCTTTTTTGCGTATGTGGGTGTGTGTTTGCTGTGCCTTTGACAACATTTCTATCTGTTCATAGCCAACAAATTGAGAAAACAATGGCTTTGGGGTCGCTGGCAGATTCGAGCTCTGCAAATGAAAAAGCATAGCATACTTTTCAGCGCCGCATAAAATACGGTTACTACAGCCGCAGCGGAGTTTTACTTTCGATTTAGGGGAAGCCGCGTTGTGCCAGCCAGTCTTCCCCCGCATGCCAACATATCCACTCCCTGTAAATTTTTTTTTTTTTTTTTTTTTGGTTTTGCATATGTACATGTATGTGCATGCCTCTGACCCCCAAAAGCGTCACTGATAAGCGTGACACATAGTAATGCATACATACACCAAAGCTGGTCACAGAGAGAGAGAGAGAGAGAGAGGAAAAAGGAATGCAACAATAAACAGTGAGTAGCAGAACAAAAAAAAAAACTACAACAAAAACAATAAAAACTTTTGGCAGTTGTTTTGGTTGCATTTCGCAATGTTTCGCTTTGGAACCAAAAAAAAAAAAAAAAACGGGTGAAACGGATGACTAGAGAGCGTGGGATAGAGAGAGGTTTAAAGAACTTTTAAATTAAAATATCGAGCGAGAAATGCATAAAATTTTAAGTAATTAATTTTGCAGCAGCGTCCCGAAAGGCACACAACACATTTGGCAACACTCGCCAGCTGCCGCTGCCGCTGCTGTTGCCGCTGCCAACTGCCAGCTGCATACCAGAGCAGCAAATAGAGAGCGCAACGAATCACAAATATTTTATTTCATTTGCTTGTATTTGCTCAGCAACTCCCCTCTCCTTCTCTCTCGCTTAGTCTATCCCTCTCGTTTAATCAACGTTTTTATTGAATTAAACAAATTTGTTTCTAATTTGCCTGTGGACATGCCACCAACTGCAGCACGTGTGGCACGATTTAGGCCAACTGCCACCAAATGTCGGCAGGTTGCATACTTTCTGCTGCCGGTGTCAACAGCTGCTAAACTCGTATTTGCCATGACAGCAGTCGAGACAAAATTTGACAATTTGATTAGCCGCTGCAACTGTCTGCGTAAATTGGTTCCCTACAACTTTTGGCAATTAGCCAAGCTTACAGCTCGAAAGTTTGTTAATTTGAATGGGGCCAACGGCCAATCGAATCTATTTCAATAAAATGAACAGCATTATTTGCTTCCCGGTAAACATTGAAATTTACTTCCCTCATGTTAATATTCCATTTTCAGTCTTATTTTTTGCTTTATTATACATTTCTGACAGTTGCGCATTTTCCTATTCAAATGCTGCGACAGTGCGTCACTCATAATTACGAGAGCTCGCTGGGCCCCCCCTACAACTGTCACTGCATATTTTCACATTTCAACAGCGCTGCATCGCAAAATACAAATTTCAGAAGTACAATTTATAAATTATATATATATATATATATTTGTAAGTGTGACAGAGGAAAACACATGTGAGCTCTAATAAAAGAATGTATTTTATATATATTAAATAAATAAATATATATATATATATATATATATATATATATATATATATATATATATATATATATATATATATATATATATATATTTGTAAGTGTGACAGAGGAAAACACATGTGAGCTCTAATAAAAGAATGTATTTTATATATATTAAATATTTGTGTTAATAATAAGAGAATATATGGATGGTATTCACCAAGATTTACTAAACGAACAAAAGGAGAATATAACGAAAAGATAAAAATTATAAATTCTTAACAATGTATTAATAATAGGAAAATATTAATATATATATGTTTGTATATATAAATATGGTATGTACCAGGATTTATATGATAGACAAACTAAAGGCCCATGAAAAGAAAAAATTATATTGCTAATTAAAATTTTTAAAATTTTTAAAAATTTATATGAATATATGACATTTACCATTGACATTTATATTCATGTTTATCAATTTGGCTATTTTCCCGTGAGAACTGCAGTTTTCAAAACAAAAAATGCGGGAAGATTTGGCGACTGGCGGGAATCCCGGTTATTTTGAATTTAAATGCATAGGAAAAGATGTGGTTGGCGGGACAAATATAATACGTTAATGAAAACCAAAAAAAAAAAAAAATTTCAATAATATTTAATTCATTTCACTGATTTCACTGATTTCAGGGTGAATTTCGTCAGGTTATACGAAAAATTGGCCATCTAGCTATGTCTGGCTTTTTTCATGTATTTAGCTGGAGTGTTGTTTATGTTTATATTATAGATAAACTAAACAAAGTTCAAACTAAAGGAAAATATCATGAGGCAAAAATATTCTCCACATTTTGAAATTACATTAGCTTTATATATGGACACTTTAATTTGTATACAAATTGTTTTCGAGATACACTGACATTCAAAAGATTTTTGGCTATTCTAAAACTGACTGAAAATAGATAAATAAGTTTTATTATATTTTATACTTTATTAAACTTCAGCCAAAAGTGTAAATAGAATTTGTTCAAGATTTGTGAAGAGTTCTTTTTTAAGAGTCATTCAAATTGCTATTAAGGGTGTAAAACATAATAATAAATTATTAAAGAACATACATCAAATGTAGACTGGCTATGCAAAAATGTTGTTTTCATCTGACAGCTCATATATTTTTTCGCTGGTTCGACATTTGTAGGAATGCTTAAATGCCATTTGGCTGCAGAGACTGCAATGCGATGCTATTTGCATGTGTGTGCCTAGGTGATGCTCTAAAGTGCAACTCGCTCAAAACAATTGATATTGACAAGCTGTCTGCAGGTGAAATGTAATCAATATGCGAGTTGTGTATGCTGCCACAAGGCAAGCCCAGTGGACTTGTGATGCAAAGTGCCTCTAGAAAGAGTTGTCAATCTATGTAGCGGCGTGAATTGGCAACAATACGAAAATTGATAAGTAAATGCTTGTGGAAGGTGTTGCACTCGACATGTGCGTACCACATGCAGCTTGCCGCCGAGATAAGATGCGAGCTGCGCGACAAAAGTTGCCTGCAATATCACCTCAACATTGTTGACGGGCAACTCAATTCAGCTGCCAGAAAGAAGTGTCGCTAAAAAAGGAGAAATAAATGGAGAAACAGCAATATAAAATTTTACGAGTCGTTTACACAAATGGCAACACTGTTGCCAATAAACGCCAGCCAAGCTCTGGCCCAGCAAAGGTCGTGGCACCTCACTAAGGCCTTTGCTGTCCCTTCCGGTGGCCCGTCCACTTTCCAGCTGCTGCTAGACAGTTTTTGTTCCGTTCGTTTACAATTTTTATATTGTTGCAAAATGTTTTCGTTTCAGCTCGTTTCTGTTTATTTTGCGCACACAGAAAAAAGCGTTGCGTTTTGCCCTCTGCAGCAGCCGAGCGGACCTGATGCAATTGTTAGCTGCACGGCTGTCGCCCTTTGCATTGCCATTGTGTTAGCAAAAATAATGGAATTTGATGCTCGTTTTATTCACAAGAATCAGGCTAAGTCTATAAATGGAAGGTGTAATCAATTTTATGGCCAGCCATCGCCAGTGATCAGCCTGCAACAAATATTACTCATACGCCTTGTGACGCTAAATGAAGTTGTAAACTGCCAAATGGGTCACTGGGCGAACGCACTCAGTGAGTGTCCTGCAGGGCAGTGTGCAGAGCGAAGTGCTCGACTCTGTGGCCATGCAAATATTTACGAAGCACAGCAAATGAAAATGGCAAACAAGAAGCAGCAAAATAGAAATTGTACTAACACTTGTGCACCTTGCACTGCCTGGTGGGGTGAGGTTCAGAAAGATTTGTTAGAGTGTTTTCTGGCTGCGTGCTTGCGTCCATAGTAAATGTCCTCACATCACAAGCGAGTAAATGAACTAGAGAAAAGGCAAGAGTGCTTCACGCACTTGCAAGTATTGACGACTCCTGGCAAAGTCGTCGATACTCAATTTAGTTGCCCAGGTAACTTTACCATATATATATATATATATATATATATATATATATATATATATATATATAAATATATATAGATATATATATGTATATAATTTATTGAATGGCGAACCTTCTGCACTATGACTTCTACTCTATTCTTCCTTTCTCTCAATTCAAATTTGTGTAAAATAAAATTAATTAATATATAACCAACATTGATGCAGCCTTCGGCAGCCTCGGCAGGCTCGGCAGACTATATGTGCGCTATACGTTAAAATAGACTGGGAATAAAACTAGTTTTGCCCTGCAGTTTCGTTGCCTTAAAAATGCATGAATAACATGAATTTATTTCATAAATTTGCACAGATATCGACAAGTGATGGCAACAAATTTGAAATCTTTATGTCCTTTTGCAGGGATGCAACTGTGGATGATAAAATATATATTTTATGGCTGCAGCTGACAGGGCAGGAGTCTATGCGTCGCACACCGATAACAGCATCAACTCTGCTACAACTACAAACTACAAATTGCCGCAGAGCATATAAAAGGCAGCCCATAAACACACACACACACACACACACGCACACACCTATAGCAGGACGTCTATACTTTTTGGCATTACATTTTTTCCTTGTTGTTGCTGTTGCTGTTGCTGTTGCCGTGCGGCTTTCAACCTAGTTTACTCGACTCCTCAGCTCACCCCGTTTTATACGTCAGCCCCTTTCTTTTAAAAACCTGGCTTCGCTCGCTGAAGGGAAGACTGCAAGTCGGTCCCTTTGCAGTTTTCATTTGCGCGCCTTTCATTTGGCTCTTTCCCGTTCGCTTAGTACAATTTTTTATGTGCATTTTTGTGTCACATTTAGTTGTTGTCGTTAGTTTTTATTTGTATTATTTTTATTTTCGTGACATTTTTAGTGGACTGTCTTAGACGCGCGCGTTCTCTCTCTCTCTCTCACTTTCTGTGCGTGTGTGTCATTTTGTCACATAGTTTTATGTTTTATTTAGCAGCAGTGCTATGGCAGGCGAGTCCTTAGCTCGACAGTCCTTGGAGCTGCCTTTAACTTGGCATTTTATATGGTGTCAGCTGGAAGCGTTGCGACTTCATCCTTTCCCAGTTTGTGGCTTGGCTCTGTCCTCGTTCATATTTTATGAGTTTTCATTTACCGCTCAAATAGTCGCTTATTGGCTGCTTGTTAGCAGGCGATGTCCTGTGTTCTTCTTCCTGTTACACGACATCCCCCGCCTCTGATTGCCAGCATTTTAATTACTTATCGCTCTGACAGTCATTGTCAATTTTTAAATGTGCGCCATTTTGTTTCGCTTCTGACGCTTAACTGCTATTTATTGGTCGCCCAACCTGGAGTGCAAGGAGGATTCAGGAGCCGCACCCAACTCGCACTCGCACTTGCTCCTTGGCACATTTATCATTGCTCTGCGAGGCATTGACTGCCTTTATTATTTTTTATGTTCGTTTGTTCCGCCTCTTAGCAATGTCATAAAAACATTTATGTGCTGTCCATTGAATGTTTTTAATGGTATTCGCTGCTCTCTGGACGTTTATTTCACTAATTAAATGTTAATTACAATTGATTAACCCAAGCTAGCTGCCCCGCCTGCCACATGATAACCGATCTATGCCTTGAAGTCAACTAGTTGTTAAACTGCCTCAAAGTAAACGACTTTCTCTGCCGCCATCGATGCCCATGTAGCACATGACATGACTTGGCAACCGATGTTCAGCAACGTCGGACACGATGCTGCGCTGTATATTTAAAAGGATTATGCACTCGTGTTCTACTTGGCCTGCAGCAAATTCATTGTAAGCAGCCGCGTTGTAAGCTGTGATAAATTGCCTCTCAGCTTGAAATAAGACAGAAGAAAACACACTAAGCACACGAGCAAGTGAGGAGGGAGGTGGCACAGGGGCGTGGAATACCCTAGCCTTTGCCTGGAACTCTCCAAAAGTATATTGAGACTTGCTTAACGCCAGGGATTATATTAAAGAACAATAAATATAATATATATACATATGTATATATGTATAAAAATATAAATATATAAATATGTGCATTAATTTATAAATGTATAAAATTGAAAACATAAAAAAGCAATTTAAAAATTCGACACTTAAAAACTTTCTCATAATTGAAAATTGAATAAAAAGCTGACGATAGATTTGGCTAATCCCTCTCACAATATGCTTTGCCTAAGTCACTGCATAGAGCCGCACACACGTGCATCTATCTCAGCAGACAGCAAGTCAGCTTGGCTGGCGGCACTCAGAACAACTAAATACACACACACACACACACACACATATATATATATATATATATATATATATATATATATATATATACATATACACACACATGTGCGAGGTCCTGTTGCCGTCAGCGAAAAACAATTGCAGTGCACGAAAAACTTTTATTGAAAAACATTTGAAATGTATTGCAGTTGTGTTTTGTTGCTATAATCACGACATCTTACTGTTGGCCCATTTCCAATTGCCCGCCGCTCACAATGCTGTGAGCTGGCACTTGAGTTAACACAGAATGTTGCAACACGAAAGCAAGTGACATTATGCATCAGGCTCAGCCCCTGTAGAGGCTGCATAGATGAGATAAATGCCTTGGATATTTCCATATTTAATTGTGCTTTTCAGTCTTTGATAATCTTTTTGGTTCAGTTGATGGCTGCGCTGCTGACCCTTGGCATTTATGAAATTAATTTTTGCAGTTGCAGTTTTCTGGCAGCTGCCAGCTGAAGTAATTTATGCGTTTGATTATAGTTGTGAATTATTGTGTTATGCTCGGCTCATAAACGTCCATTGTCCTTGGACTGGCTGGCTGTGAGCGAAGCCCACACAAGGCAGAGCGTAGTGAGCCCAATCAAACACTAATCGACACAGCAAAGGGCAACAATGCGCATGCTGAATTCAGTCTCTTGTAACACTTCT
Organism: Drosophila fulvimacula; assembly: GCA_035045555.1. NCBI lineage: Eukaryota > Metazoa > Arthropoda > Insecta > Diptera > Drosophilidae > Drosophila > Drosophila fulvimacula. Next base: position 1,094,361 of record JAWNOX010000010.1, on the reverse strand, counting down.
CCAAGGACTTGGTCAACATTTTTGCAAGCTCACCAGTTTTTGCTGCATCGCCTGCGTTGTGGCTGTGTGGTCACAGTTTTTGCCAACCGGGGGTCAACTGATTGTGCCAAGAATCAGGAAAAGCCAAACGAACTTCATTTCACTTTGTTTGCTCTTTGGTTTTGGCCGCCTGTCACATTTGTTGCTTTGCACTTATTGTTTTGATTTCACTTGTTCTTTGGTGCGCAGCAAGAGACTGAAGTCCCAAATCACAGCAGGCAACGAAGTGTTTTCTAGCTTCGCTTGCTAAATAAATACTCTACCAAGTGGTATGAAATATCTTATTGTAAATGGATTATACGATTCATTATAAGAGAGAAGTGAGCAGAGCAGAGTAATTTTTAAAGAAGTCTCAAGGCGGAGAGCATATACCATAAAATACCTTATTATCAATGGAGGTCCATCATAAGGATCACATGATTCATTATATGAGAAAACATAAAATGTTCTTTACTTATTTTATAAGCTAGAGAAATCTTTAAATATTCACAAAATTATTTGCTAATGAACGACTTTGAGTCTGCTGCGCTCCGGAGTAGAGCATTGCTCGATGCACTTGGTGCCTGGCAATCAGCTGCAGGTGCACAGACACCTTTTAGCTGGAGTTAACAGTCTGCAGCAGACTTTGGAGCGACATTAAAATTTACTTACCGAAATAAGGCGAAACAAAAGTAAAGCGAGACAGCTCGAGCGAGTGAGATCCGGCTTTCAGATATATTAGCACAGTCGCCCCAGGCTGAGGGCAAGTTCTGTTCATTTGCAGAGAAAGGAGTGCACACGGCTTTCATTGTGAGTAGGTTCAGGTGAGCTGGGCTTTAAATAAACTCGCAATGCAGAGAGGAAAAGGCAAAAAGCGTACATTGGAATCCTTTTAAAATAACTTTGCATGGAGCAACTGCACACTCAGCTCACACATACGCAGCGCTGTCGGCCACAGGAGCGAGCCGGTGGCGAGGGGCGCTGTCCAGCTGACCAGCTGGCCCTCTGGCAAAGTTATTTAGTTTTGTTTGGCATTGACTGGCCAACGAGTCCATTTGAGCGCCAGCGATAAATAACCAAACGTCAAACGCCAAACACCCAACACCGACGGCCAGCTGAAAGCCAACCATATGCGAGTCGCACTCAAAGAAGTCGCAGATGTAGTCAAAGTCAGGGAGTCAATGAATGAAGTGAAATTACTTAATGGCACCAAATTGTACTTTGCTTAATTACTTGGCTGCTGATACTCCGAACACACACACACACACACACACCTTTACCCTGATATACGTACACCCATACAGAACCACATGTCATTTATATTTCCACTGCTGCTGCCGCTGCTGTGGGGTAAATCGAGTCGTGGGTGCCGTAAAAACAACGTTACGTATACGCTGCGGTCGTAAACTGTGTCTGTATGCGTGTGTCTGTGTCTGTGTGTGTGTGTGTGTGTGTGCTGCCTTCTTTATGGCTTGTTTCTTTTGAGCTTTGCGTTTTGTGCGCCTTTACTTCCGTTTCATATTTTTGCTGCTGCTGCTGTTGCTGCGCTGCTGCTGTTGCTGTTGTTGTAGGTTTTGTTGTTTGGTTGCTCGCTCGGTTGGTTTGGTTTTTGGCTTTTGGGCGTTCTTCGTCTTCGTGCCGAATAATTTCCACCGCCCCTTTTAATTTACGTCGCGTATACGCGATATATGGCATTTTAAATTGTTTATGACTTTCGAAAGGGCGCCAAAGGGCAACCACTAGATAAAGATAACAACTGGCCCAACTGCTTGGCACCAAGTCCCACCACACCACACCACTTAACCCACTGGCTATGACTGTTGTCTAAATGGCAGCCACAGTCCCCACTTGGCTAATAGAATAGCACGCACTTTCATGCATCCAGTAGTGCGTGTGTGTGTGTGTGTGAGTGTGGTTTTTAGTTAATTGTTGAGAGAATTGCCGAATTGCTGAATTCCTAAATTGCTGATTGATGCGCATTGCGTTGATTTGCTGCGGGCCTTTGTGTCGAGCAATTTCGGGCTAAACGCTTTCGCCACCAAATTTGTAAAAGTTGCTCAACAGCTGATCGACTTGCCCACTCCACTTCACGCCACGCCACGCCCCTGCCACTCAACGGCTCCTGTCCCAGTGCAAGCCTATGAGCAAATATTTGTTTGCTTAACTTTCGGAGCACTGGACCGGGTCGCAGTTGTTGCGGTTTGTGCTGCCAGCTTAACGCACAGTGGCTCCAGCTGTTGTTTGCACATGATTTGTTATACTAAATGTAAACAGGGAAGAGCGCGTGTGTCACAGAGCTGTTTGCTGTTGTTCCGGGGTCAAACATATCACAAATATTTTAATAATCATGCAGTGCATTAACTTTTGCCGGCCACTGTCGCTCCACTTGTAATTGCATAATAATAATGCTCGCATTTCTCTTGTTACTGTTGTTAATGCCCAGCGGTGCTTTGTGTGCGTCGCACTAACACACACTCACACACACACACACACGCAGGATTGGCGGTCAGTGCTCTTATACCCTTTATCAAAAATATATACAGTTGCCATAGTAAAGTAAACTTAACAAAAATAAATATTTGTTTATCTAGTTGGATGGGCAACAGCAGAGAGAGCATCAGCAAGCATTAACAGAAATAGCTGGTTGGTTGGTTTCAAAATATTTATAAATATATATATATATATATATATATATATAATATTTCATTTATATATATATATATATATATATATATATATATATATATATATATATATAATATAAATGAAATATTATAAATTTCACATTGCGGTCATTGTCAAGGACAATACAAATAAAGGAAGAAATACTTGAGATCGAACTGTGTCTCATCTTGCGTGCAGAACATGCTATGAAACTGTTTTTTAATATCCTAAATCAATTTAAAATAGTTAATCATGACAGTGGATTTTCTGTATTTATACTATACTAAATTATACTATATGTCAGTGGTATAATATGCTCTAACTATATCCTGAACCAATAGAAAATGGTAAATCATGTTATATTGGTTTTTCTCTATCTTATCAAAATTCATTTTTAATTTTATATACTTGGTATAGTTTTTTATAGTAAAAATCACATATTTATTGCAGCGACGAACTGTAAATTTTTTGTTCCCTAAAACTAGAAAAAGGAGCAAAGTCGAAAGATGATGGTCCAGTTATTCGAAAATGTTGTTGCCTTTAATTGAATTTCGATGAGTGTATACGAGTAAATCAATGTGTATTAATATATCATTATTAGTTCTTTTTATAGTCAAATATATTTATTCATAATAATATTCGGACTAATAAAATAAACGATTATGCGCAATGCTTTCAACGAAACAACTTAAAAATAATTGCTTTCCATAACCTAGGATATCTGTTAGTTTGGCACTCTCTAAGGTAACTCGAAATTATTTGAAATTGTTTTGTGAATTGTTTAGGCTTTATTGCATTCTATTTACATTTGTTGTTGTGGTAGTTGTAGTTGTTGTCCATTATGTCATTTTATTAGTTTTCTAAATTTAGGTTAATTAAAAACTTATTTGGGGCTTTGGGGCGTGCCCCAGCCTCTGCAAATATCAGCACATACATATCTATATATACACACACGTATGTCTATGTGTGTGCTGATGTTTGGACACTTGTGCGCTCATTACATGCGCCTAATGATATTAGACGTGTTGCAAATGTTGCAATTGGCATCGATTTTGCATTTGGCCGAATTTATTGCTTTATATTGCAATAGCTGTCAGGCGTGTGTGCTCGAGCGTGTGCTTGTGTGTGTGATGTGTGTATTGATGGCGCTTATCGGCCGTAATTAATATGCATTCATTACAAATGTGTTGCATACTTAAGACAGCAGGCAATCAATTTGCGTCGGCGACAGGGAGAGCATAAAGGAAAAGGCATATCCAACTGTCAGCTTATATATATATATATTTATACATATATGCATGCCTTGACAAATGCAAATGTGCTTGTTCTCTATGATAATATTTTCCAGCAAATATCACAAATCGGCAATGGCACAGTAAACGGCTAACAAATATTTATAGCATTCAGCGCGGACCAAGAAGCAACTGCAATATTTATTACAACTCGCATTCAACAAAGCAATAAGAGCCAACAACAAGTACAATGACTACTGCCTGGTGAAAACAACTAGCTGAAAAGGCAGTGGCTGCAGTTGCAGCTGGAGCTGGAGCTGGAGCTGGAGCTGTGGCAGAACTGAAGCTGAATTCAGTGGCAAGGGCCGCAGTAATTCGTAGCAGACAACAAAAGTAAAAGCAAGAGCACAAGTAAGAAATATAACAACGGCATATGGCAGTCTACAGCCATTCAAGGATAAGCCAAACAGGCCAGCCGGAGCGGGCCAGCAATGGCGGCAGTCGCAGTGGAAATCATTTAAATAAAAGTCAATGTCATGTTATGTAGAAAAGACAGCGAATAAATAGTCGAAGGCAGACATTCGAGTCGAGGATGAGAGCGGGCGAGGTGAGGTAGACAGTCAGGGCCAGGCGGCAGCGCTGCCACCAATATGACGCATGAAATATGGGGCGTATGTGTAATATGCGCGACAAGGACTCGGCATGGACTGGCGAAGCAGCGCAGGGAGATGCGCTTAATAAATGCCACAAGCGCTAAGCCAGCCACAATGCCAGCCGAAGCAGCACAAATAGCCAAAAATCTGAGCGCGCAGCCTCAACACATTTAATTTGGCAACAGAATGAGCTGCGCTCTGACAGATGGCTGGGCAAGGCCGTCAGTCAGTCAGGTACGCCCTTGTCCTTAATGTATTTTCGTTTTATGGGCTCATTAAATTACGCTTTATTGCCGTTAAAATAAAATATGATGTGATAAAAATGCCGAAACTGCGCCCAAAGTCTCCGGATTCAGTCGGCAGACAGCGTCTGTCGACTCTACTCCTGGAGGCAGGAATCACATTTTAAATGCGCTAATAAAAGCGGCATTCGAAGCATGCGTAAACTGAGCGTTGGATGGCGCAAGGACTCTGTTTCCAATTGCATGCCTTTTAAGGACATCCAATTGCAGTTTGCACTTGCAGCTGCAGTTTCAACTGAAGCACCCACTCGACGCGCGTTCTTCAGTAGTTGTCATTTGGTTTTGACACTCAAGATCCCAAAAGAGAGTACACAAAAGGCAAGTGACTCAAATTAGTAAAGGCGTGCTGACAACTGACGTAAAGACCGTAAAAAGTTGGCTCTTTCACACCCTACAAAAGCAGAAAAATATAATTGGCATAGATGACTACAAGCGTGAGCTGACACCAAAGATGTTTTAAAGATAATTAGGCATTTAAATAGAGGCAATTTGAATATCTTTATTATACGAATAATTAAAAAAAACTATTAAAAAATGTTTCTAAGGTTCAAGTTAAAGGAAATAATTTCAGTGTTTTAGTACGAAATTTTTTCATTTAATATTATTATTATTATTATTATATATATATATATTGATTAATATCAATATATATCTGATAAATTTTCGTTTATAATTATACATCGATTATGATTATTTATTATTATATATTGTACATTTGTTATAGGATGCAGCTAGAAACTTTAAATTTTATAATTGTGCTGATCATTCTTTTATATAAATTTTTGAATTTGTGTTTAAGATTTATATTAAAATATAGAATTTATTCAATGGGCTCAACTTCCACGATGATAAAATAGTCTTTTTGAAGGAGTATTATATTATTAATCAACATTAATCAGTTCTTATGTGGTTTGATTTTCTTATTTTTTGATATGCTAGAACGTACTTTAAATTAATTTCGTGCGCTATTAAGTAATTTTTCTTTCTTTCCCTTACATAAGTTTTTTATTTAAAACAATATTTAAACACATACATAAAACAAACCGAAATGTAAAATAATAGGAAATAAAAATATGTGATTAACTATACCATGCGATGCATAAGATCCAAAATAAGCCATAAAAGTGATTCGCTTTAATCGAACTTAGCTGAGTGTGGAATATCCCTAATTTTCTTGTGACAATTCAAAATATTATTTTATGAAATAAAGAAAAAAATTTTATCGGGAATATCTCATAAGCTTATTGGAAACATCTTTCCATTTTATAATTTTCTGTAGGGTATTTCCAAGTCGAAGATACCTGTCCTGTCAGCCTGTAAGTCGACACAACTGCGTTGTCTGACTTGGGCAAAGTTGTTCTTGAGCCTAGCAGAGTAATTTGTATGCTGCTTCGCTGCCTGCTTTATTTATTTTTTAATTATTGCAAGTTTTGTTGTGTCTGCCGAGGGACGTTCTGGTTGTGTTGTTGTTGGTGCGGTTGTTATTTTTTTTTGGTCTGTCACATTTGAATAAAATGAATGAATACGTGAGGCTGAAGCAAACAGCGGAGCAAGGGTCGCCAGCTCAGCTCCTTTACGTTGTCGTGCGCTGCACTTTGCCAGCAGAAAATGTCAGCCAAACTAATCGGATTAGTGTGTCAGTAGTTTTTACCCAGTGTGTTGGTGTGTCGCGTGTGTGAGCGTGTGCGTATGTGTGTGTGACGGATGGCTCTGTGGCGCACGCTGTTCGTTAGCCCAAGTGACCTCCATTTAAGATTCCGGATCCGTCTGTGGCTCTGTGGACAGCGTCACGTTTTAGTGTAATTAAAAAGATATGCAAGCATGTAACATATATGTGACAAGGATCTGTGTCCCAGACAGGCGTAGTGTAAACGGAAATGCCGAATGTGTGCCATACCTTTTGGCGTTAAATCGGTGCCACTCGCCTCTAATTTGAATATCACTTTAAAAAATTTAAGAGATTTCACAGCTGTCCAAGCTCAAGTGAGTTCATAGAGCGCAGGACTCTGCTCCTGCCGCGTCAGCGTGACACGAGCACATCCGGTGCCCTGTCATTTTACAGTGAAAAAGCATAATTTTGACGTATGCGATTACTGTGGGACATAGAGAAAAGGACAAGGGCAAACAAATACGTTAGCTGAAAGCACAACACGTATGCAAGTACGCAGGATGACTTCTGTGACGGCAACAGCGACTGCGATTGCAAGGACTCATCAACTGAACCATAAACAAAGCCACGCGAAAGACAAAGCCAAAGCGAAACACAAAACGAGCAATAAAACTAGAACCGCGCCAAGCACAAGAAAAAGCACATCAATCAACGCTGGGGATTGGGAAGGATACGGCAAAGCAAAGCCACGCCACGCAGCAAGGATAAACGTGTTGTATAAAGAAAATGTTGGCAGTGCGTATCGTTTGTTTGTGTGTGTTCTAGTTGTTGCTATTATAGTTGTGATATTTGTTATAGTTGCTTGTACCAGTTTTCATGCCGCTTCCAGCGACCACAAAATACCTCCCAGACACGCGCAGGCCAGAGCAGGGGTGTCGCCTGCCAGGTTTTGGCCCAGCAGTCAGTTAGTGAGACCAGCAGACAAGTACATGAGCATAAATATAAAATATGTAAGCGTAACTTGCAATGGTCTAGCTTGCATATGTGTCTGTGTGTGTGTTTGTGACCCAACAAGATTAAAAGTGTTGCCAGAGCAAGACAGAAAAAACGTAACATTTGTGTGTGTGTCGTTTTGTTTGGCTGGAAAACAGCTTAAAACGGCGCCCAACATTATTGGCCCAAACAATTAAAGGTGGCAATTCCATTTGCGACAGTTTTTTATAGTCGTAAGGACTGAGAATAGCAATATTATTTAATTGGTATTTATGCTACGACTGAAGGATATATTCTATGCCATGTACACATATATTCCTCGACTGAAAACCAAGCGATACAATACCATACAATATTTTATATAGCATACTTTTTGGCATGACCTATTAAGCAATATTAGTGTTTTCGCTTTTATTTATTGATGTTAGCTTTATAGCTCATAAGCTTATTGTTATATGTTTTTGTCGAACTGACATAGTTCTATTTAAAAAGTTATACCATTTAGAGCTGTCCAAACGACTTTTAGTTGTGATTTGCACTAAAAAAATATTTATTTCGTCGAAAAACTATTAAGAAAAATATAGTATTTTTTTTTGGCTTAAATATATTTGAAAGAAGAATAATTTTCCCACTAACAGCTTAATCTCCTTAAATTTTAAATCAATCAGGAATATTTTAGTTACTGCTTTAAAATTTATACATTTACATATATATTCTTTCAATATTTATGAATATTAATTTTAATTTTTTCATTTAACGTATTTATTGCGATTTCGAGTACTCGAATGTTGACGACTTTTGAATGAAATATGAAAGCAATTCTTTTTATTTATTTTACTTCTACCGAAAGATTTGTTCGTTTCAAAAAAAAAATATATATATAAAGATTGTAAATTGTTGGTTGCAAAATAGCTAGAATATAAAGTCATAGCTGGGGCATATCCAATCAGCATTACTATGAAATAATAAAGTATTACGACTTATGTGAAACAACATGGAATTCATTATCTATAATTAGTTACCCAAAACAGACCAAATTATTCATCAAAAGTATGTTTAGTACAGCCTGAGTACATAAGAGTTTCAATACACTAAGAAGCATATAAAATATAAATAAAATGCCTTTAAGACATATAGTACTCTGCGTATACTTAATATTTGTGAAGCATGCAATTTACTTTGGAGTAATAAATATTATGCAGAACAATGTAACATGTTGTATATATATATATATATATATATATATATATATATATATACAATAGTATATATATAGTACATATATATACTATTGTATTAATTTACAATTAAAGTTTCACATTTCTGATGCATCATCTCGCAGTTCTAATTGATTACTGACAAAGCATGATGGAAATTTCTGACTTGGATCCGTATCAATTATTGATGTATGTTAAGCACGGGTATATGTAAAATATTGTCAATGTGTGATGTATGACTGATTAAGCTGTAAAAGGTAAAAAAAATAAAGCTGCCCAAATCTCTGGCGGTGTCCCCAGCCACTCCCCTGCCCACCCATTGGTATGTGCCAATGGATGCCAGCTGGGACCGTGTGGAATCCGAACGAGCAAATAACTTACACCAAACAGCAGAAACAACAATAGGCAAATCGAAATTTATTATGTATTCAGACACATATATACATATATATATATATATATATATATATATATATATATATATGTATATTATATATAGTAAGCGTGTATATAATGAATGTGTGTGTGTGTGTGTGTGTGCTTGTGGGTATTATTTTATGGCTCATGGTAATTACAGGTGTCGCTATAATAAATTACCTTTGAATTTACTGTTTGTCGTTCTCATCGCTGTTGTTGCTGTTGCTGTTGCTGTTGCTGTTATTGCCATCGCAGTTGTTGTCAGCGTCGTTGTAGTTGTGCGCGTTGTTCTTGTCACTATAGTGTCGTAGCAGTGTCGGAGCCCAGGTCCTGGCTGGCAGGATAATGCTGAATGCCCGCTGGCGGCAGCTGCTTTAGCCTCGACTGGCTCAGCTGCTGCTGCTGGCAGCTCGCATGTTCTGTCATTGATAAGCTTTATTAAAAAGGATAATGAGCCTGTGGCTGTGCCTGCGTCTGTGTGCGTGTATGTATTGTGGTTTTGTAGTAACAACTGACTCGGTATGTGTGTCTGTGTGTGAGTGAGTGTGTGAGTGAGTGAGTGTGCCTTGTACATGTGTCCATTATAAGTTTCGTTGTTGTTTACGAGTTGTTGCCCCCTTGTTGTTGTAGTCGCTGTTGTAGTTGTTAATAGTTATGAGTTAATGGTTTTTTTGTTTGCCTTCATGTTGCTTGTTGTTTTCCGTTTTCATTATTATTTTCGGATTATTATGATTACTTTTGTTCCGGCACAGTATAATCAAATTAACTGTACAATTCATGCAAGCTTTCTCTCTCTCTTTCTCTTTCGAATATTTATTTTTAGATTTTTTTCTGTTCTCCGATCCTTCCAACATATCGATTGTACGTTGTCTGTCGAAGTGATAAGGGTTGCCTCTGTGTCAGTTGGCGCAGCATATGTTGCACAAACGACATATTGATGTTGCTGATTAAGGTTTGATTAGCCGCTCAGTCCGTACAGAGAGCGAACACATTGCCGTAAGAGTTAATCTTGCCAACACTCGGCTAAATAATACTCTTCATATACAAATAAATACCAAGTTGGGCAGACTACGCCCCATTCAGGGTTTCCTGCCCGTCCGTCGCACATGGCCATTGGCAAAAATTTAAGGACTATAGAAGGATACAACTGCTGCCATCCTGGCAACCTGATACTCCTTCATCCTTGACTCGGAATCGATGCAGCACGAAACGATTTATCGACTTTGCTGAAAAGCAGAAATAATATTCGTGTACATATTTGCGTAGTGCCTCTGCCCGGGTCGTAGCTCACAGCCGCCCGCTGTCCTCCCCACCGCTCCGACTGCAAGAACAACGTCTGGCTGCCTTAAGCCCGACTGCACTCTGCCAATTTGATGTGTGCAGCTCAACGGGTAGCGCATAAAAAATTATTCGTTATGTGAATCGCTCCATTTCCCTTGGAGTTTCAGCTACAGACCGAAAGCTATCGAGGAGTCATGCTCGACGTTGGCCTGGCGGCCGCGCCTTGCAAGTGCAACGCCCAACTAGTTATGTGTGAATTTTTCGCATTTCAGCTGCAATTGAATTGCTTCGGGTGTTTATCTTTGGCGCAGCTCTTCGATGGCTGAGTGCGGGCTGTGTCCACGTGGGCGGGCAGCTGCTGTCGCATTGCTGGCTCTGAGGCGACAGCGTTTGGGGTTTGTTTTGCATTTCAATCGCTGGCGTCACATGCAGGCGACTTAATGAGCGCCGCAGGCGACACACGCTGAAGTGGGTCGATGCGGCTGCCACTCGTTGCTAAGCAGGAAACGGAAATTACTTTGCAAACACTTTGCGCCACCTTTGCCAGCAGCCATCAGTCAACAGCCAACAGCCATCGGCCCACAGCCAACAGCCAACAGGCAGCCCGCGGCAAAGCAGCGGCTCGCGTGGCAAGCATGGCGTATACGTAACGGCAAGTGCTGTTCGCTGAAAGTCAAGTGAAGTTGGCTTCGCTTCGATCCGCTGCTTCTGGCTGGCAGCCTTGCTGCTGCCTTTGCGTAATATTCTTACGATATTCTTTCCATTTAGTCTCCTGGCCGCCGCCTTTTACGACCAAAAGCAATGTGAAATATGAATTGCGGTTACGGGAAATCTCCGCAGCAAGTGGCCAACGCCAAGCAGCAAGCCAACCCGGCTAACCCTCGCTTGGTTGGACACTGACTGCCGACCTGCTGCTGTCTACTTCAACACACACACACACTTACACACACACACACGCACACTTCTACTAAAAGGTAACAACTAAAGCATCAACTGCATTTAACTTTGTTGTTATGTTTTGCGCCGTGTTTGCCTCGCGTTGTGGCACATAGCCATTTTATGGCTAAATCCACTTTAGCTGCGAGCAAGAAATGATGTGTGTGTGTGTGTATTCTGTGTATGTGTATGTGTATGTGTATATGTGTGTTTTTTGTAATTTGTGCTGCCTGCCTCTGCCGCTACGTACATTGCCTGTGTCGCCTTATTGAAAGTTGTTGTAAGTTAAATTATGGCCAAAATGCTGTTGGCTTTCGGCCTGCCGGCAGTTTTACCCGCACACATGCGAGTGTCTGGGAGTGAGAGTGTGTTGGGTTAAAATTACCTTTAAATTGAAAATTATTGTATGTGCGCGCACTCACAGCTCGCAGCGCCGACACCTCCCAGCTCTGTCAGCGCACTAAAACATAAATTTCTGTGGTTGCTGCTTAAAATTGCGGTAGCTTCGCCAAATACCACTGCCAGCCACCTTGCGGGTGGCAAGTGGCGCTGGCTAGGTTGTGGCTATAGCTGCGGCAGTGCCCCGTGGTTGCTTGTGGCTTAAAACGTTGTCGAGCTTTGAATTACTTTTTCAATTTGACGCTCTCGAGGCCAGAGCAACTCGGCAGCTAAATGAATTAATGTGGTGCGTCAGGTAGCTGGCGAAGAAACTGAGCAAACTTCTAAAGAGTTCAATTTGTATTCATAAACGAGCAGCAGTTGCTCTGCCCTACACCCTGTTCCACTATGATGCCGAATGAGGTATAATATGGATCAGCCCTTGTATGAAACAGGCATACGACCTGAATGTATATGGAATGGCCTCTGTAAATCAGGCGAAAACTCATACTGGGCTGACTATAGATACTGATATAGATATAGAGCGTGACCTTAAGGTTACAAAAATTGGTGCCACAAAATTCGGGAAGAGATTAAAATCTCACCCCGTCTGTTGAAGCGACTAGGTACTACAGCTGAAAGTTATGCTAGGCCTCGCAATTATACCAGAAGAAGACTTCGACGTCATCACCTTCAAGGCCTGCTGAATCGAATCTTGACTTAGCATAAATAATAATAAAAATTTAAAACAATTAGGTATATTAATTGAGCTAGGGAATTTTTCTATTTTATTTGTTACTATAGCTTCAAGATAATATATAATTTTTATTATCTCTGTTTTAGTTAAGTTGGCGGAAGATTAGCAGACCCTTAAACAATGAAATAATTTCATTCATTCATTCATCAAAAAATAAATCAAAAATAATATAAAAGATAAATAAAGGTACAGCATAATTGGCTTCCTTAAGCATAATTATATATGTTATATACGTATGTATGTATGTATATGTATATGTGTTATATATTATCATTATTATTATGCGAAATTTCTTAAGATTATATGCCTAGAGCTTCACCATGGCCCGGAAATTATTTTACTAGGCAATAAATATGTTAGCCATTCTTTTTAGCTATAAGTTTAAATAATCCTTTACAAATAATATTAATAATAATAATAAATATTTATACAATTATATACAAATAATAAATAATAATATTTGTAATAAAAATAAATATGGATATTAGTAGCTTTTATAAGTAATTTCTTTATATATATTATATATAGTATATATTATATATAGTATTCGCTCAGCTCTCCGCTCTGCTATTTTCTCTCAGTTCACTACGCAGCAACAACTAGTCTAGCAACGTCGAGAAATTTCACTAGGCTTTGTCTCTTTTGTTTACACTTAATAAAAGTCATAGCATACTTTCATGCAGTGTCTTTGGCAGCAAGTGCTGAAAGCATTGCCGGACTGAGTGGAGTTGAACTCGTATCTTGGGGTTTTTGAGCTCATAAATTTACCAAAGTGGTCCATGTCATGACAGAAGTCATCTGTAGCCATATGGTCCACTTCGGGTCGGGCAACAATTGTGTTTGTACTGTGTTAATTTTGAATAGGCTTTTAAAATGATTAAATTTCATTTCATAAATATTTGAAGCTGGCAGCAGCAGCTGCCGCTCGCAGGGATATCAATTTCAAATAGAGTTCAAGTTGGCTATCCTTTATTGACAGCTTTGCTAAGCACGTTCGATTCGAGGCGGAAGTCTCTTTAAAGCTTTCGCTTAAGGACTAGGTGTGGCCGGCCATTTGTGCGCCGGCCGGCCTGCCCCTGGGACTCGGCGTACGCCCTTGGGCTATAATTCTTGTTACTTGTCATTGTCGCTTCTGCAAATGTGTCTCAGTAAGACCTACGCCTCGAGAGGTTCCCGGGCTCAACAATTTTGAAGTTGTACATGTCTCACCCGCACCCTTCTACCCCCTCTTCCACCCACTCCCACTCCACCCAAGTCTCTGCTGCTGTTTGGCAAGCGATTGTCGCCGCTGCAAATTGTCGTACCCCGGTTGCCATCTTTGACCATTGTGGCTTGTTTGTTTGCCTAGCGGGCTCGTAAATAAATCATTTGATAACTTGACGCTGCCTTCGATATGCCCACGCAACACACACACACGCAACCATTCCTGCAGATACACACACACAGCAGAGCCAATATATCGATGCCCTCTGCGGTTTTCCGCTCGTTGGTGGTCAAGGCCTCACCTCCAACGGCCGCTGACTTGGCCAGGAGCTGTCCGCCGCTGCAAGATTTTGTGATTTATATGCTCTGGCTTGACGTGACTCTGTGGTGCCGCTCTAGCTGTGCTGGCAAGCACATTTATCGATTTTGGTCAGCTTGGGCCGCAGCAACACGCGCTTGTAGCCAGTATGTTGTTTTGACTTTATCTGCGCTGCTGCCGCCGGCCACAGCGCAAACTTTGGTCAAAGTGAAATGGCGTCGTTAATTTTTAGTGTCTGCTGCTCCAAATTCCAGCCCAGCCAACATGAAAGGCTATCTGGTGTATCTATTTCGGAATATGGCCACTGTCCGTTTCAATTATCAAGTTCCACGCAGCTCTTTCATGTGGCAGGCGATCTAACTTACGGACGATTTGAGTGGGTTTCGGCTGAAAAAGCTTTAAAATTCATCTATGCTCAGGGCTGCAAGTCCGGCCCACACTGCAGACGACTGATTCTATGCAAATGAGCTGGCCTCATTTAGGGCCAAGACAAGTAAATCTTTTTCAATTACGAAACTGTGGCCAAAACTTTGGCATTTCTGGAGGTGGCCGCGACTGGCAGCAGCAGAAGCGACTCTGCGCAAACTTTTGCCATTTTTGCCTGTCGCGACTTGTAAAAAACCTTGGAAGTTTAAATCAGTTGGGCATCAACATCAAACAACTTCACAACAGGCAACAACATGAAATTTCACTTAGCGGAGATGCACCTTCAAACTAGCAAATAGCTAGAGACCTGCAAATATATGCACTCGCGAAGATATTCCCTTCAAGGATGTATGTGGACTGGCTGCGAGTCGAACAAATTCGCTACTAATAGAATTTTCTTTGTTAGTCAAATTAGCCAACATTTGGTAGATTGAGAGCCGCAGCTCTTCAGTATCAACTTAAACGTTTCGCATGACAGCCTCAGTTATGACGAAGCCCTCAAAGCTGGGCGAGCACATCAAGATTAAGCTGCTGGAAGAGCACAAATCTGACACACAATTTGCAATTTGTAGTCGACGTTCGAATACGCTCACAATATACTGTATATGACAGTCAAATGTGAAAAGAGAGGCAAGTGCAATATGAAGGTTGATTCATTAAACTCCTGAAATATTAAGGATTTCCAGCTGAAGAATGGACTTATGTCAATTTAGGAATGCTAACATTTCGCATATGTACATGTATATCCATAGATAACTTAATTGTTCTGAATGAAATCTGGCATGAGCGAAAGCGTTGCCATCTCGACTGGCAGACATTGTGAATAACTTTGAGTACCCAGCACAGGGGCATGGAAAAGATTAGGCATATTATACGAGGCAACCGAGCGAGCACACTCTGCTCGCAGCCCGTGCCAAATTCATAAGCCTCTACAGAGTGCCTAGAGCACCCAGCATACGCCGCGCCCCACCTTGGCATCGCTATCGTAACTGAGCGCTTAAAGCTGCTCAGATAGATGTTGCCTCGCATGCATGGGGATTAGGAATTTCAAAAGTTTCTGACCCAAACGGATTTGTTGAGAGGACGAGTGAAAAAAGTCGACCGAAAGGGAAAAGGGTGTGGCTTATGTGTGTGGGTGGGCGTTGAGGGTGTGGGTGAGGGTGAGTGTGTGTGGGTGTGTGTGTTGTGGTGCACATGGCAAACAAAAGTCGATGGGTTTTTGTTTGCTTGACTTTGTTGGCACTTCACAACAATAGCTACATGGCCCAGGCAATAGGTCTGCCTATTTGCCTGAATAGCCATTATCTCGATCGTCGTTAAAGGAGTCGAACATAAGGGCGGGGCACAATGAATGCTATAACACGACAGTTTA
This sequence comes from Drosophila fulvimacula, assembly GCA_035045555.1. Taxonomy (NCBI): domain Eukaryota; kingdom Metazoa; phylum Arthropoda; class Insecta; order Diptera; family Drosophilidae; genus Drosophila; species Drosophila fulvimacula. The sequence goes on along the minus strand of JAWNOX010000010.1, from coordinate 1,078,584 downwards.
GTGATATAAACCCTTTTGCGTTTGTGATCTATGCCACAGACAAAAAAGTTTTACAGGAGCCGCAAATTCCAGACTCGTGTATGTGTGAGCCCCATCAGTTCTGCTGCCAGTCCATGCCCTGTTGCCTAGGCAATTTAGAGGCAGATATTCAATTAACTTGCTGCTTTTAATAATACAGCTGAGCGCCTTGAAGACTTTTGGTCAACTCAAGTGGCCGCAAATTGACGAGAGAAAGCTTCAGCGGCTGAAGGCCAGAAGCAAGCCAATCAACCACGACAGTTCCTTGTTTACCGACTGACTAGAATATATTGACTAATTGTTTATTATAAATGTAGAGCTGGGAATAATAATAGTTTTAAGTTCGATTTTCTACCAACCAGAAAATTAGAATTTTAAAAAAATTATTTTTTAATAGTTTGAAAAAAAAAAAAAAAAATACAAATTTTTAGAAGTATAACAAAATTATTTGGGTATATTCATTTACAATTTCTTTTCATATTTGGATTGGGTAAAAACTGTAAAAAGCGCGAGGCGATAGGCTGAACTTACAGATGAATAAATAGAAATATTGAATTTTTAATGACATGAATGACTTGATAGTAAAAGAGATTTTTGTATGAAATGAATAAGGAATATAGTAATGTATAATAATGTAATATACGTAATATATTAAAAAAATAATATAATAGTAATATATTTTAAAATCCAAAAATTTCATTGTTCTAACATTTTAATACTTAATTTTGAAATTCTTTCCTTTTTTTTTGTCCACAAACTTTGAAAGATGGTAACATGCTACGTCGTTTCCTTAAATCTAACAGGAATTTTCGGTTGACATTTTTGGCTTTATATTTGTCAACAATTTAATTTGAATCAAATTTATATTTTCTAATTTTAATAAAGAAAACTTTTAATATTAAAAGATGAGTGCTTAAATTAAGTAGACAGACTGAACTTTGTTCAGTACACGAATTCTTTACAAAATGAATTACGTGAATATAAAACTTCCGATTGAGCGTATCTGGACGAAGCTAACTTTGCCTTGGCAATTTCGAATGGACTCTGTGGTATATAAAATACAGCTATAAATTAGTCGCACGTTCTGGCTTTCAGATTTATTTCAACTCTTGCATTTAAGCTTGTCTCGGTACAAGTAAATGCTGACAGGGCCGAACAATTGCCAGGCAATTAAATTTATTATTTGAAAATGCCAAAAGTCAAGGAAGGGCAGAGCAAGCGAATGCCTAGGCAATGCACAAAGGCTCTTAGTTCCAAGGATAATAACACAAAATTCCGAAAAGCCGCTCAATGCCTACTAGGCGGCTGTTGGGTCCATAAAAATTCAAACAATATGGCAAAGCTCATCAGGCACATCAGCAGGTCTTAGCCATGGCCCACAGCTGGCAGCAAATCCGCATTGGCTCGCCTTAAACTTGTCGCCAAGAGTGAGACAGAGGCAGAGAGATGGCACAGAGTATTCTAGAGCAAGGGAGAGGTGCGCTGTGACGAGCAGTGAAATTTACAATTTAAAATGCATGCATAATGAATGTGTTTTTGCAAGCAAAGACTTTCAGTAAACCACAACAAGGCCACGGCCCGCAGCAACTGGCGCTTGGGGCAAGCACTGGGAGAGGGGACAGAGAGAAAGAGGGGAGGTTGTTCAAAAAAATAAGAAACATGAACAAGTCTGACTGTTCTCAACTCGAATGTGAAGCACTTCGAGATACCTTAACTCGTTAAAGCTGTCTACATTAACGAGAAGTGCATCCTAAGCTATTCATAAACTATTAATATTATTATTTTACTCCTATTACTATTACTATTACTATTTTACTCCTATTACTCTTAATATTTTACACCTATTACCATTACTATTATACTCCTATTACTATTACTATTTTACTCCTATTTCTATATTACTACTACAACTATTACTATTTTTGTTTTACTACTACTACTACTATTACTATAAATATTTTACTACTACTACTATTACTATTAATATTACTACTACTATTGTCAAGGTTACATGAATGCATTGCTTATGTTCATATGGGCTTTTTGTATGAAGAATGTCTAGTGACTCAATGTATCAACAGGATAATGCAGTACATGTTTCAGGGCTAGTAGAAAATTATACTCAGGAATGGGCTTCAAAGTTGAGTATCAAAAACGTTGTATGGGATTTTTAAAGTATTACAGAATCTGAGAGATGGACACATTATTAACTAATATTTATATGCTGATGATTTTCTATTTTTAATGGGCTCATGGGATATAAACCTTTAGAAATGGAAAATCATTTTTGAATATTGTTTTTAATTTTTTTATACTTAAAAGAACATAGTGCCTATAATTGAACTCTATTTCTGCTTTTTCTGCTTCACTTACATTATAAGTTTCATATTGTAAAAAAATGTTAAAACGAATAGAAAAATATGATTTATAATAAAAAATTATGCAATGCAATGCACAAGATTCAAAATAAAACGCCCAAATATAATAAAATGAGTATAAATTGAATATATTATTTTTGGCAAGATATGATCAGGCTTCTTACGGCGACTGTCTATAACCACATTTACTGTATGAGACAGGGTATTTAAAAAAGAGGACACTCAGCATCAACAAGGCCACTCAGCTCGAACTTCTGTGCGCCTCGCCATGACTGGCAAAAGTCCCTAATCTGTGCGAATTCTGCTTAAAAGCGAGCAAATGTGTCCAGGAGCTGCTGCTGTTGCTGTTGCAATAGCAACTCTTGTTCTCAACAGGATGTTGCAACTGGTTTTATATGTTGCTTTGCTTTGCTTATTTTGCATTAGAAAAGTACTTGCAGCATCCAGACGCACACACTCACTCACACACTCTCTAGCTGTTTGTGGATATGTGAGCACATATTTGCTCGGCTTTGTTTACGTTCGCTGCTTGAGAGGGGGAGCGGATGACTGCTGCCGTTGAGCACCCTAGAGCTGCAGCTCTGGCAGGAATTTTGCATAATTTCGTTAGTAAAAAGTATGCTTTTGTCTGTGATAGCAGCAGGGGAAACTTAATCAATGGGAAAAACACAATGCACTCGACCGGCTGCACCGGTCCTTGATATCACCGATTCGGATATCGTATACACCTCATTTTCAGCTGCACCACTTCCTGCAGCGCCTTCTCTCAGATTTCGTGCTCAAATTTCCGTTTTCTAATTTCTAATTTAATTAGGCGCATGCCACACAGCGCAGCTTACTAAACCCAACGCAATCAGTCCCGCGCACACACACACAACATGTGTCCCTGTTGATCTGCACACAAATATGCAAACATACAATCGAACAAAAAACACTCACACCCATAAACACGTACACACACACACACTCACATCTGGTATTTACATATGAGCAACATTTTCATTACGTGCAACACCCTCGCCCCAAACGAACAGCTCTTGTTGCCATATCCTGTGGCCCCGTTTCACACAGCCACGACAATTTTTCATTTTTCAGTGGCGACAACCCATTTGGCAGTATTCATTTTTTTTTAAATTCCGTCCACCGATTGAAACTGTATAAACAGGGTATGCCCATGTCGTTGTAGTGTATGTAACAGGTGTATTCAAGCGAGTAGCTTCGCCTATTTAGATATATCCTTCTATAAGATATTCACATATTTTACTTTGTATCATATTATCGATAGCATTTGACCAATCGATAAAAATCGATAGTAAACTTATTTCATAACATCATTATATATGATTAGAGACAGAAAATTTTAAATTATATTCTTTACCTCTCATTTCATTCTTTCTATATTTCTCTATCTCTTTCCCTTTAAGCATAGACAATTGTGCTTCGGCTTTTATACTAAAATCAGGCATGATGTATATTAGTTGCACCAGCTGCTGGGTACAGAGTAACTAGGTGTGAGGTATGCTTTACTTGTTTTCCGATGCACTTGATGCTGTGCTTAATTGTTGGCTGTAACTGGTTGCCTGTGCGTACGATGCTGCTGTAGTGATTTTGCGCGTTTTCATCGACTGCGCTCGGGTTTATAATTATTTAACAAGTAATTAAAAGGTGCCATTGGTAAGTGTTGCACATGCAATGAGGTCGAGCTTCTTACCTCGACACCAAAGTCAAATATTAAAGGGGCATTGCAATGATTCGCTAAGTGCGGCTCTGCCAAAAAGTTTAATTTTCATTAGCATCACACGCACACATACAAACACACACACACACACACACACCCACACATCTCACACACTCGCATGTTAGGTGCAAAGATGCGGGCTTCTCTGATGGCAACTGCAGTCACTTATTCGCATGGCTCTCGCCTGCCCTACCGACCACGCGACCCGACCCTTCGACGCCATAAAAGCCCATTAAACACATTCGAAATTGAAAAGTCATGCTGACTCTACGTTCGGACTGTAACTCACCCGTAGCCTGATGATTTTTTTGCTTTTCTTTTTTTTGGTATTTGCATATCGCCCACACAGTTTACATAATGATTTACATAAATTTGACTTTTAATACTCAAGTTTGCCTACCCATTGGTCCATTTTCGGGACTCCTTCTCGTTCCATCCCATGCTGTTCCTCTCTCTCCCACCCTATTCATCTGCCTCTTTCTATTTCTGTTGCTCTGTTTGTCTGCTATCAGCCATTAGGCAAAAGCTTTCATCAGCTGAAATCCCCAATCGTAGCTGCGAAAGCGAACTTTTTATGTCGATTACTAGAAAGTCTGAGAAAGGACTTAATCCTAGACATGTCAGATAAAAGATAAAAAAATATGGAAATTTCGGAACTCGTCATTAAAAAATAATATAAAAAATATGTTACAAATTCTACAGAAATACTTTAAAAACATAGATATACTCAGAATCAAAGTTGTTACTAAATATATGGCCTGCTAACTACAAACTATATAACTATAAGTAAATAAAAATAATAAAAGTAAATGAAATAAAAACATGAATTATATTAATAGTATGAATTTATACATTAATCAGCAATTATTGATGAATTTTGACCAATTCTTCTTCATTATTTTATTATATATTTTTTAATTTGGTTTATTATTTTTATAATTATAAAACTATTTTATTATAATATGCCCTGTATATTATTCAAAATTTTATCAATATTTTAATTTTATTTCAAATTATTATTATATATTAAATTCTCAAATCTAATTTGTATTTCTTTTTAATGTATTTATTAATTATTTAATTAATTTAATTAATTTTTCAAATATAATTTGTGTTAAAATTTTAATATTCTGTCATGTACAGCATGAGAAGGCCTATTGTTAGGCATATCCTTTAAAATAAAGAAATCTTAATTTAAAGTGCGTCTAGAGAACTCTTAAGGCTGAGTAATACTTGACCTTAACCTGGGAGCTAGTGCGTCATAAAATTCGTTCGGTCAGGCAAAGGCGCCCACTATTTAGCACAAACTGATGCTAACACAGACACACATGGCAGATATGTACACGATACGAGCCTTAATAATGGGCTTGACCATTATCCTGCATATAAAGTTGTTCATTTGCTGGCTCTTTGGGCTCTGATTTGCGCAAGGACTCGGCCGTCATTTTGTATGCTGTGTAAGTTTTGACGCTTTGCCAGCTTGGCCACGATCTTAACTTTTAGCCCCGCATCGATTGTTGTTATTGCCATTGTGTTGCATACATAATACATTTTATGAAACGTTCGAATTTTTATTAAGCCCAATTTTTGGCACGGCCATAAAACGACAAATGGAACACAGTAGCGCGCGCACAAAACTTTCCGCTCCCGCTGCCCCATGTATTGGCGCTAACAATAAAAATCGAATGTTTTATTTATGTGCTCTACGATTTGTAAAGATTTCTGCTTATGGCGGTCTATGGCCAAGTGAAGCTGGCTTTTGGCATTTGAGTTTTAATTTCTTTTTAACTACTTCTACAAGACCAACAAAGAAAACAAATCCGAATAAAATTCGCAGAAGCGGCGAACTAACTTGGGAGCAAGTTAAAGTAAGACAAAAATGAAATACATTCTGCTGCTTAATACGAATAAAAATAAAATACTATCTTAAGAATATTGCCTTTCTTTAATTGTTTGTTCGCTTATAAAAAATAACAATATATTTCGATTGAGAAATTTAATTTGTGCGGGCAAAGTTTTTGCTTGGCAGGGCACTGAAATGCCTTTTTAATTAATTTCATGGCAATTTATTGGCATGCAAGAAATTACAAATATTGACATATCCGCGATACGGAAGTCATATCCATTTAATAACAACGGAAAATATTTGACAAAACAGAACTGTGGATACACACACACACACACACACACACCCATATATATATATATATATATATATATATATATATATATATAGAAACAATGTAATTATTTTTTGTTGTTTCTGTAAATTAAACAAGCATATAAATATTGCAAATGGAAAGCGAGCGAGCCACTGGCAAAAAGCAACAGCAGCGGCCGAACAGCTGTTGATTTGGGCTTATTTTTTATACCAATTCGCATTTATCGGCGTATCGAAATGGTTATTTAACTGTTTGTTATTGTTGGAGCCCAACAATAAAATGTTTACAAAGGCAGTCGGGGTAGGAATCGCTGTCGCATCGACAGGAAATGTGAAAATGTTTTCAAATCATTCGAGCACAAAAATGTTGAGCGAGCTGCTGCTTGCAAAAACATGTCAATGCCATTAAATTTAGGTGTGGCACTCACCGACGCGCACATTACGTATACATAGTACGCATTACGTATACGCACTGCGAGCGTGCGAATTTGACAATAATTGATTATAAGCCAAAGCGGGTTGATAAATGTTCCAAGCCCAAGCTCAAACTAAACAAACAGACGCCTCGAATTGGAATGACCCATAACTGCCCGAGCCGAGCTGATTTTCATTTTAAAGGTTCGATTGATAGGACTGGTTTGCTCATTGAATACTCGGCCGTGCTTAACTGGTATGCAGTGCACTTTAATAAAAATCATCGCTTTGAGCGAGAGCAGGTAAACGGCTTCAGGAATACGCGCTGGGTAATTAATTTTCAATTATGCACTGTTCTCTAATGGACCATCAATGAGGTTAACCAACTAATTACAGTGGCACATCGAGTCGAATGGTATGATATGCGCATGCCATTTGGCCAGCAGCGACTTGACCCAGTTCCACGCACACAAGCCCTCTAATGCACCTCAAGCATGCACATGCAGGGCGAATGAATGCTGCCACACTTGCTAGGGAGCCGGCCGAAGGACTCGTAAACGTCATAATCGAAAGCAACTCATGAGGGCTCACGGCTCATTAACACGCTTCCCGCACAGCAGACAACTTGATTGAACTTCAATGGCCTGCGCCTGCCACTGATACGGCAGGCGAGGGGCGGCTGTTGAGTCAGTGGCAGAGCTATGTCGAGATTAATGCTAATGTGACAACTTAATCGAAAGCCATTTATGAGTCATGTCAAGTGGAGGAGGACCGAGTCTCAGCTGCTTCCTGGCTGGGTTGGCTGTCATCCTTATGCTGGCAGTCGCTGTCAATGATGACAGCGCCCGAACGCAGGCAACATAGGCCAAAGGAAGCGCCTACCGAGCCTTGGCGAATAGCTAGCACCCACGACCATGACAACGACAAATCCATAAAAAAAGAAACACATTAAATATTTGCATTAATTTTTGGGCTACGATAAGTCAGCCGGTAAAAAAATAATTCTGAAAATGTTTGCTTCAAATGATCAATCATGAATACTCTTTATGAGCCGGAAGAATAAATAAAGTAATCATCGAACTTGGGAACTGGTACAGACCAATCAATATGTCTGAATCTGCCTTTAAATGAATTTCGATTAGTGTATGTCTATCTATATCTATAATAAATTAATATATATATATATATATATATATATATATATATATATATATATATATATATATATATATATATATATATATATATATATATATATATATATATATATTTATATATTTATATATATATTATGAATATTATAATTATTATACATATATTCTGTCAAATTTTTTTACATACCTAACTGACTAAATGCAAATACTCTAGTTAATTAGTTAGTTTTATAAATAAATATTTCTTACGCACACGCTGATATATCTCCTTCGATTAATAAATTATCTGTCAATAAAATATATATAAAATATTATATAATTCACGTAGTTCTGATACGTTTAAAGATTCTGCGCTTGAACAAGGCCAAACAACTTTGTTGCTGCACCTTAAAAGTAGGGTATTCCCAGACGGGGAGAACACGGGAAACAGGGACAGGACGTACATTTCATTCGGTTGGCACTTACCCGGCAAGCCTGATGTGATGCTGATAAGAAGCAATAGTTGCGCTATCAGCGCTTTAATGCCACCCTGGCTGGTGCTGCTCCACCTTCCTTTGTTGCTGTTGCTCCCGTGTTGGCTGCTCATTTTGTGTGTCGCTTGTGGAGCGGGTTGTTGGGTCTCTTATCGCTCAATGCGTTACTTTGTCGAACGACTTGAATGCCACGCACTTAACTTATATTGCGCGGCACACACTATTTAAGCTTGTTGCAGCTCGCTGTTGTGGCGCCACCTAGCGTTCGTTGGCTGTCTCTAATTTCAATGCACGAAATAATCGTAATCGCGCGTGTGGCTAATTTAGCTGCCTTGCATATGTAGGTTGTTTGTGCTGGTTGTCTGAGGACTGTAAAAAATAAATAGCGCGCACGCAAACCCGAAAATTCATCACAAAATTGAAAGTGAACAACAAGCGAACAATTGAATCAACAATTTCAAAAGGTTTCCGAGAGTTTTTCTGTTTTGTTTTAATTGAATTTTTGATGCTTTCCAATTGACACTTCTCGCACAGTGGGGCAAGTACATGTAAAATCGGATGTGCGAAGATTTTGCATTTGCACGTAACGGATATGCAGGCGCCTATTGTTGTTATTACATCAAGTTAGTTTCTCATTGTTTTGTTTTTTGTTTTTCTTTTTGTTTTTTTTTTTTTTTTTGTGTGTTGCAATACTCAATCGTTTGTCCTGTTGCCACAATTTCACTTTGCACAGTTTTTGTTTGTGTTGCGTTTCGCTGTTGCCGTTTTTAATCAGAAATTTACACAGTCACCGCATCGCGCGTCTCGGGCAAACAAATTGGCGGCGCAGCTATTGTTGCCTTGTTGTTCTTGTTGTTGTTGTTGTTGTTGTTGTTGCAGTTGCAATTGTTGTATTTGCTGTATTTTATTTGTGTGTGTTGCAACTGCAGCGCAGCCAAATGAAAGCACAATGAAAATTTTCAATCAAAACTTTTTACACTCTTTCTGTTGTTGCTATTTTAGTAAGCGTCCCTTTTTTCCACTCTCTATCTCTCTCTCTCTCTCTCTGTCTGTGGTGCTATCTATCGCTGTCCCTGTCCGCTGCTTTTAAGCGCTCGTTAGCTAGCAAGATTTTGCTGCTTCTTTTTGCACTTTTCTTTCGATTTCTTTTTTGTTTTATTTATTTTTGTTTTTGTTTTTGTTTTTTTTTCAATTTTTAATGCAATTTCCACGCTTAACTGCACTTTTTGCCGCTTCGGCTGGCTGTTGCTTTAGCTGTTTTTGCTGCCCCGTTTTATAGAGCATTTATTTACACGGACACACACACGCGCACAGTCGCCTACAACAAACACTCACACACACAGGCAGCGACAGACAGATACAAGCAAAATATGCACACAATTTGCATTGCGTTGTTTCTCTTTATTTGCAACACTTTGTCCGTCTCCCTCGCTCTCTGTATATTTGTATCTCTGTCTCTCTCTCTGTCTTTGGCGCTTTGCTTTGTTTTGTTTCCTGTAGCTCGCACAAATTCAAATTACTTTTGTCGTTATTGTTGTTGCTTGTGCTTGATGCTGTTGCTGTTGCTGTTGTTGTTGTTGTTGTTGTTTTTGTTTTTGTTGTTGTTGCATGTCATGTTCATTTCTTCAAATCAGTTGGTAGTTGCGGCTGCTTGCATCGACGTCACCAAGTTGTCGTCGTTTCGCATTGGACATGGCTCTGCGTATCTGCCACAAGATGTTGCACATGCACAGCTTCGATTTGCAGCTCCACTTTCGTAATGCGGCCACGCCTTGTGCATTTTTTACATTATGCCCAATGCCAATGCCCACTGCCTGCAAGACAGAGAAAATGAAACAAAATTGAGAAAACGTAAAGAAATATTTAATATAAAGACATTTATTATTATAGGTGGAATGAGTTTATCTATGTTTTATTTTGTATTATTTTATTTTATACGTAACCGTGTGTTATATTAACTCGTACTCATATAGGAATATCTACACTGATTTCCTTTCCCTTATCCACCATGATTAACCACGCTCTGAATTGTTTTTCGAACAATTCATTTTTTTTTATAAATAATCATTCTTATTTTTAATAAAAAAAAAAACAGAAATGAAGATAAGTCATAAATAACTATTAAAAAAAATTCACTTAAGTGCCTTGCAGTAAATACTAGAAACAACGGAACTGGATAAAAAAATGCTGTTTTATTATTATTATTATTATTATTATTATTATTATTATTATTATTATTATTATTATTATTATTATTATTATTATTATTATTATTATTATTATTATTATTATTATTATTATTATTATTATTATTATTATTATTATTATTATTATTATTATTATTATTATTATTTGTTTATTAAGATCAAAACTTATTTAAAAACTTAGAAAATTATATTATTCCGTAATAATATATATGTATAATAATAATATTTTTCCATATTATTTTAATAGTTCCAAACATTCTGGCATATTACCAACTGTGATATATATAAAACCGTAAAAAATCAAATATATATATAATATATATAAAATCATAGTTAAGCCTTTGTCTACAAAATATTGCATGTCCGACTAAGGCCATTGCCATAAAATTGTATTTCACTTAAAGATGCCTCCACATGGTAAATTTATTTTTTTAAATTAAAATGAAATAAAAGTAAAATTTTCAGTTTTGTGAAGAAATTTGTTATTCCATTTAGCAGAGAGAAATTGAATTTAAATCGAGTGCCATTAATAATAAATTTGTTGTCTCACTTGCACGCACTATATATGTATGTACAGAGGCAATTATATAATACTTAGGCACGTATTTGAGTTGGGCTTTGGCTAATTTAAAATGTTCTTTGATGGCAGCGCGCCTACAGCTTCATAATTTATAAGCCAGCTTTGCATGACTTTTCGCTTTAATTTTCAACTTTTCGTTTGATATTTTAATTTTTTTGCGCAAACAGAGCTCTGTTTGCCCACATACGCAGCAGGAGGACCTGCATGCATACACACGCTTACATATGCACATGCATAACTTTTGCGTAGGCCGCAGCATCTTCGGTTCAGGATGTACTTCTGTAAGTCTACGCACAGCCAAAGGTCGCAGCGACTGGCTGCCTGGCTGTCTAACTGACTGACTGACTGACTGCTGGCTGTCTACTCGTCTGACTCGCCTTTACAGCAGCTGTGGCTATGAGTTTGCTCCAGCTAAAGTGCATAACAGCGACGACTATTATGCTTTATTTTCCGCTTGACACCTTTGGGCTGCGTTGCGCATTTCCTTTTTGCAGTCAGTGTAAGGACGAGCGGCCTCTGCCTCCTGCTAGCTTATGTACGGCTTTTTCCCCACTGGCTTTTTGTGTGCATTCGCATGCTGGTTCATTTTTATGTTTTATGCTGCCCTCTGCGTCACACACTTTAGGCCAGCCGTGTGGCACGGCGACGGTGTGTGGGGCAGCATCTGCATGCATGGCGGCACGGCTCTGAGTGCTGTGGCAGCTTCTTATCAACGTGGAAGTCAACGTCAACGTGCGGCAGAGACGTTCTGCTCTCGGCGACTGAATTGAAATTTATTATTCTGCTTTGTCGTGCGTGTGTGCCAGGCACTTCTCAGCCACCACCAACAGCAGCAGCAGCGACTCCTCCTGTACCATCCCTGCTGCAGCAATCCTTTCATGAGTGGGTACTTTTTATATTTTCATGTTGCGCCTACATGCTAGCTGCCTGCTTATTGCGAGTCGTGTTAATTGCTTTCCAGTTGGCGACCTTTGATGTGCACCATTTTTTTCTGCCCGTGCACTTAAGGATATTGTTTACATGTCTCAATTATCCTTTGAATTTAAAGCACTCGCACGCCATTTCGCCGTCGCGCCTTGCCTCATCCCAGCCAACCCACCTGCCCGAATACAGCTGAACAAAGTTTGAGTTGCTGTTGTTCTAATTTCAAAGTAAACTTTTGACAACCTTGAAGTCTGAAACCGAAGCATTGATAAAGCCTGGCAGCGCATTGGAAGTGGATCGGGGCTGGCGGAGGGGACCAGAAATCACTTCTCAATTTCCAGAGTATTAAATTAATATGAAATTTCTTCTCGATATCGTACTTAATATTTATTTATTTATATGACATGGCAAGCTGAGTAGCAAAAGAGGGACTCTTCACATGCTGTATGCTTTGCATAGAGGTTCGATGTGTATTTATTTCACCTTAAAATATCGATTGCAATTCCAGCTAAAATTTAATTGGCAGAAAATTCAAATTCTATTGTACTTGAAAATTATTAAGTAGTTCACTTCTTTGAGAGGAATGAAAAATAAATAAATAAATTAACAACAATTCCAAGCACTATAACAACTGTATATTATTTTGTATTATTATTTATTTTTTTATATTTTTTTTATTTTATATATATTTTGGTAAGTTATAAAAGTTTAGCATAGGCATAGACTTTTTTGTTAAGATAAATTTTAAAGGAAAATATAAATTTGAAATCTTACATACAAATTACTTTAATTAAACTTTGAGCTTAATTTATCAATTTTTCTGTTTTGGTTGCATTATAAATTAAAAAAAATTTTTTTTAAATATTTTATCTATACATATTTAACATAAAACGAATGGAAATATTTGATTTAATATAAAACACTATACCAACATGCAGAAGATACAAAATAGACTACAAAAAGTGAGCGCCTTTAATTGAATTGGGATGAGTGTACATTAACTATCATTAATAATATAACAAGTTCCATCCAAACTCAGCCTTGAAGCCGCTGCAAATGCAATGTTAATGGACATCTTGTTATACATTGACCAGAGCATGACATTGTTTGATAAACACCCATAAAGATGAAGCATTGTTTTGTCTAGTCTGTTGCAAATGTCTTTGTTCAATTGTGCGTGTCTGCTGATAGATATGACTTTATATGGTTCCTCTTTGGCAGTTGGCTATGCTAGTCACAATTTATGTACAGTTAGTGTGGCAGCTATATATATATATATTCATTCGACAATAAGGAAGCGGACTCTTGCATAACTTTTCTACTTGATATGCACGGGCTGTTGGGCAACTACTGATTATAGCAGAAGTCCGAAATTTTCATACTCGATTATGTTGGCCTAATAAGAGTGCTAATTCAGTAGCCGCCCTGCTCCCTGCTCCCTGCTCCTGCCTTTTGCCAGGCACTAATTTCAGATAGTCATCATTGAGCCAGAGGCAATTTGCAAGGCAACTCCGTTCGCTGTCATCGTCGTTTTTGGGCTTTATTTCTTCTAGATGAGACACAAAAAGTCTTAGCTAGCTTTATTTTATTTTTTTTCTTCTGGCATTTGCGGTTTCACCGCTTAGCACTTGCTGAGTGCGTGTGTGTGTGTACGGGGGGAGAAATTATGCAAAGATTGTGTGCACAACTTGAGACAGTCTAAAGCCAACAGCCGGCAAGGGCCGCCAACTTGCTGAGGTCAGTTCAGGCTCAAAGTTTGTCGAGTGACATGTAAATCTTGCCCCAGGATGTGCGCCAAAAGAGTTGCGCACAAAAAGCTTAAACTCAAAAAAAAAGGAGAAAAAAGTAAAAACGCAGTCGACATGATGATAATTCGCCGTACTGCGGCCGTGGCCATCAGCCGTTGCCCAAGAGCCACATTTTCTTTCATGAAAATCAGTTAAATGAGTTTGTTTACATGTCTCAGCTGCGCTGCTGCCTCCGTCGCTGCCGAGCCGTATAAAAAATACACTTTAAATGTATGCAAAGTGTTAAGAGCCGTGCGGTGGCGGTAAAATAAAGGAGGGAACGCTTGCGGTGGCGGCAATACATTGTCTGGACGCTGTGGCGGCGCCTGCCTCGTTTTCTCTCCGGAACTAAATGTAAGAAAAATCCCCATACAATTTGCCTTTTATTTTTTAATACCCTAGAAGTGGGCATTTAAATCACGTGTCGCACCAGGCCATAGCTTCGAGTTCTTTAGCTCAACTGAACAGTCAACAGCTGAACTGATGTTCTTGAATAATGACTACGTGTGTATCAAGTACAATATGCATTATATATATAAAATATTTATTTATTATATGTATTTATTTATTATATAATATAATAATATATATAATAATAATAATATAATGCATTAATTTATTTGTATATATTTATATAAAAGAACAGAATATTTAATGCTGCCGATTGCACTGGATTTTTATAAGCCAGACATATCTAACAAACAAGCTTTTGTTGGTGATTAGCTTATATTAATTTCCTGAAGTCTAAAAGCTGTTCCACAGTCATGATTCTAAGCTGCTTAAAAGTCTTTGATACAGTTAATTAAAAAAAATAAGAGGATTTCAAATTAAAATATAATATAAATATATTTTATATTTATATAATAATAATTGTTTCTGGCACTTCATTTTCCAATATAAAATAACCACATTAAAATAAAATAAAAAAATAATATTTCACATATAAAATATAATATAATAATATAATACGATATACATAAAATATACTTCAAGGCTATTTAAGTGTTGACAATCCAAATCGAGCTGTTCTGTAAACTGCATTTTAAATATAATTTTTTTTCCAAACTAAATAAATTGAGACTTCCAAGTCTGAATTTCATGGAAAACAATTCTCTCATTTAGTTCATTTAGAATTATAAAATAAAGTAAAATAATATAAAATAATATATACCAATACTAAATAACCTTAGTATTAAATGCAAGGGTATTTATCGGTTGCCAATCTGAAACGAACTGTTATTTCCGGCTTCATTTCGATTTTTTGTGGAACTTGATACGGTACGTTGGCAGAGCCTAAAAGTATGCAGCATGTAATTTGCGTTTTGTTTGCCGTAGCCGTTGTCGGCCGTGTTGTTGTTGTTGTTTCCACCGTTTGCTTTATGTAATTTGCATGTAAACATGTGCTTATTTACGTGCCTCCTGGCAACCACACACACACATACATTCAAACACACACACAGTCAGACAGTCACATTGGCGCTGTTGTTAGGGTAAAGCGAATTTACGCCAAACATCAAATGATTTTGTTTAACATATTTTGTTATTAAGTGTGGAAATGTGCATATTTCGCTCAAGCCTCCGTTCTTCTATGGAAAACTTTATAAACACAGAGCATTGTGTGTGTGTGTTTACGCCTTTTACTTGGCTATATATATATATATATGTGTGTGTGTGTGTGCGAGTGTGCGTTGTTCGTGCCTGCAGTAAATTTCCGTTTGCCATCATTCAGGGCAGGGCAGGCATACTTCACTTGAACTTTGTGTAGCGTGAACTTCTTAAATTATTTGGCCAAGTCTATAAACTGCATGACCGGACGGGCTTCACTGTCTCGGCTGGCGAACTTTGAAAGACCAAAAGGGGCGCCGAGGGCACTAAGCGAATTATGTTTTGTGCAAAGTTCAAACGGATTTTCGAGTCTGCTACGAGCTGCTGCTGTCATTTGACAATTGACAGCTGGCACTGAAACTTTTGCCAATTAGTTGCGCCTCGCCCCGCCAACTAAGCAATACCCGCCACCATTTTTGCATTAACCAACACTGGCTATAACACATGCAATGACATGCGATCCGCTTCAACAGTAAAAAGAAACATGTTCTAGACAGCTTCCATACTCCACACTCATCTCCAGCAATTCATTCGTGTTGGCTCTTTCTGTAAGGACGGCCATCGACTGGCAGTCAGGTCTCTGCGCTTTTGCCATTGTGGCAGCCCAATCAACGACATGCCGAGCCCTCTGCCTCGCAGTGTCTTTAAGTTTATTGTCGTAGGTAGAAGGCAAGTCCAGCCCGTACCTGCTCGCTCCTCCAGCTAATGCCTCATGCCTCTTGGCTTACAGCCTGGTAATGGCAAATGTGCTTAAGCCTTTGTTGTAGCAGACGTTGCCCCTACTGAGAGCTCAGCAAATACAAAGTGTTAAACACTTGGAGCTTAGGGCATGGAACTGCTGCGCGCTCTAAGCACCACCCGCAGACCCGTAGCTAAGCATGCACACATATAAACACATAAACACATACATAGCAGGCGTATCAAAACTTAACTCGGCGAACAAAGGCGTTGCATTCATTTCTTATTTAAAATGAACGTTCAGCTTTGCAGGTAACGTCTACGCTCTGCGCTCCTCCCAGCTGTGTGTTTATTTATTGAGCTGTGAATAAATATTTTTACCCGGCATCTACTTCAAGTACCTCAATACAAATCCACAAATCTCTCTCTCTCTCTCTCTCTCTCTCTGTACCTCTTTCTGTCTGCCTTGCATCTGCTCTATCTACCTGGCAGTCTTCCATTGGAAGACGAATCGATAGACACTTGAGGCAAGACTTTATGTTGACTTTGCATTTTGCGCAGCTCTGTAATTATGTGAAAGTGTGTGTGCGTGCGTGTGTAGGTGTGTGTGTGTGGGTGGGTGTGTGCATCAAAGCAAGTGTAACCCAATTCTGAGCATAGCTTTAATGAACTTACAGTCTATTGACTTGGCTGAGCTTAATATATTGGGCTTAAGCTAGACGGAAGCCACATCTTACGATTCAGCGGAGCTATCCATTGTGATTGCCCTAAAAAAAAAATATGGTAACGACTAGTTGATGCCCTAACTGATTGGAAATAAATCAAGAGGCATTTTTACAATTCTTTGTTATATTATTGAAACTATAGATTATATTATTTTATTTTTTATTTATTTATTTGTAATATAAATTATTATATATGTATTATATAATATAAATATATATTATATATTTTTGAAATTATTTATTTATTTTTATTTGCAATCTGTTTTTGAATAGACAGTCTTACTATTGAAATATTCAAAGAGGATTATAAGGATTACCCTAAGATACCCGCAGCGCTTGGAGCCTCGCAGGGTACAACTCAGATGGACTTCATCTACCTCAATGGCTATGCCTCAGCGTGACGCAGCTGTGTTCTCATTACTGCCGAGTGCTACTCCGCGCCTGTAGGCACTCAATTGTCCTCCTCAAAGGACTGACCCACTCGTGCCCCCTTCCAGGCATTCACTTACGCACAAACACAGAGGCAGACGGCGAAAAAGGCTCTTCAGCTTTATCGCTGTAATCAATTGTCTGCATTTGAATAGTTGACAACCGATTTATGGACCATTGACTGCGCAGTAGCAGAGCCAGCAGCAGAGCCAAAGCCAACTGGCCCCGCCCAGGGCTCATTTCTTTTTGTGCTTGTGGTTGGCGTTTGGCTTTCCTTTTTTGACAGGACGTCTTCGATCTCAGCCAGTGGCCAGCTTATCTCTCTCTCTCTCTCACACGCTCTCTCTCACTCACTCTGATTATGAGAATGTATGTGTGGATGGGCAGTATCCTTTTCGGAAATCAAGTGGAATGACCCACAAACTTCTTCGGGCCCCTCTCTCAAGTCTTTTTGTGCTCTTTGCTCTGCTTTGCACTCAGTTGTTGCTGTTGTAACTTCTGTTTTTCTATGTTTTACGTAATTTTGAAAGAGAAGCCGGAAATGGCTAGGAAATTGAGCCAACAATAACATCAGCAGCAGCAGAAGCATCAGCATCAGCATCAGCATGAGCAATAGCAACAACTGCCATCATGCACGAATAAGAATAATAACGAAAATGTCAGACCAAGCGGTAATTCGTCCAACGTCCAACCTCCATCCAGCCATCCATCCATCTATCCATTCGCTTGCCCAGTGGGCGAGCTGGTCAGCCAGTGGCCCAGATAATGTACTGCCAAGTGTTTTTGACCTTTTTTTTCGTTGTGTCTTGGTTGTTGTTTGTCGTTTGTGCCTCGGCTTTGCCTTTGCCTTTTTCGTTTGCCATTTCATATTTGGTTGGTCTGTCATAAAGCGGCAAGGACGAAGGACAACGCATCCCTTTGGCAGCACTCCAAGCAAGACCGCTCGACCCACTGCCATGAGCAGCTGCTGTTGTCGCTCTTGTCTGAATGCGTTCTCCTTCCACAGCCCACTTCAAATTATTTTAAGCCCAATGCAAATGAAATGCGCCGCAAAAGTAGGCCCCAAGCTGCCCAAAAGAGAAACGAGTTCAAGTTCAAACCTGGCGCCCTCTTGTTGACGGCTTAATACGCGATTTTTAGGTCAATCTTTGGGGCTGTAACCAAGTGGCCAAAATTAACTCGCACAATTACGTGGATTGCCATCTACGACTCTATTCAAACTGCCCTTTGCCTCGCTTCACTCAACAGATTAACAAATTTTAATTTTTTTTAATCCAATGGAATTGTACTAATCCAGTGCAGCTCAAATTATAGCTCAAGGTCTGTAAATGAGAAGCTTCAAACTGATTTGAATACTCTGAACGCATTGACAATGCGAAATTAGGGTATTTGTTTTTTTTTTTATGGGAAATCAGGGTTTTAAATATATATGATTATTTTACTTTTTTTTAATAGAAATTAGGGTATAGTATTTAATTTATATTTTATTTAGTTTAATTTTTATTTATTTATTTTAAATATATATTTTTTTAATTTACTGCGTCCAACTTAGTTTGACTCTTGCTTGGCTGCAACTTGTGAAAACCTTTTTAGTTCCGAAAATTTAAGATTTTAAATGAAATTTCAAACTTTAACAGACATAATTATTTGAATTTACTTTTATCACAATACATTAAATAGTGTTTCCCTGCTCCACGAATAGCCAATCTCAGGCAACTGTAATAAACTCGGGCATTAATTTATATGGAGGCTGTAATTTCGTTGCAGAATATACTAAAAGGCAGCACTAGAAATCCCAGTTTTGCCTTTGTGGGCCATGGACTTAGTGCGGACTTAAGCCGGGCTCTAGCTGAACGGTGGCAACTGACAGCTTGCAGCGTGCAGCTTGCCACTGACTCCGGGCTGCATCAATGCATGCGGTTGCATAGACGACACACACACCCACACACACACACACACGTCCCATGGGCATTCACTTGGCAGGCTCTTGGCAAGGCTTTTCATTTGGGTTAATGTAGTATTTGTGTTCTCTGCCCGAGCACCAGCAGCGCCAGCCCAGATTGATGTCAGCGCCACACTTAGATGCACACACACACACACACTCACGCTAACACACAGATACACACACACACACATGCATACATATACAGTAAGTGCGCTGAGCCTTAGCTCTGGCTTAGCCCCCTTGTAGTTTTCATCATTGGATTGCCGTAACGGGCACATTTTGTCAGCGGCTGTGAAGGCAGTGCTCAGCACGTTTGCTGCGAGGAAAATATGTCAACGTCTTCCTCGCCTTCGCCCAGATTGGCATTGTCATAAAATGCCGCCCCTCACCCGATCCGAGCGCATATAGAAAAATGCACATGACTGTGATTCCGACTCCGACTCCGCCTCGGACGTGGAGTCAGTTTAAAGAATGAATTGCACTTTATTGTTGGCATTTTGTCATTTTGTCATGCGGCTGCCTGGAGCAGCACGTTTGGGGCTTTAAATAGTTAAGTAGCCACTCGCACCACACCTATGACACCGAGCTGCGTCCTGGGGCACTTTGAGCACGGAACGTGTGCCGATTTGGCCACTCGCCCATTTGCCTGCCAGCCTGAGCTAGTTGGTCTCAGCAATCTCAATATCCAGCTGGACCACAAAGCATAATATTTTCGCACAGAGCACAGAGCTGAGCGGAATAAGAAAGAAATTCAATCAAAATTGTTGCCATTTAGTTTGACATTTCCGGCGAAATGATGATGAAGTGCCCCGCCCAGGCCGGACCCGGGCTGTGCTTGTGGCTGTGCCCGTGGCTGTATGGGTGGCCATGGGCTGGGCGTGGCAGCCGCGACGCAACTCGAGGCCAACAGCTTGGCCAACAATTTTGCTCGGCTGCTTGCATTTTATGGAGTGCCAAAGTGGCACAAAAGGAATTTCGCTTTGCAGTTTTTGTTGCAAAAAATGTCAATTTGACCGCCAGCTGCTGCGGCGGCTGCTGCGACTCCTTTGATATCGCATAAAATTGATTTTGTTTTTACTGCAGCTGCAGCCGCCCAGCGATAAGAATTTGCCTTTACCCCAATCACAACATTTTTCATCATCCAAAGCAACTCTCCTTCTCCCTTATAAACTATACTATACCACTTTAAGGTGGTATACGGCAGGTCTGAGTTCGATTTAGTTTGTATTGGACAATAAATCAAAATTACAAATATTTCGAATTGAACTCAAGCCACGTCAAGCTCTGACAACATGGAGTAAGCCATATTTTCAGGTCACTTATGCGATTCCATCTCAGCTGGCATCTGCATCTGCATAGCCATTGTTGTGGTTAAGCCGAGTGTTGCTTCGGCTTGAGCTAATTTTCGTTTCCATTGATGGAATTTTTAATAAATCAGCGTGCAAATTGTATTTGTATATCAGCATAATAAAGCGATTCAGGCATGAAAGAGACTTCCTTTGTGTGCGTGCAGGCATACGCACAGAAATTTAAGGAATTGTCTGCGCACATTTCTTCACACGCTCGCATTCGCAATCGAGCTGACGGAACGCCTGAAAGCACATGAAGATTCATAAAACTCAGTTGCAAGAGCTGTTCAGAGAGGGAGGGAAGCAGCAAGGAGCAAACAACACAAACACACACAAACACACAAACACACACACACACACTGAGATACACACACAGAGAACAACCATAAGGAGCTATCAAGAAATCACAACAAATTTACAAGTGCCACACAAATGTTTGACAAAAAGTTTCTGAAAAGCTCTTCACTGATTTCGCAACGTCTCAACGATTTCTTTGGCTTGGTAATAGACTGGGAAAAATACAGGGGGGCGCTCGATCGGAGTGTGGGGCATGTTAGCCATAGACATTTATGGCCCCGAGATGCTATCGGGCTGACATAAGTTAAGCTGCTTTGCTTTTGCTTTCTCGCTTAAACAACAGCAGCAGCAGCAGCAGCCAACAATTTTGGCTGCTTGTGCGTCTCAAAATAAACTCATGTGCGGTAAACAACTCTGAGTGTGTGTGAGTGTGCGTGTGTGTGCGAGCGTTTACGCTACATAAACAGCTGAAAAGGATGCTCGAAGTGCGGCAACAGCGCACTAAATTCACACTTGAAATATATTTTTGAATGCCCGAGCCACAGCAAGTTTTCAACTGTCTTCCATTTAGTGTTGACACGCCAGGCAATTTGGACGAGCCGAGTAGGGCGGAGCCTCGAAATATTACGCATACGACGAGTCGCCTGCATTCCGTTTTCAGTTATTAAATAAACTTGCGCCATTTCCAGTTTCGCGCCTCAGCAAACCGCAAACGCTCCTGGGGCCCCGCCTCCTTCGGTAACAGTTATTGCTTATTACTTCGGGTGCCATGGTGGGTGGTGCGGGTGGTTGTTGTGTGGTGCCCACAAGATTTAGTTTGGGCCACGATTGCCGTGTGGTTGGGTATAAATTTACCCCACCCTCGCCACAAGTTGACTTTGCCGCATATCGAAAATCACAAGCCAAAATCTTCTTATGTTGAACAAAAGTGTGTGTGGGTGAGTGTATGAGTGTGTGTGAGAGAGTGCCTGCGCGTGTGAGTGTGAGTGTGTGTTTGCACTAACAGCACAATGCGAATTTAAATAAATAGTTTAAGCGTTTTACACAGCGAACGGTTACCAGATGAAGGCCAGAGTTGTTCTTTTCAACTCTCGCTTTGCGTCTTTTCGCTTACTTTTCTCAGTAAAATTTGTACACTTACTCAGGCACACGCAGTCTCAACTCAACTTAAGAGCTTCCTGGCACTGATGCAGTGTGTAAAATTGATAAATAAAGTATTTACAACTGCACTGTGGCTCTGATTCTGAGAGTAACTTTAACTTTGATATTAAAACTCAAAAAAAGTTATTAAAAAACAAGTAAGGAAACTCTAGTCGGAGGTGCCCGACTAGGAAATACCCTGAACCCCGCCTATCGGCGGCTTTAAATGCACTTCAAAGTTTATATATAATTATTTTAAATTAAATTAAAAAATTAAAAAAAAAAAAAAAAAGATTAAGTAAAAGTTTTCACGTCAGCTTAAAGAATCAAACCCGAGACTTTATGCTTGCGATCATCGCTTCTACCAACACAGCTGTTGCAGTACATAAGAGTGAGATAGCGAATTCCTAAGTAAAGTTATTGAGCTACTGAGCTACTGCTACTGAGCTGCTGAACTTCTGCTGAAAATTCATCCCCAATTTGCCTTTGTTGTTGTTGTTATGAATTCTTCGAATTTTCTAGAGCTTCTGCTGCTGTTGCCACGCGCGTGTGTACGTAAACGTTTGGTAAACGTTTCGTTTAATAACATAATGCATTTCATCTATTCATATGTACATTATATATTATATATATATATATATATATATATATATATATATATATATATTATGTATATTATATTGACTTTATTTAAGTTATATCAATGTTACTCTTATTTTATATATATGTAAATATATACAGTATGTACATGTGTGCATACATATGTATGTATGTATATTGCAAGCAACGCATACATACACACGCACACGCATACACTCTGCTAACTGCGCAGTTTACTCAGCGACTGCGCTGCGCCAATATGTGCGTGTTATGGGAAACTAAATGATTAATAACTTTTTTTGTAGATCGACTTTCTTAATCAAACTTGCGCAGCGTAATTATATCATTCATATGCGTGTATGTATGTGCAAAAGCACAAGCCTGTAGTATTTGAAATAAGTGGTTTAAAAATTTTGGCGAAGGGGGCGTGGCATCTAAAATTTAACAAAAATCATTTGGAGTCTCTAACTATAAAGATGTAGAAGATATAATTTTAAAACTGAAAATCGATTTCATTTTTAATCGATAAAAAAAGAACGAGAAGAGTTATCGAATTTCTAAAACAAACTCGACCTGCGCATGATATACACGAAACTATAAAAAAAAGTTCAAGTCTCTAGCTATTATAGGTTCTGAGATCCACGCGTTCAAACATACGGACAGACGGACAGGGCTCGACTCGGCTTGTCGTCCTGATCAAGAATATATATACTTTATGGGGTCTGCCACGCCTCCTTCTGCCTGTTACATACATTTGGGCTGCAACAAAACCATTATACCCTGATTACCCATTTTTAATGGGTTCAGGGTATACGAAGAGAAATTAAAAATTCAAAAATAAATAAATTCACTAAAGCAAAGAATAAAATAAAAATAAATAAATTAGTAAATTTAAAAACAAATTTTTTAATGAACAAATACATTCACAGAAAAAAGAGTAATAAATAAATAGATTTCCTAAAAAAAGAGTAAAATAAAAAATAAATAAATAAATTCACTCAAAAAAATAAAAACAAATTTCTTACTCATAGTTTTATCTCGTTCATGTCATTCTCCGTTCATGTCACGCTATTACACTCAAAATAAATTTCATATAATATTCTCAACTTATCTACACCATCTATTTCTTGAATTTTAATTTATTCAAGTCATCTATTTCAGTTGAGCTCTTATTCTTCTAACAAATTTCTTCTATTAATCATACATTTCTCATGCCATCCATAGCTTCATATCTTCTCTTTGCCGCTGCCTCGCTAATCGCCCCTTACTTCATTACCACAACACTTCTTCGGCAGCTTTCTCACTTATCACTCTTTCACAGTAATAACGCAGATTCTTTAAGGTCAAGGGATATTTACTAAAATAAATTTCAATTAAACAAAATAAAAATTTAGCATTATTATTTAAAGTCGAATTCTATTTATAGAATCTACATTAACAATTTATTGCCAATTTGTGTTGCGACATCCATGGCGTATGCGTAATTCGGTAAACACATATAGTCAACATGCGATACTTAACTCTGTATGAGGCCGTCGGAAAATCTCTTTGTGTATTATCAAGCGCGTAGTGTAGCAGTGCCTATTACGTATATGACATGCGGAACACAGGGCTTTTGGGTAATAGGCTGAAAGTACAGCTAGTCGGAGTCAAAGTTCCAGCCGCAATCAGGACAATCGCTGTCATTAGCATTTGAGTAGGCGCGTGAAACTACTTGGCTGCGTCTGGATAAGTGCGAATCCCGATACGAGCTGATAAAACTCACTGAGAATTGGCTTGGCGTTGTGGGGCGCCGCATAAATTAGCGTGCGGCAGGACAACCCGCTGCTTGGTGGCGCAGAAAAAAGGCTAAACGCGTAAGCGCTTAGCATTTAAATGCTAAATAGCTGGTAAAAGGATAACGCATAGCCTTATTGCCGGCAAGCGGCACGTTTGACTGGCTCACGCTGCCAGGGAAACAGGACAACTGCCGGCAGAAATTAAAGTGTTACCGAAATAATAACAACAAATTGCCTTTGTACAACAACAGCAGCGAGCAAACTCATTCGCGAAAATGTTGCTAAACTCGCAACGGGTTACAACAAGGCCATTTGTGGCTCCCTCTCAGCTCGCTGTGGGCGGTCTAGCTCTGTGTATGGCACGAGGTCACGCGCTGCGCTGCCCTGCCCTGCGCTGCCTGCCATAGCCAGACGTCAACATGAACGGCTACAACAATAGCAACTACAACGACAGCGACAACGACAGCATTTATTCAAATCGCATAGCAGGTCGACATTATATCAGCTTGACATGCGATAGTCAAGCCAGCAACAGACCCAAAAATAGTCTAAATGCCAGCAGCATAAAATATCGAATTTCGTATCCAAAAGATTCAAAAAGGTTTTCAAGGTACGCAAACGCATTGTGCGCTGTAGTAGACAGACATTAACATTATAAATCATGCCTATGCGATGAATCAAGCTCTATTAGCATATTCAACAATTAACTTTTTTTGTTTCAGCTGATACAAAGTTGGAATAAACTAAAACTAGCCTAATCAAAAAAATAAAAACCAGAAAAACGACCCTCGTTATGGATGGAAAATATATCAAATTATAATTACTTATATATAGGAAGCCAAAGACCTGGGACTTTCGAGGTATCAAATTTTGACATTTTCGCGTCACTATCGATAGTTTTTTTTTTTTGTCATTATTGGTGGTACTTCATACAGCTTGGCTAATGAAATTAACGTAATAAATATAACAAAATTTATATATAAGTTTTCTAATAAAAATGCAATCTAGATTAACCTGCTGGGTATAGTAGGTGGGTGGCTTAAGCATATGTTAAGCAAAATGAAATTAAAAAATTAAAGTTAAAGTCCTTACAAATAGATTATATGCTTCAAATTAGCGTATAATTTTAATTTACAAAATTTATTTGGAACAAATTATTAATTGTAAATAAAAGTAGTTAATCTAAAATTTGGTAAACTGCTTGAGTAAAAACGATCGATACTATCTATACAGTATAAAATTTTGCGCTCAAAATAATTCAAATATAGAATGGGTCATTAGCGATAGTTTCCTAGCTCTAAAAGCTAGACTAATTTCTCAGAAATGAGTGAAATTATTTCAAAGCTTAAGCAGACAAAAAAAATTAACTCTTCGTATGAACTAGTAGGTAAGCTGGTAGTCGATTAAAGGAAAAGTCGATAGTATCGATTGGAACCATCGATGTCAGAAACTATTGACTATCTTTCCTCTATAATCTGGCTTTATTTAATATAAATATTTACTTTTCGCATTTTTTACTGTCTTATAGAGTGCACTTCAGTCAGTGTAGCATTTGGCATGACTCGCTGGTACTGTGAAAAGTAAAGCAGCTGAGCTGTTGAGATCATTCTGGTACGCATATTTCGCAGGCGTCGAAAATAAATTAAAGAGCGAAAATGATTCCGCTTTTACGGCCTTTGTTGCCGGAGCTTTTCTATTTGAAGCTGCATGTCGTTGTCGCTGTCGCCATCGTTGTTGTTGGCTTCGTTTCGGTAACGTTTCTCATTTCAGCCTTGGAGTCGTCCTTATACTCGTTACTCTTGTTGTCCTCGTTGTCGCGCTTACAATGTCTGAGGACGACGAAACTCTGCCAGCAGCAAACGCTGCAGCTGGACTGACATTCAAGAAAAATGCCCCTGGAACGTGCTCAACATTCGCCGGATATCCGCCGTGAAGAGGCAAAGAAGAAGAGGAAGACGAAGCCGTAACAGCAGCAGCCTTTAATCGTGCCTCAAGTGCAGACTGCGGATCCGGAAGGTGCAGCTGAAGTCCTGCCAGGTGGCTGAGGCGGGCAGCTGGGTTACTTAAATGTACCCCAAATGCCCGGCAAGCGGATACGTCGCATAAAATTACAAATGGCTGACGCTAAGTGGTGGCCAGCTGGGCCTGGACCGGACCGTTACTCATCACAATAACCCCACAAAATATCGCAATAATTAGTCAGGGAATTTATTTATAACATATATCTAGTTAAGCAATAAATTGCCCGATTGTCCCTGAGTCGAAGCAGTTAATTGCATATTATCACAGCTGTTCCAAAATAAGTGCAGCCCTTGATGTGAATTTATGGCAGCCGCAATACCATTTGATATCTGTATTAGTATGCGTGCGTGAGTGCCTGTGTGTATGCTGGCAGGGACTGTGCACAATTAGTTGAGCCACAGCAAAGCCAAACACCAATATATAATGCCTGACAAATGCAAACAGATGCACATACATGACAACTAAATAAATACGTCTGCGGGGGGCTTGTACTCCATGTTAATGCGGTTGTTGATGCTGCTGTCGAGGCAGTACACACGCACACACACACGCACACACATACACATACACATACACAGACACAGACACAGAGACAGATAGGAACATTTGAATGTGATGTGTATTTCGGTGCTGTGACATTTGCTTAACCTGCCCGCTGCGCTTGGCTGACAAACATGCAGAGGCGAATGCGTATGCTTAATATTGCATAATCTGGTATGCATGCCAAAAAGCACATTAACTGTACCGCACACACACAAACGGGCGAGCACACAGGAGCGCAAACGGCGGCAGTCAGGCAGCATTTGCAATTGTTCCGTGCGGCGCTGCTGGTTTTGAAATTGTCATGCGCCATCTAGCGTTTGAAAATTGAATTATGAATAATTGCGTTTTGTTGCTGCTGCAGCCGGTGTGCTGCATGCAGAGATATCTAAGTGTGTGTGTGTGGCATGTTACCTACTTTTATGAGCTCGCTTCCGGCACCGCAGTTTGCCGCGTGAAACTACCTCAACAATTATGTCAGTGCTGCGCAACTCTGACCAACATCAAAACAAGCTAGATTTAGCGGAATTCCGTTATACATTAACAGAGTATTTATTAAAAATGTAGTAAGAATTATACAAAATTTTCTGAAATTTAAATATATTTTTGTATATTTTTATGCATATTTATTATAAATTTTATGTTTTCAAATTAATAATCATATAATTTAAATAAAAAAATTATAATAATTATAAACAAGTAAAAACTTTGCAGTCGGGCGCAACCGACTACGAAATACTCATTTACACCGCAAGCTCCCAGTTCCACAACATTCCAGGAAAGCAATTTGCCACACCCCTAATTATCCCTAAATTTCTGGCCGATCGATAGAGGAGGTCACCAGGAACCTACCAGTCCAATTTTGAAGCTTCTAGCACTACTGTGGGAGCTATAAACTCGTGCGGTTTGTCATGCCCCCTGTGGGCGTAGATATATCCGACATAGCTTCTTGAACTTGGGACGTTAATACAAGTATATGTACGAAGTCTCAAGTTTCTAGCATCAATAGTGTTCAATATAGATCAGAAGATGCAACATTGATATTTATTCAGATCCGATTTGCCACGCCCCCAGTAAACGTATGGATATATAATTTTTTGGTCGATCTTTATAGGATCAAAACAGTTACTCACGTGCCAAATTTGGTCGTTCTTTCTCTAAAACTGTAGAAGATACAGTTTCACCCGATTTGCCACGCCCCCAAATGGGCGTAGACATATCCGCCATAGCTTATTCAACTTGGGATGTCAACGCGAGTATACATTGCAAATCTCAACTCTCTAGGACTGCTACAAGTAGTATTTCTGACATACAGGAAAATTCATTTTCCAATTTTCCACGCCCCTAGTGGGCGTATGGGGAAAATCTTGACACCTTATCTGACGAGAGTATAAACGAGTATATATTCCAAGTTTCAAGTCTCTATCTTCAATAGTATAGAAATGGTTTGCGTTCATACGGACAGACGGACGGACGGACGGACGGACGGACGGACAGCGAGACGGATACTGCACAAACTCAATATACTCATTTCACTTTGTGAATGAGTATAAAAATATATATATATATAAATATCTATATATACATATATATATATATATATATATATATAATTCTTGCAATTAAAATATCATAAAATTGTTTTCTATTTCTGCTTAATATCGGGAAATGGCCAATTCACCTGATTGATCTAGTTAACTACAGTCTACAACTCGTAGAGTTATATTAAAGTTTTGTTTAGTATTCAAGCAAAGCTATTTTATATTAAGCTATGTTTTATATTAATCTATATTATGATATACATTTTTGTTAGACACTCGTCTAGGAAAAAGGCTAAATAAACTGTACCACAGAGACAGCTATGCACGGCATCTGTGTATATTTGTGTGTCTATGTGTGTGCTCATGTGAACGTCTGCCCACATATGTGTGTGTGTTTGTGTGTGTGTGTGTGTATTTGCGCTGGCTTTCATATTACAGAAACCCACATAGCACACATGCTTCGTGGTGCGGTTAACGATTGCATTTCATTGCATTGACATTTCCTTCACTGTGTGTGTGTGTGTGTGTGTGTGTGTGTGTGTGTGTGTGACTGTGTGTGTGTATGTTTACTTATTCAGTCAAACCCAATTTGGCTTTTCGGCACATTAAAAGGCAGCGCACGAAGCAGCTGACAGAGTTATAAATGAAATTCATACAATTAAATATTTGCAGCAGCCTTGCGACAGTTCCCTAAGGCGTGGCACTCCCACCGCCGCCCCCACACACACACATACACACTAATGGAGAGTGCCATTGGTTCTAATCTACTTAGCGAGCCATTCAACAGGAAGCTACAATGCCAAACAGCGCGCACAATGAACCCGGAGACCAAGCCGTGGCCCAGCTCAAGTCGTCTCTGTCATCGTCTCCCATTGTGTGTGTGTCTCTGTGTGTGTGTGTGTGTGTGTGTTGCATCGTTTTGGTCATTTGGTCCTCCTTCAGTTGACAAAATGAAGCAACAACCCTGATGAGTATAAAAAGTAAAATCTAATTTAGCGCAAGCGAAAGGCAACCTCGCTCATGGCACCAACCATTATTGACTAAGCCACTCGAAGGGCGCGCGGGGCGGGCTTTCGTCAGCAGGTACACGAAGTATAATTTTTGGTAACAATATTTGCAGCTTCATTCTTATAAACTTGCGAGGCAATTTTGCGAGCGACTGGCTGCCATTTAAATTTGTGTAACAACATTTCCCTCACTCGTCTTGGCCATATGTGCGACCTTCTTATTAAATCGCATACTCATGGCTATGGCTATGGCTATGGCTATGGCTATGGTTGTTGCTGTTGCTGTTTAATGCCACTTGGCTGGGTGTTAAACATTGTTATAAACGCGCGTCAACATCCAGCAGCTGCTTGTGCTCGTCATCATAATGGAAATTGAGAATGTAGGCGAGGGCAAGGGCAAGGACGAGGTGCGCAGCAAATGGAATTGAGGACTGAAGCTGAGACGAGGGCTATGACAGTGAGCTCTGTACAGTGACTCCGTATCTGCCTTTGCCTTGACATTTCGCCCATGTCCCTTGCCTTTGCCCTGCCTTGCTCTGCTTTGCTTTGCTTTGCTTTGCTTTGCTTGGCACAAAAAAGGAAGCAATTGTTGCGCCTAATAGACGTTCGCAAGCTAGCTAGCTGCGAGGAGCTGAGCAGAATCTTACATATATTATGAAGTATTTTTGCATTGGCATTCAATAAATTCAGTCGGGCTTGTGATTACGCAAACACACATGTGGCTCTGCTCACATGCCGCGTCATCTTGCCGGCACCCTTCCGCCCACATTCTAATCAATTGTTATGCGGCGACTCGGCTTATGCAACGATCCCTGCTTTTCCTTGGCTCGCGTCGTCGTCGTCGTCGTCGTTGTCGTCTGCTGCGTCGTCATTGTCGTCGATTGATGCGAGCATAAAAGGCAGCTCATTATGGCTGAGTGCCATATAATTATGGATTTTGTATGGAAATGTTGTCGCGTCTCTTTGTGCCGAGGCTTAAAAAGTACTTAGAACTGCATGCTGTCTCCTTAGTCAATAATGGCGAAGTCCTTATACCCTGTACTCAACAATAAGGTAATTCGACTTTAATCCTAATGCCAGGACATTATAGTAGAGAGAGAGAGAGAGTGAGGGAAGTATTCCTCTGACCAGTAAATAAAAAATCAATTTAAGATTATATTATTACGAAGTGTTAATATCCTTTCGAATTGAAGCAATATCTTAGGTAACATTTGTCCTGTTGCAGTGCCAGGCCAGTTCACAGCCAGCTAGAGGGTATTTTGGGTGAATCTGATCATTAAACATTATTAATTTGAAAGGAAGCTTAGCAGCGGCAAAGGGCATCAGCAGCACTTGCACCTAAGACTTGGGAGCTGGCACGTTCTGCTACTCTAATTAATTAGCCGCACAAAAATCCGAAACAGTCGAGCGAAATATATGCGTCGCGAGCACGCGACAGGGAGAGTGAAGACGACGTCTCTGCTGTAGCTGTAGCTGAGGCTGAGGCTGTCGCTGCCGCTGACGTTGACAGTGACCAAGAGCGACTGTTGCAGCAATGAACTTTGACACAAAGTGTCAACTGTAGCGCTTAAGGATGCTGCTGTTGCTGCTGCTGCTGCCGCCAGTGCCACTAAAAGCGTCTTACACGAAAATCTATTTAGCGACTTTCTGAGAAATCAGTGCGGGAGCTGGGCTGGCAGGGGAGCTACAATTAGGCAACAGGAGCAGCGACACGCCCACTCTCTCAGAGAGTAACTGCAGTAGCAGGACATACCTTGCTGAGCGAGGTGGAGCGTTTGGTATTTTTATGAACTGTCAAAAAGTTTAACAGCTGCCGCCTCTTGTAGTAGGCAGCAGATTCTGTTTGGGTAACGTTTCGAGTTGGTCTGTGCTTAAAGTGCGGTGCATGCCGCGCGTGGGGCAGCTTAAAGCTGCTGCCTAATTGAAATTTCTCGGTGTCAAACGGAAGCGGCAGCTGTTTCTTATTTGCCGTTTGTCGCGTGAGCGCTTCCGGCTGAGTCTAATGCTGAGACTGGGATGAGCTGCGAATGGGGCTTGAGGCATGCACGAGCGCCTAAAAGTACACAGCATTGATATAGAAGACGTGCAACCGCAGCGTGCGTGCCACCGTACCCACTGCGTGCGCAAAACTTTCGCAGACGCACCAAAAGCAAAAAAAAAGGAACAACTGAAAATTAAAGAAAGAAACGAAAAAACGGAGGAGGACGTCTATAAAGCATAACACTTGACATTGACAAATTAGTTCCAGAAGACAACAGCGCAGTGTCGTACCACAAGCCCCCTCAGTGGAGGAGTGGAGGGGGCAGTGGGTGTGGCAGAGTGGCAGAGTGCAAGGGTCTCTGAGGGGTGCGCCAGTCGGTTAAAACAACTTCCACTTGCAGGCAGCTGCGAGCTGCTGGTGTGTGGTGTGTGGTGTGTGGTGTGTAGGAGGTTAAAAATAATAAAATACCTACTGACATGATAGACACGAAGGACTTTTCTTTTTATTTAACGTAGATTGGAAAAGTTTCGACAGTCGACTGGACCGGCAGCAGCTCCTCGCCTGCTGCTGCTGCCAGTAGGTACAGCCACTCACACACTCACTTGGTCGCACATGCACTTAAGTAACTGCCAACATCCGCAGCAGCAGCAGCTGTGATTTGGATGTCGCACTGAATAAAGCCTGCTTCAGTCCATACCTGTAGTGGCCCTTGCTTAGTTAATTGTGTAACATGCAGCTGGTTTCTCTATCTCTCTCTCTCTCCCTATTGGAGTCTTCGCTTCGCAGAGATCACTAAAAATTCTCGAAATTTATTGCATAGTTGCAGGCGCAAAAGTTGTTAAAGTAAATCTCAACTTGCAGACGCTTCGCATCGCATCGCGGAGCGACTCGCCTCACAGCAACTTTGCCTAATGAGTTATGTGGCGGTAATTCAGAGAGAAAGAGCGCGGCAAGCGGGATAAGGAACTTCCACTGAGGATGAAAAACAATTATACGCACACCGAAAAGTATGCAGCGCAACTTTTATTTTCTGCTGGAACTTTGAACTCGGGCTGACAAACTTTATGATTTTCAATTTATTTGGAACTCGTGCCTCGCGGCTAGTGGAGCTGGCCAATTGTGGTCAATCCCCTGCCCATTATTGCGTACCAAATTATGCAGCAAATAAATCAACGAGATCAACGAAATAAGTGCTCACTCCTAATGCCCGTCAATCAGGGCTTACCACTCGGACCCCAAGCAGCGAAATATACCAAATTGAAGAAATAACAAAACGTAATAATCTATAGCTATAGCCGAATACGGAATGCTCTCTACCGTTTATGGATTGTTTTTGAGCTTTCAACTATTTTAAACTTTTTTAAATTAGTAGACTTAAACAATAATAATTTGTTTAAATATGTTGTAATTAATCTAAACCTGGCCATATGTAGAATAAGACAAAAGCATGAGAAAGAGCGAAAAAAAGTACTGAGTTCTTCCTAATATTACTTTTCAAAACAAACACAATAAAAAAATAATAATCATAATAAAAAATGGATTAAAAATATGATAATGATAAATAGAAATAATAAAAACTTGAAGACTTCTTAATACAGAAATTAATACAACCCAATTATAATATTATTAAATAACCTAAGTGATCTTATCCAAATATTATTAGCAGGTAAAGGCTGCAAAGACTACATACCCTTGACCGCGGGAGAACCTTAAACTAAATTCAATCTACAATTCAGATGTATCTAAGGACATACTTGCCTACACAATAGTTAAGGCAAAAAGCTGCAACAATAAAAATAAAACAAAATAAAATTTGAAGTATTTAAAAAAATATTAATCATCGCTAGATCTAGTTGCTATGAATAGTAACAGCAAGCTATATGAACAAAATATGTAAATAAAATTGTAAAGATTATACATATAAAAAAATCGCTAGATGTTGGTTAACTTTCTATATATTTTATATATAATAATGGACTTGCTAAAACAATATGTCAGAAAGACAAAACTTGAAACTTGGTCCTCCCCATAGTTCGTATTGGGCTTCGGCTTTAATTAATATTATTACTAATGTATGGCATAAATTTAATGTTCTGGTCCTTCATTTAATAAAAAAGAACATTTAAAAAAAAAAAAAAAAAAAAAAAAATATATATATATATATATATATATATATATATATATATATTTTCTTTTTTTATTTTTTTTTGTCTTTAATGTTTGGCTCATATAATATCATTCGTCACTTACATCATTATGCTTAGCAGCCTCTCCTGGCCAAAGTGTATCAAAAGAACAGCTACAGACTTCTGGCTATTATTTATGAGTAATTTTTTGAGTTTTCAGTTTTTGGCACTCGCGAAGTTTGTTAAGGAATATAAGCCGCCAGCCCATGGGAGGTCCGGCCATAGACAGACACTTGAGAATTGTTTTGAAATTTATCATAAAAATACATTTCAACAACTTTGCTTAGCTCATTCCCTGATTTATGTGTATGTGTGTTTGGGGCCCTCCCCCAAAAGAGTAAGAGAAATTTGTTTAGGCGCTTTTTTGAAGTTCATAAAATAAGCAGTTGGCAAATTTGGAAGCAAAGTGCAGCAGAAAAGTTTCTTTTCTACAGCTCTCTCACTAATTTATCAGCGTTGTTCGATGGGCTCAGCTCCTTGGCCCATTTCCTATTTGCCATTTCCCCTTTCTCGTCTGTTCGTCTTTTCGTCTTTTCGCATTTTCGCATTTTTCGTTTCTGGCACTTTTCTGCTGTTGGCCAACTCCGGATCTCACATCGCTGGCTACCTAAGTGCGGCACTTCATTTGCATTTAAAATGTTTTCGCCTGCTCACTTTCTGCCTCAACTTTGGCTATTCATTTGGCACATTTCGCTTTGTTTGCCGATTCAGCGGTGAGGCACCACCACCGTAGCCACCGCCACAGTGGGTCAAGTGGGTCGCCCAATGTTTATTTGTTTTTTCTCTATTTTTCGTAGCAGCAATAAAGTTTATTTTCTGCTCGTTATTCCCGGCTGTCCGTTACTTTGCGGTTTTTAGCTGCTGTGCACTGTCAGCTCGGGTTGCGCTTATCGACTTCGATTACAACTGCGATTGCGTTGAGGATTACGTTTCGATTATGAACTAGGGAAGAAGTCCGCGTCTCCCCCTCCAGGATCCAGGATCCAGCATCCAAGATCCCGGAATGTAGCCCAACTGTAATTTGCGCAAATTAAACGCTTCCATCTCGAATGGTATTTTTGAATAATCGTCGGGCACTTAATGCGCACCTTGAGAGGGCATTATTTATGTTTGCCTGGCGCCCCTAAGTATGCAATAAAATTGTATTTAAGATGCCTAATGAAATTTGGGGCATTTAAATTGTTGTGCAATACACGAAAATATAAAAGGCGAAGCGCCATTTAGATAAAAGCGAAAGGGACTCACCTTTAATTTATGACGGACCGTGAGTGGGCGTGCGCCACACAAAAGTGTTCGCTGACCGAAGGCACTAAATTCGCTTGTCTTTAACACACACCCACATCCGTACACACGAGCACATAAATTAAACGCAAATTGTGTGTAGCTTGCCTTTGAAGATGATGAATTGCAGGCGACACGGGATTTGTTGACGCGCAAGCGGCGGAATGCCAGATTAAAAATTAATTTAAATTCTTAATTCATTCACTAATGTCCACAAACGGAAGCAGCAGATGAAGCCCCCCTAGGGGCGGCTTTAACTGTAACTAAATTTCTGCCGTTGTGAGTCATGTCCAGGACCTCAATCGAGGTCACTTTAAGCTGCTGGGCAGGGGGCTCACATTTTGTATAGCCGCATGGCAACTTTGACACTTCCTGGAATTAATTACTTTAAACTTAGCCAGCCGCGTTTTTCAGCATCATCCCTACCTCCCTCGCTCCAGCTCTCTCCCTCCCTCGCTCTCTGTGAGTCGCGCGCCACGGGGCGAGCCGGCAAAATTAAATAATAAATTATTATTTCTGTGCGAGCCAATGAAGTGTGCCAAATTTAATGGTGCCCATGGAGCACATAGTTGGCTAGTGCGCTACTTCAAAGTAATTGCTAAACAGAGACGGAGCCAGAGCTCCGTAGCGGAGCTGTAGCTGCAGCTGGAGCGGAAGCTGAAGCAGCGTTGGTCGTGGAGGTGGTCGAGTGTAATGCTTAGATTCACACGAGTCTATTGAGCTAAGCAACAATAAGAAATAATCATGAACGAATCTGCGGGAAGTGTTTGACTAGAATATACCCAAGCAACACAGCTCAAAATATACGAACATAAAAACGTGTATGCACTTAGTTCTACTTGTACTTTAGACAAATATTTGAGAAGTGAAGTAATTCCTATATATACATTATATATTTAATTTTAAAAAAAAAATTTTTTTAAAGCTTATATTTATTTGTTTTTATAGATTGTAATAAAAATAAATAAATACAAAAAAAAAATTCCTAAAAGCTAATATTTGTTATTTTAAATATTTTTTAATAAAAATAAAATATATAAAAATTCCTATCAGGTTATATATGTTAGTTTTTTTTTTTTATATTTCGGTAATGCGTATAACGCTCAATTGTAATATTTGCAGTTATATATACTTATGAGTGCTACCAAATATTTAAAAAAAAATTATATTTATATATATATATATATATATATATATATATATATATATATATATATATATATATATATATATATATATATATATATATATATATATATATATATTTTTTTTTTTTTTTTTTTTTTTTTTTGTTAGTAATTATATTTTCTTCTTTATTTTATATATACTTATGAGTGTTTCCTAATATTAAAAAAAAGTTGTATATAATTTTTGTTTGTTTGTAGTTATATTTAAGAAATTTATTTATATCGGTTCCATTGACAATTTCTAAATTATTTTATAGAGGCACTAGCGAATGCCGAGTGCTAAGAAAACCAAAAATTTTTTTTTAGCTTTTTGTCTTCGAAGTCGCAGCGCATTTAGCTCTTAACCTTAACGAATGTGTGGGCAAGTATGTGAAAGTATGTATATCAGACTAGACTTGTTTATTACTGATCCTAGATAATACTGTAAAAATACAGGTTATGATTTCTTTTTATAAGTATTTGCTATGGCAAATATGTCATTTATATAAAATATTAAAAAATCATTAATTTAATACAAATTAAATTTATTCTATGTCTGTGCGGGAATTGAGATTAATTAATTATGAAATCATATTTGCGTTAAACTTTAAAAATTAGTAAATTTAATAAAAGAAAATTATTTTTCATCTATGCAGGAATTGTAAATGAATATGTAAAAATTGTGACTGAAAAATGACAATAATTATTTTATTTAAATTTGACAAATTTCTTAAGCTAAAGCTGAAGCAAAGACAAATAATTAACATTCCAATAAATGTATAAAAATAAACAATCAATGTTCCTCTAACGATGTTTAGATTTTGAATAGAATCAAACATGTTTTTCAGTCAAAATTGTCAATAGTCATGTCCTGTCCTGACAGGACACAAAATGTTGACAATATTCGCTTACTATCTCCACTGCTAGTTGATGGCTGCAGGGTACAATGAAAGTAAATGAGTCGCATCTCTCAGAGAAGTTTAATTTGTCTAATTATGGGCTCTCCGTTGACATTGCTGCGAGTGTTATCTTTTTATAGGAATTCATTTGTTATTTAACAGAGCGAGTCTCTTTCCTCAGATATAAACTCTTTGAATTGCGACTGCTCGCACTCCCAGCTAAATGGCTGAGTCAACTCTTAATGGTATCCAACGAATCGCCTACGCCAGGCAGCGGGCACTAGGCTGACTAGACTCTGTTTGGCGAACGATGCGCCACACACACACAATCACAACATCTGGGCCATTAGACGACGCAGGCTTGTGGAAATATTTTGTATATTTATCTTTCATAGCAGACAGACGTTGACGAGTCTGAACCTACTTTAGAGGCAACTGCATACTGTCAAAGCCAGTCAGTCTGGCAGCTGGGAACTTACCGAACGGTGCGAGTTTCGCCGATCAATCTGGAATTAGTACTATATAGCATATGCACACGAGACTTACCTGGAAGAGAAAAAGAAAACATTATTAGACTCACTTAAGGTAAAAAAGAATATAGCCAAGGCTCCACGAGGAGCACTCGAGTAAGCATTAACTATGGTTAAGATCGCATTGAGCCGAAATATTCACTTGAGAGCCCAGAGTCTAGGAACCAAATTAGAATTGATGGCCTTTTATTCAAGGCTGACTCCCAAGGGAGCATGAAAATCCGCTTAGCAGCAATCATACGCATATATATATATATATATATATATATATATATATATATATATATATATATATATACACGCAATGTGTCAACACCTTTTTTCGTCTACCACGCCCTGTAATCTTCCACTCCACTAACACTGCTTACACACCCACACACGTAGGTAAATTTCCATATGCATGTGATTTGCTTTTTTAGCGCGTGTCTTTGGTTTTAGGCTATAGCATATTTCGTTTAAGCATATTTTGTAGAAAGAGCTTTCAGGCAGCCCAAAACGCGCCGAGTGGAAAAAATCTATATTCATAAGAGGAATATTCACACACACACACGCCGAGCGTGGAGCTTCGAAATGATGAGTTCGGCGCATCAGTTTAACAAAAATAAAGCAATATTTTTGGCTTAATGCATGCATCCACTCACAGTCACACACACACAGTCAACCGTAACGGCGCAGAGCTCCTGGCAACAATTTTGGCAACCCTTCCAGCCCAGCGGTGGCAATTTGTGCGCCTAAAAAGGTTGCCCATCGATAAGGCGGCTACGGCTGCCTCAAGGAGTGCTGGCACGCACAGGTGGGCCAAGGCGTAAAAGTCTAGCGACTGTCATAATTTGACACATGCCGGGCAACATAAACACACACACACACACACACGTGCACACCCACTCGCACACACAGCGGTTATGTGAGGCGTTAAACAGGCTGCCAGATTCGAATTCAGATTCAGTGGCTGATTCAATCGCTCGTTCAATGCGTCAAGCATTCAGAACCAGTCCAGGCGTGTGTGTTGGCTCGACCCCACAATGTCAACTGTTTTGCCCACACACACCCACACAAACCCTACCCAACCCCTATCGAGTCTTAGCTATGGCCCACGCTTTTTGCAGGTATTAACGCACTTTATGTCTGCTCAGTTTGTCATTCATTTTATATCTTTATACCCTGTACTCAAAATGTATATTACGTAAATAACGAGCCCCAGCAATGTTCAGACCATTTAGATATAGTCTTGAGGACAGGCATGACAACATGCTTAGCATTTTCAGAGGCCATTATGCTGGGCTGATATCGAAAATATATATTTGAGAGCATGTGGTATGGCATATGAGCTTCGGATCTTTGAAGTGAAATTACTGCGATCTAAAATGCAAGTTAGTAATTAAATGTATAAATGTAAAATAAAATTTTAAAAGTAAATAAATAAAAAAAAATTATTAATAAAAGTTAAAAATTTTTAAATTTATTTATTAGCTTCGTATTGCCCGCGTATTATATGAAAAAGGATATATTGATAATCAATCACTCCCTCCCTAAAAGTACATTTAGATATAGATTCCATCAATGACAAATTTAATTCAATTAATGAACATAAAATGCGACAATAATTAAATTAATCTATTACTATTTTATTTATTTATTATGTTTTTTTATTTATTTTTATTTCTTTAACGTTTTTTATGTTTGTTTTTCATTTATTTACTAAATTTCAGTTTAGCTCGCAAGGAGACATTAATTTCAATTAACGATCTTTACCTGCTATACATGCTCTCAAATGTATTTATATATTTATTATTCATTTATTTTTTTAATAATGTAAGGAAGGATAAGGATATCTTTTTGCTCTAGTACCATTACTTAAAACTAATTTAAATTCATTATTATTTCTAATTAATGTATATGAAGGTTACCAAAGTTTTGTCTTTTAAGCCTTCTTTTGGGGCGAGAATTGGATTTGGATATTTGATTTGATTTATGTAAGTGAATAAACTCCATTATATTGCAGCTATTTTTGACCAGACTGTAGGGTATCTGTCTTGCGGATACTACACACACACACACACACACACACACACAACGAGGGTTTCATTTTGCTTTTTTGCCTGCCGATTTGTGTGTTATTTTCAGGTTCATTTAGCGTTTAATGCTTGTAAAGAAATTTTAATTTTATGGCCAGGTGCCAGAAGCGGGTTTGTTGAAAGCCAGTTGGCACCGTAAGCTGAATTCCAAAATTTCTGAAAGAATTATGCGCGCTTCACTGACAGCTGAGCTGAAAACTTAAGCTCGAAGTTGAGCCTCTGTGGCATGCAGCAATTGTCATTCCCATGGACCAATACACAGGCTCGCTGGCAGGCAAGCAGGCTGAACGAAGCAAATGGCACGCATAATCAAATAGAGAGCAAGCGAACATATAAGCTTGGCATGCGGATGGAGGGGCGTGCAGCGTGGGCGGGCGTGGCACATGTGGTTGAGTATCCTGCGGTTAAGTTTTCGTGTTAAGTTGACAAATTATTTTGGTAAATATTTGCGTAATTTTCGATAATAATGTTTCAGCGATAAGTCTCGACCGAGCGGCGTTCGGCTCGGCTCGCTTCGGTTCGATTTGATTTGGTTTGGTTTGTAAGCTGCGGCAACTGTGGTTTTTGCTCGCGTGCCGCAAATCCTGGGTGTGTGTTTTCGTGGGTGTGTGTGCTACGCGCTGAACTATGGCAGTGGAACTTTGGAATGTGAGCCTGGCAGCACTATTAATTAGCTGACGCTCATATTGAATATTAATTACACGTAACTACGCCCACCCAAAAGTAGCCGCCTTCTAATTGAGGACCATTGACAACAGTGGCCAAAACAAACACTTGAATGCAAAAACACATTCGGGGCGAGCGCTTGAGACAGGCCAGTTTTGGGGCCACCGCTCACTTGATGGTCTGCATGTCCACTCGACTTTGTGGTGTAATTAACACCTGGCTGGTGGCTGGTGGCTGGCGGCTGGTGGCTAGTGGCTAGTGGGTGCACACCCACTGTATGTGTGTCAAGTGGCAGCCAATTAGCTAAACGGCCGATGGCGGTAGGCTTCATTAGCATTACGGCCGGCAGCTGAATCGGTTGACAATCGAGAGCCATGCCTAGGCTGACTTTCCACAAGCAGAAGACAGAAACAAAAAAATGAAACTTTTAGCCGCTTTGGCTGCAAGTAGCCATGACCGTGACACATGGTGCACAGTGCTGGGGCAACGTCTGTGCAGAGCCCGTATCAACGAGCAGCAACAACCACGAAACACTTTCTAATGAACTTTTCGACAACAGCTACAGTTCTGCCGCAAATCTAAATACAAATACATAAATCCAGACAAAGCAGGTGAATTACGTGTCCATAGACCATAAACACCGCCACTAGAGAAACAGAGAGAGAGCGAGAGCGAGAGAGAACAATGGCGAAAACTGTTAGCCAGCCATGACGACTATCGGCCAAAATTGGATGCAAACTCGTTGCGTTGAAAAAACTCGAAGCGAACTCCAATTTTCCGTAGCTGCGGCAAACTTTAGCCAAAGCCTCGGCTTAATTTCGCTTAGGCAAAACTTTAATGAGAATCGCACATTTTTTGTTCATTTAACCGCTGGAGCAGCTAGTTTCAATCAAAATTTATTGTTCAAAAAATGAATTTCAATTAAAATCTAAAATATTTTCACTGATTCACGCTAATCTCTACGTAATTAGCAACAGCAAAAGTTTTCAAAATAAAAATAAAATTAAAAAATATTTTGAACAGACGTGCATATGAAATTGAAACTGACTTTAATGGAACTGCGGAAACTATCTAAATTGAATAAAATTATGAGTTGGGGTATCAACAAAACAACAAGACGCCCATGAGGCTCATGCATTTCTCTTCTCGTTACACCTCCTCCTACACCTCTCTCTGAAACGTTCCCTATGTCATATCAAAGCACTTTCACATTTCACTTCTGCCTTCTTTCCACAAGCGTAAAATAAATGTAAATAAATATGAACTTTAGCTTAACTAGAGAGAGTTATGGTCCTACCTAATAAGTGTCCAATTAGATGAAACGGAGCTATGAGTTATGTGACATCCATGCTGGATCAAAACCACACTTTTAAAGAACACATTAACTATATAAGAAACTATCGGCACCATCGATAGCTGAGCACCCTAGTGTGTGCAAACTATCGATTACCCTGCACTACCGACAGTGTTCGATGGTGT
The DNA here is from genome assembly GCA_035045555.1 of Drosophila fulvimacula. NCBI lineage: Eukaryota > Metazoa > Arthropoda > Insecta > Diptera > Drosophilidae > Drosophila > Drosophila fulvimacula. The sequence goes on along the minus strand of JAWNOX010000010.1, from coordinate 1,036,831 downwards.
CGCTTATTTAAAAATAGAAAGCGACTAGTTAGACAACTACGCAATTCTTCATTATAGTTATATATATATATATATATATATATATATATATATATATATATATATATATATATATATATATATATATATATATATAATTATATATATATTAATATATATATATATATATATATATATATATATATATATATATGTAGATCAAATAGCTCACATATACATTTACGCTCTAATCGCTGCTTTCTCCAAAACAGAGCAAGATATAGGGTTTCCAGATAGAGTAGTGGGCCAGTAGGTCAGTATGCACACTTAATACTGGCCTACTTACCCACACATTAGTCAAGGTTTAGACATAAATGCGCTGAAGAGTCTAAGACAGAAAGTTGCAACAACAAAAATTAAATGATGGGATGGCTTAATACCTTTATTGCTACTAATCAAACTTCTAAATCTAAATCTTAGCGTTATCTAATGAGTTGGCCAAAATATATTTATATTTATTTATATTTGATTTATATTTAACTTTAAGTTTACCTTCAGGGAAGAACACTCCATAATATTTAATTAAAAAATATTAAAAATATATTAATATTTGCTCATATACTCAACTATATTGAAGAATTTAATTGTAAGCAAATATTTCTAAAGAAATATTTCATAAGATCATTGCCAAAGTTATCGGAGAAGGCCATCAGTCGACCGCGTGGAAGCACAAGGACTGAGATTTGTTGTTATTTTCAAATGGTGAACTTTAGCGTGCGGACAGCAGTGCAGGATGGAGCGCAAATCATTTGCATAAAAACAATTTGCATAATGTGTTTCTTGATTATGTTAATTTAGTCTTTCAGCTATTTTGAGATTCACTCGAAATTGTATCAATGTAATAAATATAAATTAAGTGTAATGCTTTGCATTGTAAATAATTATTGTTTGCCTATTATAATCAGGGCTCCAAACAACAGTTTAACTGAGCTCAATAAATTGTGCCATTAAATTATTAAGCATTTTTGAAGCGTTCAATAATGATGAGAAAATTCTGAGAGCATAGCCAGAAGAGTGATTGGGATAAATCACAGAGATGGGCCTTGAAATGCAATACTGCATCGTTTGCCAATTATGGGCACAAAGAGTAGGAAAACCAACAAGCCAATTTCAGGAACAGCCTGGAGGCAGACTCGGCTCGCATAACAGGGCAGACCGACCAACAGGTAAACAGCAGGGCAGGCCAAGGAGTGGAGGCAAGGTCACAGCCTGCTGTTGCCCACCCGCAGCTCTGGTCAACAAGGGACGGGAATCATGGCCAGCTCTCACCGCTGAGTGTTGAATTGAGAATTGGCCATTATTGGCGCACGTCTGGCATTAATTATTTATGAACGCGACTCGCGGGTCTATGAATATAAACATTTCGTTAACTGTTTATTAGACAGACAATTACCAGTTGTTGAGCAACCGGCGACAGCCAATGGTGACTCATATTTCGTCATCTACCTGAGCCTGCAACTGGTTTTATTGCGGTGCGTGGCGTTATTAAAGTTGCATTAGCGACACCCGCCCTGTCTGTGGCATGCAACTCGCCTGGCTCGCTGCTGCCTGCGAACTAATCAGAGCTGGACGCTCTTATCGCGCACATTGTCATTGTTGTGCTCCGCTGCAGGCAGCGGCTATGGCTGTTGCTGCCACTCACTTCCGATGCACGTGTGCGCGGCGAGGCAGAAAATTTAAAAATCAAACGCCGCGTCCGCATATGGAAATTGAGATAGCTTCATCTGCGGCCAAGGGGCAGGCAATGGAACCTGTTGGAATGTTATTTAAAGCACACACTGAGACGCAAACATCGAATCATTTTACTGCTGAGCCAGCAGCCACCCGCACCCGACCCACACCCGACCCCCATCCGCACCCAACGAACTTTATATATAAAGCAACGCTCCCAGAGGGCCAACAATTAAAAGTATTCATTCAACAACAAACAAAACTAATAAAGCACACTGCCAGCATCAGCATCAGCATCAGCATCGCTGGCCAGGGTCCATCTGCAGCACCATCTCCATCTGCGTCTCCAGCTCCACTTCGACTCTCAGCTTACACAGCTCACCGCTGAGTCTTTGTTTTGCTTATGACAGAGCAGGAAATGAGTCAAAGCAACCGAGTTGGGCTCCAAATGGAATTCATTTGTGTTTACACAAACAATGCGATGCTTGGAAGGCTTTTTGTAATTTCGCACTTCATTTAGCGTTAAATTAGCAACAACAGTCATAGCAGCATTGGCAATAAAGCGAGAGGCTGGCCGAAAATTCTAAAATTCTTCAACTAATTCGCTTAGCTCTTCACTTGGCATTTGGCCAATAAAGCACGAAATATCCATAAAAATTGAGTCGGCGACGAGACACGAAACCCCATTTAATCACAACTAAGCGTGGATGCAATCAGAGACGACGCGATGCGGCGATCGCGAGTCGCGACTCCAGCAGCCACTGCGTGCTGTGGCATAAATAAGAACGAGCCGAACAAGCAGAAGAAGAAGAGGCAGCTGTAGCCGGTGATGCGCTTCAGTGCAGCAGAACGAACCAAAACGAAACGAAACGAAACGAAACGAAATTAAACAAAACTGTACGAACGAGGGAGCTTGCAATCAGCTTTTCGTGACAAAGCCAACAAAAAAGCTGGCAACGCAAAGGCGATAGACAGTCTGAGCAACAAGCAACAATCACCTGAAATGATGGGAGATGAGATACCCTGTTTACAAATGAAGCTTAGAGCAATAGGTAATTTTAAGATGTATTTCAAGAGTTTTATAAAAATTTACATTTTATTTTAAATTTATATTATAATAATTTATTGACCATGTAAAGCCCATTCTAATTTGGGAAACTCTTATATATTAATAAATATAGATTAATATACTCAGTAGTAAAACTACTGACAAAACCCGATAAAAAATTATTTTTTTCATAATTGACATTAATAATATGTCTAAAAAATAAATATTTATAAATGTTTCAATATGAAAGTGGTTTGACAAATGTCCGTTCGAAAATCTAGATTTACTTTATTCATTTATAAAACTATAATATTTCGACATTGTTGACTATATCCGTATTATATTGGCAGTTATTATATTATTTTAATCGAGGTATATTGTGTATAAAGTTGTATACCTTATACACAATTTTAAATAATAAATGATTTATAATAGTAATATTCTTATTATATTTAAATTATTTTACTTATTCAAGCTCTATAGATCTTTAAGTCACTTGTATACACATATCGCCACACATTAGTATCGGGCGGTGTCTTCTGCATGTATAAAGCTGTATACATTATACATAATTTTAAATATAATAAAATATGATTTATAATATTATATTTATATATATTTGAGTTATATGAAATTTAAATATTTGATTTGAACTATTATATTTATATTATTTTACTTATTTAAACTCTATAGATCTTTAAGTCACTTATATACATCGGGAGATGTCTTCTGCATACAATTTGAATACCAGCCAATATGCTCAGGGTGTATCATCAGCGAGAGCAATAATAACAAAACAGCAACAACAATGAAGCTAAAAAATAATAAATGCGCAGTCGCAACACCAATCGCTAAATGTGAAGGCCAAAGACTAAACGCGTCTGCCTCTGCCTCTGCCTCTGCCCGCTCTGCTCCTGCCTATGCCTCTGAGGCAGCTGCGGCAGTGGCAACAAAGTGGCCGCTGGGTCACTGAATGCTAACGATGCGACGGCAGCGCATTTAATGCACAGATTTCTTGGCTATGCACATAAAATTGAATGGAATAAAGAGTTGCCCATTGTTAGAGCGCGTCTCTGGCCGGCGGCAGATTGAAAATTGTTGCAGCGAATGTTGCTGCTGCCGATGCTGTTGCTGCTGCTGCTGCTGCTGCCGGCCAGGCAGCCTTTCATAATCGCAAATTGATGCGCCAGCAACGTCTTCGCCGCTGTTCAGTGGAGCGTGGGAGCGCTTTGAGCTGAGCGCATGTGGCAGCAGCATTGGCAAACATCGACTAGACTGGTTTTAGGGGCAGCTGAGATAAAGTGGAACCAGCGCGGCCAGCGGGGAAATATTTTAGTTGTTGGCTAATGCCAAAGCCATGTGTTGGCCAGCTGTGCGTGTCCGCCTGCCTTGATAACCGCGAAATGACAAAGCCAATACACAATGAAATTCGTCACATTAAATTATTGATACCCTTAGTGGATAGTATGAGAATAAGTATAAGTATAAGTATAAGTATAAGTATAAGTATAAGTATAAGTATAAGTATAAGTATAAGTATAAGTATAAGTATAAGTATAAGTATAAGTATAAGTATAAGTATAAGTATAAGTATAAGTATAAGTATAAGTATAAGTATAAGTATAAGTATAAGTATAAGTATAAGTATAAGTATAAGTATAAGTATAAGTATAAGTATAAGTATAAGTATAAGTATAAGTATAAGTATAAGTATAAGTATAAGTATAAGTATAAGTATAAGTATAAGTATAAGTATAAGTATAAGTATAAGTATAAGTATAAGTATAAGTATAAGTATAAGTATAAGTATAAGTATAAGTATAAGTATAAGTATAAGTATAAGTATAAGTATAAGTATAAGTATAAGTATAAGTATAAGTATAAGTATAAGTATAAGTATAAGTATAAGTATAAGTATAAGTATAAGTATAAGTATAAGTATAAGTATAAGTATAAGTATAAGTATAAGTATAAGTATAAGTATAAGTATAAGTATAAGTATAAGTATAAGTATAAGTATAAGTATAAGTATAAGTATAAGTATAAGTATAAGTATAAGTATAAGTATAAGTATAAGTATAAGTATAAGTATAAGTATAAGTATAAGTATAAGTATAAGTATAAGTATAAGTATAAGTATAAGTATAAGTATAAGTATAAGTATAAGTATAAGTATAAGTATAAGTATAAGTATAAGTTTAAGTATAAGTATAAGGCATTTGCCATTCGTTCATTTCTATCTAGTTTCCCACTTTCGTTATTTATGACATTTTCGCTTTCGCTTCGCTACGTTTGGTTTCGTCACTGATATTTTTACGAATTGATTCCTTATTAATTCTACATTTGCGGCTCGTTGGCTTTCATAGCCAGCAGCCTTTCGCTGCGCCCTGCCCAGTGTTAAGTTCTCCTAGAACTGTGTAGATGCCACAGCTTGTTGGCAGTCTTTGTCGGCTTTTGTTTTAGCTGCTCTTTCTTTATGGGCTCCGCTCATCTCGATGCTCTACCCTCGCTCATTTCTGCTTTCCCTTTGGTGCCATTGTCTTAGTTAAGTTGACCATTTGTATACAATTTCTGCAACGCTTTGTGTCGCCGCACGCTTATCTGCTACAGCGGGAAAAAAAATCTGAAACACATCGAAGCGCGTATAGAAAATGTGGCCAGGACGCGTTGTCCTGGTCCGCTGCGATCCCCAACTGCCGTCGCATTTGTGGGCTCATTTATTTTCATTTGCTTTGTCATAACAATTTTTTCTTCTGTCTGGCTGGGCGAGGAGGTGGTGTGAGACTATTTATTGTGTTTGTGTAGGCCGCAATATTTGCGCCGTTATATTCGAATTTGTTTCTGCTGGCTACTTAATGCAATTGCCGCAAATTTGATTTGGCCATAAAATGCCGAACTCGTCCCGAAAAATAAGCGAGACGAAAACAACACAAAAACGAAATCAAATTAACATAATTGGCACAAATTTGTGATCCCTCTTGCGACACTTGAGCTCAAGATGAGTTTTCCTTAGCACACCCCAGACTCCAGACTCCAGGCTCCAGACTCCAGACTCCATACTGAACACTCTATAAGAATGACAAATCTTCCGCATGTGAATCATTTGCGTTACCCCATTTGCCGAGCGCTTGATGTATACTTAAGCGGCTTTTAGCATTCACAACAGCAGCAGCAGCAACAACACCTTTGTGCTATTGCCATCGACTGTCGAAGCTCGTTAGCACCTTTAATGAAAGAAAGGGAGGCAGCTAAACAGAGATAGACAGAGAGAGAGAGAGAGTGTTGCCATGGATGCTGCCACAGACGAATCAATTGTTTTGCTTCGCATTTGTATACAAAACGAAACGAGACGACATAAATGGAAAGGCAAGCGTAAGCAGCTTAAGGGGCAAGCGCTTGGCCAGAGCGGCAGGTCAGTTTGCTGCGGGGTCGGAGGCATGCAACAATAATAATAACGTTAAATAACGGGCAACAACAAGTAATGACAATTGAAGATTTACGACCGCCAAAAGTGAAGCCAAAGAAAACAACATTTTTTCGTCGTCGAGCTGCACGAAGTGGTATGTGTGGCAGGCTCATTACAAGTTGCACACTGCACGCTGCACGTTGCACGCTGCACGAAAAATGCATTTGCAATAACAACAAAAATTACTAATTAGATTGGCAGCCAGAGATGTTGACTTGTTGGCTGCTTGCTGAGCAGCACATGCAACGTTCAGCCAGCAGCGGCGGCAGTAGCTCCCGAGATGAGTTTGCCACAAAATGTTGCAGACTGTTGCAAACTATGTCAATGTCTGTGAACTGGAACTGGAGCGCTGAAATGCCGAGCTTCGAGCTTCGCTTGTGCCACATGCTGCTGCTGTTGCGATTATTGTTTTTGGCCCGCTTCTTCTTCTACTTCTGCTGCTGCTTCTCTTACTCTTGTTGTTGTTGTTGTATAATTTACACGGCCAGACCAATTTACAGCGAAAGATGCCGAGAGGAGAAGGGCCCTGAAATCGTGCCGGGCCAACTTCAGCTACATGCTGTCTCTGTTACCTCTTCTTCACGCCAGCGATTTGCAGGTGGGCGTGAGCCACTAAATTGCCCATGCAAGCAATGAGCGAATCTCTGTGTGTGTGTAGGTGTGTGTATGTGTGTGTGTGTACACCTGCTCAGCTGCACGAATCAGCCAAGCACATCTGCGCAATCGTCGCCCCCATCTTCTCGAGCTGCAGCCTCATTTACCCGCCAATGAAGTTGCAAGTTTAAGACCTCATTGACACCAATTTAAACGCCCCAACTACCAAATGCATCCCTTTAGCAAGAAAAAAGCTGCAATTGGCAACCAAGATTTCACAGTGATAAAAACAAATCATAAATTTATATATACATATATATATAATGATAGACTGATTTGGAGCTGAGAATACCAGGCAGCATAGAGCAGAGTCTATTAGGTTTATATTGTTGTACAAGAGGTGTTTAGGCTTATAACTTTTAATAAAATATTAAATAACTAAGTAAAATATAATAATGAAATAAAATATACTAAAAAATATTAATATTAAAAATTAAATAAATAAGTAAATATAATAAAAATATATAAAATATTTTAAATTAAATTTATTTTAAATTAAAATATTGTAAAATAAGAGAATTTGTCTGCGTACATAAAGCAACTTTTTTTTCATAACAGTATTTACTATAAATGAAACATTAAGATAATACTAGAAATATATAATAAAATATATAGATCGAGAAAACAAATAGACAGACAACTCTATGCACAATTAAACTGCCGGGCTCATTGACTCTTTCATATGATTTATTGAATATTCGATATATATTCGATATATGATTTATTTTATTTTTTTTTCAATCAGTCTGTACTAACAATAAGCAAATATACACAATATATATAAATAAATAAAATAAATGCAAATATTACATAAGTTGTGAGTAATATACAAATAATCAATGAGTAATGCATCAGAAGTAGAAAAAGAAGAAGAAGAATAAGCGGCTTAAGCAGCTGAATGAGTTTTTCTTGTTATGTTGACGGCTCAAAGCAAACGATTGAATTATGTTTCAGTTTGTATATTCGCTACTTTTTCACATGCTAATAATCTAAAAACGTAACACAATCAAAATATTATATAAATAAAAATTAATAAATAACAATAGACATTATTCTACTACAAATAGAATAATAATTTTGTATATCCTATCAATTTCTTTATAACAAATACATATATGCATGTGTATTATACACTCATCGAAATTCCATTTGCAGATACAAATAGAAAATAATATAACAAACTTCGAATAATGGGACCTATTTCTCTTCTATTTTGCTCCGTTTTCTATTTCTAGCATGCAAAAAAAATTGATTTCTTGACATATCAGGGGACAAGGGCCCTTAACTGAAGTTTGAGCTTAATTTTTTAATTTTTCTTACATTGCAAATTTAGTGTTTAGAGTGCTTCTAATTGAATTTCGATGAGTGTATATGAGTAATATATTTAGGATTCTCTTTCACTAAATTGACAATAGAAAAACATTCAAGTATATGATGTATGCATAAATAAATAATGTACTTATTTTTAACCTTTAACTAAATTCCACCTTCATTTGCGTACTCCCATATCTATACCATAAATTTGTAATTTCGACTATACTGTCTCTCCCTATATATATATATTTCTATCATTATCATAGCTACAACAATTGCCTTTTGCAGACAGCGATTTCCTTGTGCGTAATACCTAATTGCAACAAAGAGCTGAGGAGAAAGTGTTTGTCATTGCGTAGATCGTTTGAGTTAATGGGTGAAGACGACACCGTTTGCCGGGCAACCAAAATCAAAACCAAAACTAAAGGAAAAAGCAAAACTGAAAGCAAGCGCAACCTTCGACTCGTGAGGCGGACAAAAACGCATTAAAACCCAATCAGAGTGACTGGGTATCAGAGCCATCAGCTAATGAGACTTTGACTGCGAGTAACTGAGCCGACGCCCCGTCGCCTTCGGGCTGATGGCTGTTTAGTTTTCGATTTGGCTGGCACACTCACACACACACACACGTTGTCAAATAACAAAAGAAGCAGATGAAAAAACTATGGGCTCGCTGCCCCTCTGGCCGACAAACTGTCAACGTATGTCAAAGGAAAGATACATTTGACAGGCGACGCAGCCAAACAGACGCGCTCAATTAAAGCCGCCAAATGAGCCTGGTCAAGCAGAGAAAAGGGGTCATGGAGGGGCAACATAGGGCAGGGGTCTGGGTGCCAAAAAAAAAAAAAATAAAATCAATTAGTGCAAATTAGTGTGGCAGCAAGCGGCGTAAACTGTGCAGCCAGTTAGTTATATATACCCTGTATATTCATAAACATGGTTAATGGGACAATCTTTACATATATCCATTTGCATTGTATCGATCTATATCGATCAAGCTCATTAAATATATTATAATCAATATATATATATATATATATATATATATATATATATATATATATATATATATATATATATATATATATATATATATAAATAAAAATAAAAGTATATTCAAATATATAAATATATAAAAATATAATATATTAAATTTATAAATGTATCCATTCCATTCCATATATATACAAATATATTCATTCCATTCCATATAAATATGTATACGGTTTAAGTTTTAAAGAGTATCTGTAAGTCTGTCAAACCTCTCATTATTAAGCTGTTATTTGTTTTTTCATTGTGCCTATTGTAAGTAAATTATTTGGCTTTTTAGCCAAATGTGGCTTATTGTGGTGCGGCATTTTGATATGGGTTTTCAATTTGTGGCTAATGAATTTTGGAGTAGAAATTCATAAGGCATTTGACTCGCATTTGATTGCCGCACAAACAACAAAGCTAACGACTTAATCTTAAGTGGATTTCGTCTTTTGCCTTTTGCCTCGAAGGTTCAATGAACCACCGACCGCCCGCTGCTAGATTAACGGTACTCGAATTCTATTAGTGCATTTCAAGTGCAGCTAATGTCGCCTAATTGCAGCAGCTGCTGCTGCTACTGCCCCACACACATTTGTGGCAATAACAGCGGCTAATGTTGCCACTCGTAAAATTATGCGCTTATCGGAGCAACGGCAGAGAGGCAACTAGCGAGCTATCTGGGAGTGGAAATGCATTCGAACGGAGTGCATTCGACCAAATTACGAGAGGGCCCATGAAAAATGAAAAGTGCGCTGCCTGTGCAAGGCATCAATTTCAAATATATTTCTGTTTATGCCTACAAATGAACTACGAGTATACTGGATAGATTACAGTCGCAACTGGCAGACGGCAACAGCTAAGCACACCAAACACCCTGTATATGCAGCTTTGTGTGAGAAAGTCTATGTTGGCAATCTATAAAAAAATTAATATTTTCATAACTAAAATTAAAATTATATTAAAATGTGGGATAGAGATAGACAAGGAAAGTGGCGAGTCAGTGGCAAGACTTAAATATAAAAGCTAAAACTTTACTTAAATTAATTAAGTTAAGTCTGTACACAAAAATATATATTTTTAAAATTATATATTTATTATATTATTATATTTTATTATTATATTATATTTCTTTTATATTTTTTATTATATTATTTTTTTATATTGAATTATTTGTATTATTTTTTAAATATATATTATATTTATATTTTATTTTTATTTTTATATTTTATTATTATATTATATTTTTTTATTAATCTATAATTTATTCCAAAAATAATTTCCATATATGAATCTGTTAAATGCCCTATTTATATGAGAAAGTCTATGTGAGCCATCCAATAGAAAATATAACATTTTCTTAAATTAAATTTTAATAAAATTGAAAGACATTAATTGTAAATTGAGGTAGGAAATGTGAGAAACACAATGAGAGAGGCGAGTCGTTTAGAAGATATTAACTATAGGAACTAAAACGCTATCTTCAGATCAGATAATTTTATCTGCATATTTTTGTCTATCGCAAAAAAACTTTCTAACTGAGCCAAATTTGAAAAAATGGTATATACTTTTTTATCTATCTTTTTATCTATTTTTTATCTATATTTTATTAAAGAATTATTTCTATATTTTTTAGAAACTAAAACTTTAAATCAGATAACTTCATTTGCATATTTCTGTCTATCGCAAAATACTTTTCAACTGAGCTAAATTTGTAAAAAATATTATATATATATTTTTATTAATCTATATTTTATTAAATTATTTCAATATTTTCCATATATGCATCTATTACAACAATATTTATATGAGAAAGTCGATGTGAGTCATTCAATAAAAGAAATAACATTTTCTTAAATTCAATTTAACTTAAATTGAATGATATGAATTGTAAGTTGAGGCAGAAAATATGAGATACTAATAGACAAGAATTAGCTATAGAACTAAAACTTTACATAAGTTAAGTCTGCATATATATATATATATGTATATATATATATATATATATACTCGCTGACCATCGCTAACTCTATAGAACTGAGCCTAGACTTCATTTAATCAATAATATCATTCATAAATATTTCTAGGTTTTTCATACATGAATCTGTTATATACCCTATTCACGTTATATATGCATATCGCCTATATATTCAGTATTTGCTTGTGTTTATATTAGTAATATATTTTGTGCTGGGTATGTGATAGTCAATCAATGCAGTTAGATGTGCCATTTTTTAATTTCTGTGATTCAAATATTTACATTGTTGCCATCAGAATGAAAATGATTTGCGCCAATTCGCTTCGCATTGAGTCTGCATAAGTACGGCCCGTTCAAGTGGCAAATGTTAGTTAAGATTTTTCTACTCGTTTCGAGTTGGCGAAGTGGAATTGCCAGACCGAAAACTTAAATAAACGCAGAATCGATTAATACTTTAACGTGTGCATTTTGTATTTAGGCAAATGCAGGTATTGAGTGACTGACATTCGAGCCAATTTAACGACATATAATTGAAGTGATTTCCACGAAAAACAAAGGAAAACTCAACTGCTGCGTGTGAATGTTGAATGAAGGCAATTCTCGGAAAATGTTTATACTAAATGCATTCTGGGGAAAGTAAACTAAGCCAATTGATTGAATTGATTTCGCAGAAACACACACGCACACACACGAATGCAGGTAATTGGGTGTGTGTTAGTGGGGGCGTCAAGTGTTTCAAGGACCTTAGTCTAACTGGCTACACAGACTCGCACTCACACACACGTAGGCTCTGCGCTGCATGAATTATTCTAGCTAATTGAGAACGCATAGCCCCCTTCGCACCTACGTTGCGGCCTGTGTAAGGGCGTGTCCCGTGTGTATTTCCGTTTCCGGCTTTGACAACGGCGGGGCTAGTTGGCTGCAACTGCAACAGCGGTGCGCTATGCCTCACTTGCCTAATTCTGGGTTAATATTCAAATTATATTTTACATTTTCACATGCATGGAAATTTCTGCCGAGGGTGGGTTGCCCTAGCTCCATTTTATCTGCCACTGGCTTGTTGCTGCAACAAACTTGTTATTGTTGCGCAGTTATTTGTTGTTGGTTGCCTCATCACCGGCCGGGCGGGGTGGCAAGTGGCAAGTGGCATGTGGAAAGTACATATATCTGCAGAGGGTTGGCTAACAAATACAAATTGTGTTTTTATATACATAGCTGCAAACGAAACGAAACGCAATGCCGCCGCGAACGTTCTGCTTGGCTTACCTCAGCGAGCAACAACAACAAACAACCACATCAACAACAAACAACGAGAACAACAAGCAACGTGTTGTATAAATTCATAAACGGCCGAGTTTAACGAACTGCGTTTGGGCTGAGTTTTTACTTGCGAGCCTCGCAAACCAATTTGGCGATCTCCATTCGCTTTTGCATGCTTCTCTGCACAGGTTTTGCATTATTTTATTTATTTTATTTTTCCATTTTTGATATCTTTTTTCCATTTAGCATTTGGTAACTGAAGACATAACAGCAAACAGCAAAAATAAAAATATATAAATGAAATCGAAATTGAATTGAAAGTTTGCAGCCAACAATTTTGCAAGAATTTTTAATTCAATTAAGAATTTACACTTTCGACTCTCCTTTCAACAACTCTCAACTGTGGCCTTAAACGGGATTACAATTGTAGGTGCGGAATCAACAATCGTTGCTTAAAATTGAAGTGAGTTAAATGAATCAAGTTTCCTTGCATACAATTTCAATTGACTTTGAAAACCAAATAATAACAAGAGAAATATAAATAATATAAAAATCAATAAAATTCAAGAGATTTTTGCTAACTCCACTGCACATCACAAATATTAATTTATGATAGTAGAAAAGACAATAAAGTGAAAAATATTAAGTTGCAAAAATATTAGGTCACATGGAAATATAAAAATATAATAAAAAAAAAAAATTAGAATAAAAAATAAAAATAGATTCTGCAAAACAGTGCATCCTTAAAAAATTTATAAGTCATCCTCGGAGCTCGTCAGTAATTTATAAGAATTATACTCAATTAATATAAATTTAAAAAAATAATTTTCTTCAATAATTGATTTTATTATAGAATAGAATGAAAGAAACTTTGCATATTTTGATTAATCCCACAAATAGTCTCTCCCTCTCTAAATTTTGTTTTTCAAAACTATAGCAGATAAACAACAAATTCTTATAGCTTTTATATTTGGAGAAGTTCAAGATATATTTTAGAGTTTTCAAATTTTCAAATTTGGCATTCTCTCTATTTATAAAGTTTAAATAGAATTCATGTATTGATATAACGAAATGCACAGAAAGTTTATGAGAATTTTTTTGGTAAGGAAGGGAAAGAGATATCTATATTACAATAGGGATATTATGATTCCCTATTCGATATAAACTATATATTGACAGATAATCCATAGGTAGAATAAATTCAAAACGTTGCAAACTAATGCGAAGTAGATGCGTATTAGGTAAATACCTTGACTGGTTTAACGCTTATCCCAGGCTCTGCTATGTCTGTATATATACATATATATATATATGTATGTATATATATATATATTATATATATATATTTGGATTCAGAAATAAAACCGATTTTCTAACGGCGCTGCAACATTTTTCTTATTTACGAGCCACGCAGCCATAAAACGCATTCATAAATTTTCTTGGAGCCAAAACCAAAAAAAAAAAAAAAATCGCAAAAGCGAAGTTTTTGATGGGGAGCCAAAGTTGAAGTTGGGGGCATAAACCATATAGGAATGCAAGCCCGAAAGGAATAAAGAAATTGATATAAATGTTTGTGCAAACAGGCAAGCTGCTGATGTATGAGTGTGACTCTGCGAGTGCCTGTGAGTGTGCGATAGATAGAATTATGCGAGATGTGCGCAAATTTGTAGAAATCACTGAGGAAAGGAAAGTGTCGTCAGCGCCAGGAGCTATTTGGATGAATGGCTCTTTTATGATTCAAAAATGTGATACGCTATCACACAAATGAAAAAACTTGATGTTCAATTTAAAATCACGCGCTTAACTCTAAACCAGATGCGAGTTAATGTGAGTATATTAAATTGCATGGAAGATTGTAAACCCTTTAGGAATATCAGCCTAATCCTTTAATGGCATTGTGAATACTCTACGATATACAAGTGTAGCTGATTTATAAAAAAGATTTATTTAAGAGATCTATATAAATATCTGATGGATTCTGATGATATGGATGAAATCGTGACATTAACATTAATAATAATCTTAACATTAATATTAATCTTAACATTAATATTAATCTTAACATTAATCTTAACATGAATATTTACATTAACGTTAACATTAATATTAACACTAACATTAACATTCCGGTTACCATTGACACTAACAGTAACATTAACATTAGCATTGGCAAAACTTAATTTATAACTGATCGATCTAATATCAGTTATCTGATAAAATAAGGTATACTATATCGTATTGCTATCTGGAATTTACTTCAGCCAGAGGAAATCAAAGGATGATTAAACAACAAAAACATGCAGACCTATTCTTATAATTAGATCAATAACATTCTTTTGTAACCAATATTGCATATCATAGTCAAAGCATGCTCTGCAAGAGTCTGAAACTTTGCTTAGGCAGGAAAATGCAGCTCCGTTTATAGCCCCGAGCTAAAAGTAAACTTTTGGCTCACTAAATTTCATCTGCTCCATGGAGCAAAACACACAATTCTCTAGTTATAGACGACTGCTCTTTCTCTCTCTCTCTCTCTCTCTCTCTCTCTCTCTCTCTCTGTGTTGGCTTGGGAGATGGCGAAAACAATTTTCGATTATTACGTGCGCCTCGTTCTGGCGTTCTGAAGGGCTTTCACTTTACACTCACGGCAATAACCATTAATAAAAATGGCAGGCATTTAAAATTAAATGACTCCATCGCACGAGCCTGAGCTAACTTTTTGGCAGGCGCGGGCGGAGGACGAAAACAAAAACTTTTAGGCAATTTCATTTGAAGTGGAGCTGCGGAATTTAAGGCCATTTGCATATCAAAACAAAATGAAATCCTGCCTGCACAGCTGGCGCCGCCAATCGAAATACAAATTTCAGCTCCGGGCTCCTGTCTGCGGGCTCCAGTTTCTGGCTCCTCCTGGCTGGGTGTCGGCAGAAAACAATTAGCGGAAAATTTCTTGAATGCGCCTCGCGATTTCAGTTAATTGCACATATTTCGGTTAGAACTTCTGAAGACCCACTCCCAGCCGACCCGTCAAAATATCATTAACATGAATTTATAAACAATAAAATGCCAGCTTAATTAAATTTTATTGTGTGCAGTCGGCGCTGTCAATTTAGCCATATTTTCGCTCTGCTCCAACTTTTCTTTTTCAATTGACCCTATCAAATTAAGTGTTTAACAGTGCTTTTATTCTGGCCATATTTTGTTTTATTCAATTTTTTCTTTTACTATCGGACAGATTTCGCCCACATCTTCAAAGCATATAGGAATATTTTTTTTTATTTTTTTTATTTCATGATTTAAATAAGATCAAATTGATCGTATTAAGAAATCATATAAAATATATATCGTCCTATTTCACTTATTTTAGACTTCCATGATAACTGTTAGAGGAGGAGATTATTTGCTTTCCATGACATATTTATCAGGTATGGAGATCTCACTTTATACGCGAGCAAATAAAGAAATAATATTTATTTTAGAAAAACTCATTTTTAAAATTAATTTCCCTATTCCACAAAATTGTAAAGTTATGCAGCTGGAACTGAGGGACATATTTTAGGAAAATTTTATTCTCTCAAATTTATGCGCAATTGATTGAAAACATGAAACAGCGGCGGTTGACCAACTCCTCAACGACAGCTGCTCAAAAGTTGGCTATGGCTCGGCATTGCAATTGGATAGGTAATCAAGGCAAGCATTTTTAAATAAAGATTATCATATTGTCAAATAAATGAAGGGCAATCGAGCGCTTAATCCTTTAATACTGTTATATAAATTGCTCAAAGGATTAAGCCCGAAAATCCTTATGCATTTTTTTTTTATTGATATTTAAATTTTTATTTGAGTTGTTTTATTATTATAATTTTTTTTTTTTTGGCACAAACTTAAAACTGTATACACTTGCCACGCACTCACTCAGGCAGAGATGGTCTTATAAAATATGCATGCCACACTTAGAATAAATAAATTTAGGCAAGTACTAACCACATAATCGTAGCTAGTTATACTCGTTGCTGAATCTCTCTATCAATTTATAATTTGTTTGTTTTTTAGATATTTTTTTGGTTTCACCGCGTGATTTATTTGGTTCTTGTTGCGAGTTTCGGTGGGACTGGTCCCATTAATGTGCCCGTTGGGGTAGGTTGATTGGTTGTTCTGCTTGCACTAGGTCTTGGCTACTGTTTTTACTGTTAATTTGGCGCGACACTCGCGTACGCCGCAACTCCGTACTAACCCGCACGAGATCCCAAAGTGAACTGAGTCGAACGTCAGCGTTCGATGTGCACGTTGTTAGTGGAACGTAACGTACGAGCGATTCACTGCGGCCGACGATAACCAGAGCTCTCTTAGTGGGAAGCGGAACGTTTGGAATTGGACTCGTGTGCGTGTGGGTGCCTGAGAACGAGGGACCTATGGTAAGGCGCTCAAACATGTTGCAAGTCATCCGGCCATGCAACACGTTGTGTTTACGTTTTTTACACAATCGCAAGCGCCAATCACTCGAATAATAAAAGCCGGTTTGAGCATGTTGCTTAGCTCGTGCTGCTGCAACATGCATCGGCAACCATTCAAAGCAACTTGTCAGGACAAATTTATACTCTGGTGGAACAGATAAAATATATTTCAATAAAATAACTATTAATTTAATACTAAATATTAATTTAATATTAATAATAATTAATATTAGTTCAATAAAATTTAACTAAATTAATTATTTATTTAAATCTTATTGAATTTAATAATTGTAGAGCAAGAATACTATTAACGCATTCGTCTGTAATATATCAAAATCGAATAAGCACGTCATTAAAAAAAAAACAAATTTATATATAAATATTTCAAAAACTCGTACATTTAATTTACTACCGCGAACTAACAGCAAAAACTAGAAATTAACTTGTATAAAACATTAAACTTAGCTAATATTTCAACTAATTTTTAGGTATTTGGGCAGGAATGCAGTTTCTCTTTATACATTTATTATTTTCAATTTGTGTCTCTGGTCAAGAGTTGACAAAATATTCGACCACCATTGTTTTTGAGAAATTATCAAAATTAGATATTTAATTAATTTAGCTTTATACTTTATGGAATTTAAAAATAATGAAAATATAATGTGTATTATATGTAACAGTAAACGTTTACAGAGTATATATATATGAGTATATATATTTTATGAGACCTCTCTGATTTGATTGAGCTGACTATTTATTTTTCATATTATAGGAACGAGTACTTTATAATATTTATAATTATATTAAAATATGAATTTATTTTATTTACAAATTATACACAGATATAATTGGGCTAATTAAAAAGGGGAGAGAAAAAGAGAATAAGGCGGGAAGACAGAAACAGCAAATAGAATACAAAATTAATAATAAAATTAATTAATAAAATCACAAATAAAAAAATTAATGAGAACTGCATAAGGGAAGATAAAAACAATTAGAAGCAGAAAAAAAATGTAAGCAAATAAAAGTAAAAGTAATATGAAATATGGTATTATTCAACAAATAATACATATTATTTATGACGATACAAATGGAATATGACCTAAATACTATCAATTATTGCTAACTTCTGATATAGTTAATACAAGTACATGAGAATCTCAAAGAAGAGCGATAAGTCAAGAGTAGACCATATTAATTTCCAGCACAAATGAAAATCGAATTTTTTCTTTGTTCTTATAATAGATGAAAAACAACTATATATATATATATATATATATATATATATATATATATATATATATATATATATATATATATATATATATATATATAATATGTAATATATATATATGTATATTTTACATTATATTTAACAAGCTCTTCGGTATGAGTTTTCCGCTTGAATAACCGGAACGCTGTAACGACTCTTGAGTCCAAAGATATTTGTGGACTCATCTATTTAGACATATGCCCTGATTATGTGGCACAAATTAGGGGCCTAAGGTAAAGCATAAAACGCATCGTTGACTTTGCGACTCGATTTCTATTATCTGTTTTCTTTTTGTCAGTTCTTTCGCGGTCCACAGCTATTGTTTTTTATAGACGGGCCCGCCCGAAAGATGCGACACACCCCCTTTTTGGCTTGATGGATGATATGAAGAGAGAGGGGAGGGGCGGGGGCAAACACTGTTTAATTAAACGTTTTTGGCGACACATTCGAGGTCAATGCGATATTTAAATGAAAGCTGTGGAAAAAATGAATAACGGTAAAAATATATACATATCTGGCATGTTAACTCTATTATCGGATATGCCCGTTAAGCTGCTGCTCCGCAGGTGTTGAATGATGCAAAACGCAAAAGGAGTGGGCGAAAGGAGTGCGTCTACGAGGTCGACGAAATTTGACAGCGCGCTGTTGAACGTTTACCCAGTGAAATTCCCATTAAAATCAAAAGGAATTTCAGATATTTCAATGCGAGAGGCGAGAAAGTGTTGGGCTGGAGGAGGAGGAGGAGGAAAAGGACTGCGAGCAGGGCGCGGGGATCTAGAAACTAAGAAGAGGCGACAGCAGCTTAGCAGGAAGCCTCTGACGCTGACAACACGTAGCTAATGACTAATGGACTCTTAATGATCTAACAAGGTGTACACACAGCCAACACACACACTTACACACACAAACACAACAAACAACATGCAATGAAGCGAAGGATGCTGCGGCTGCTTCTGTTGCTGCTGTTTGGCGGATGCGCGATGCTGGTGACAAAGTTCAAAACTTAATAATGCCACATTAGTTTTGGCAACCGAGAGGGAGAGAGAGTGAGAGATTGAAGAGGGAGCGAGAGAGATAGAGTGAGGGGGAGGGGGTTGCTAGCGGATGCTGCAGGTACTTTGCCCAGAAAGCAGCGTGCAACATTGCCAAGTGGCTATGTGGCACGTCGCCCTGCTGCGCTTTGCATGCATGCAAAACGCGTCCTTAAAGGACACGGCAAGAGAGAAAAAAATACAAGTAAGAGTGCGCTAAGCGGCAGTGCACGACTAAGTCATACTCTGGCGACAGAGATAAACAGCTGAGATAAATATTTCTATTAAATTTCTAGACTTTCTAGCTCTACCAATAATATAAAATATTATATATACATATATATTATATATATTATATATATATGTATATATATTACATACTTTATTAAGAAATAAATATTTTTATTACAATTTGTAGCTCTACCAATAATAATACAAAAGATTATATCATACTCCAAACTGAATAGAGTAACCAGGAATAATGATGTATATAATTCAAGTCTCAAGATTTTACACTTTCTAACATTGTCGCTCTTATGCATATGGACAGGTGGACAAACCTGGTCTGACTCAGCTCAGATTGTGTACTCTATATATACTCTATATATATATAGGTTACACACTTCTTATATTTACCTTTACATGTCACATACATTCTAACTAAAAGATCGCACTCTGCATCGCCACTGGCAATGGGTATAGAAAAACCCAACAAAATGGCGTAAAAATTAAATTAGTAAATTTTGTTACAAAGTTGTTGGAACTCGGGCGCTGACCAGAGCTAGTCAGCAGAGCTCCTGACGGGGTGTTGCGCAACGGTTGATGCTGTTGTTGTTGTTGTTGTTGTTGTTGTTGTTGCTGCTGCTGCTGCTGCTACATTTTGCGCTATTCATACGCTTCATTTATCACATCGCTGTCAGGCCAGACTACCTGGTTGCCATGCTTAGCCTAGCTGAAGGCCAGGTAAGCACCGCAGCCGAAATTAAGCTCTGCTAACCGAGAAAACGCGAAACCGCTTTACACACCGCCGCACAAAGCAAACGCTTCCAACATATGTCAAGTAATCAGCAGCTAACTTTGCCTGAGATCTGCCTTTGCCTCTGCTTTGCTTTGGGCTCTTCCTTTGCCTCTGCCTTAGTCTCCGCCTTCAAGCTGGAACTTTGTGACGCCAGGCTTCGCGGCACATGCCAAGCATAAAATTGAATATGTATCCAAGAATCTTACTCGTGGTCCCCTCGCCCGCAATGAACCCGCAAAAGGTAACTTACCAGACGAGCCGACGAACTGGGCGCTGAGCAAACCTTGCAAAACAAATCCCAAGCAGAGTCGTCGTCGTTGACGCTGACTGCGACGCCACTTCACGCCTCGCTGCGTTCCTGCGCCAGGTGCGCATTCGAGGGGCACAAAAGTGAGTTCTAATCAAAATCAAAATAAAAAGTCGACAAATTATTGAAAATATTTCCAGAAGCAACAAATACTCATTTTTTTGAAATCATAAAATATTTATTCTTGAAATATACTTAATCTTAAATTTAATCAATTAATTACATATTTTAAGGTTATAGAAGCAAATACTCAATAAATAGGTTAGGGAAGAAATATAGGATATAAAATAATATATATTAAATATAGTTATAGGCTATAACTAAGACTATTATCTGTTTTTTTTTTTTAATATTGAATAAATATTATTTATTAAACGTAGATTTTTAGTGTACATTGTTAAATGAGTTTGCTTTAATATGTGGTCTGAGCAACAATTTGATTTAACATTTTTTATTTTCGAAGAAAAAGAATCGCGTTTATATAATAATGTATTATAATATATAAACATATATCTAATTATTTAGCATTCCACCATATATATTTTTTTGCTTAAATTATTATTTATTTTCGAGTATTTATATTCATAATATTTAATCAAATTATAAAGAATCAGATTCATTATTTAAATATATTAATGTGTTCAAATATATATATATATAAAAAAATGTAATTATTTTCCATTAAACACTTAATGCATCTATATTGTTATTAGTTAATTCAGATGGTTTAGTTGATCGTAAAAATGATAAAATAAATAATTAATTGATAATAAAATTTTTATAATAATTAAAATATTTATTTTAAATATTTTATTGCATATTTCGAATCGATGGTATGATATCTGTTATATATAATTAAAAGTCAGTAGTTCAATAATAAAACTAATTTTACTTAATTGTGCCCAACTTTCGATCATTTCGACACCGCTTAGTCCGCTCCTGTAGTCGCCCTCCTCTTGCATGAAACGTTGTCGCCGTCATTCTGAGCTCGGTTGAAACTAAATGGGAGAAGCGGAGAATTTAGGGTCTATGGGCATAGATTTGGATATAGGAAGTGGAATGGACAGACCGACGCCGACAAATTTTGACTTGTCGTTCTGCTCGACTGCATCGCGACTGCTGGTCGGTCGGAGCGTGCTGCGGGGCTAGGAGCAGGGGCTACCTTTGTTTACATTTTAACAACAACTGCGAACAGAGGCCCATAAAGCACACGGCAACCGCAAAATTTTAGCTCTGGCTTGAGGCGGGGGTCGACTAAGAGAGGGCATCGAATTGTTGCTGTTGTGAAATTTAATGTGCATGGGAATGCTTGTTAGTTTTTTATCCACTCTTACGCATTATTTATGCCGTGTATTTTGTGCGTTTCACTCGAGTTGTTCGGCCAATCGACAATAGTTTAACAGCCAACCAGAGGCTTTCGCTGACTGTTGCCGTGTGGTGAAAAGCTAAACAAAAAAAGCGAAAAACACAACAGAAGTTCTCACAAAGGGATGCTTGTCTATGCCGTCGTCGAGTGGCCATTCAGTTTATTATGCGTTATAATCAACAGCGAGCGACAGACAAACAGCAGCAAGTGCCAGCAATGCAAAAGGACACAGCTCTGCAACCTGGCTGGGCAATGAGCCATCCGCCATGCGCCATGCAGCAGTTACTGCTGTTTAACCCGCTCGCATTTTTTTGTTCAACTGCAGCTGTGGGGCCCCTGACTGCGACTGCGACTGCGACTGCTGTTAAGTGCTTTCCACCTGGCGGGCAGACAAGACTTCCACACTCACCCACACACACACACGTGTCGCAGAGCCTTTTGCTCATTTGTTGGCCTTTCTCATTTGGCTAAGTGCGGCGTTGAAGTCGTTGGCCCCGTTGCCCCCCTGCGAAGCGGCTGTCTGCCGAATTAGGCTGTTGGCTGATAAATGAAATCAGCAGAGTTTAACGTGTTGCACCGCACTGTTGGTGCATGCAAGTCGACGCACTCGAGACTATTCAAATGATGCAACCTTCCGCCTGACAAGTGTCCACGTGTGTGTCGCAAAGCGTTCGCTACACTTTTTTTCATACCCGCTCGCAGAGTGAAGAGAGTATATTGGTTTGCATGTCTGTCACAATAGGAGCTATAAAATCCGAAATACCCGATTCTATACTCTCGTCTCTCTCACCTGCTATGGATGCGGGGAATCAGTCTGTATTCATGCATGATCATGATATCATCTGTTGAGATAATCTATAAGAATATGATATATATAATATAATTATATATATGAATATAAGTGGATATATATATATATATATATATATATATATATATATATATATATATATATATATATATATATATATATTATATGCAAATAAATTGCGATTGAATATATGATATATATTAATATATGATATATATAATATATTAATATGTTATATATAGACCCATATAATAATATAAACCGTAATTTCGTTCATTGTGAACAAGCATCATGCAATCGGATGCTTCCAGCTGGAGTATTCTCACTTGTTTCAACCTGTCATGCCAACAATTTAAATGGCGGTTGCCAGTCCCGGCCTGCCGCTTAGGTGAGCGCACAAGTGGTCGCTGGGGTTTGACACGAAAGTCACTGACACTCACACTCACACACCCACACATTCACACTCACACTCACACTCACACCCACACACCACTGTGACTGTGACTGTGCACTTTGTCGCTTTGCCCCACTGTGGGGCGCGCTTCAATACTTTAATATAAAAATATGCAAATTATTTTTTGTTGCAATGTAGCCGCGCACATGCCGGAGGCAGGCGCTTGACAAGCAGCCGACTGTGCCTAGGACGAGAAGGAAAGCGAGCATGAGGATGCGGGCGCTGACGAAGACGTCACTTTAATTAAAATTAAATATCTTTGTGTGGCAAAAGCGTGGAGTAGGCAAAGCAGCGTCCGTTGCTGCACCACTGCACCACTGATAAACCAGTGAATTGATTAAAAAAATTGCTGAGGGCAACCGTTGCACAAAACGCGCATCAAAGAAGTCTGCTTATCCTTATGTACATCATTCATATATGGCTTAAATATATGCTTCATTCCATTTACCATTCAAGTCGCACAGTCCAAAGATTTCATTAAATACGGGTGGCCTTCCCTGGGCAACGTGCTCTGCCCTTGCCTCGGCATTTGATTTCCAATGATAACACGAAACTCTTTTCAGCTTCAGCCACGCTCAATTATCTGTTCAAGCGAGCGTTTTTCAAGTGTTGTTTTAATTATGTTAATGGGAAAAACAATATCCGAGCACCCAATGAACTTCACAGTTTTACAAGCTAAACTTTGGTGTGCTCCGATAAGTTTATCTTGTCCAGTGCAGGTGGCCCATATACCACGAAGTTTTCATTTGTGAATGCCTGACTGGCCAACACCCTGTGTGCTGATACGGAACTGGTTAGATAGGGATTATTGTCAATGAAGGGCAACACTTCGTCAGAGGGATAGATAAGACAGTGAAAAGGGAATAAAAAGTATATGTGACTGATAAAGGATAAAGGGTAAAGCGTGATAAAGAGTACAAATAATTCTCCAATATCCAAGTCCAGTTGCCCGTTGCGGCATCAGAAAGATTCTAACTTTAGCAGGTATAATTAGTTAGTAAGGAAAAATTACCCTATAGGCTGAAACGGAAATGGTTAGAAAAGGATTATTAGTCCGAAAGGGCAACACTCTAGCACTTCGTCTGAGGGATAGATAAGACAGTGAAAAAGGTATTAAATATAGAGTGTAACAATAAAAATAATATTCGAAGTCCAATTGCCCATAGGAGAATCACAAAGGTTCTAACTCTAGTGGGAATAGTTAGTTAGGAAAAATTTCCCTGTAGGAAAGGTTTATTATCATTGAAGGGCAATACTCTGTCACTACCTCTGAAGGCCTACAAAAATAAGTCAGTGAAAAAGGAGTTAAAAACAGATGTGAGTGATAGAGAATGACAATAAAAATAATACTCCAATAAACAAGTTCAATTGTCCATTGCAGAATCACAAAGTTTGTACTCTATTTGAAATAGTTAGGAAAAATATCCTATGGTATACAACTTCTCTTAGGCAAGTAAGGTGTAACTTACTTGCACAGACTCGTTTAGTCGACGTAGCTCCCTTTTATTTTCTTTGAAGCATTCGATGCCATCTCCTTGAATAAGTTGCATATTTAACAACTATTTTCCAATGAGCCGAGATGGACCTCTTCCTACATTGTGACATTTATCTCTATTGACATTTTCTAGTCGTTCTCTTTTTGTTCTTGTTGTAATTTGCAAATGAGACTCGAGCTGGGAGTCTACTTTCAAGCAACGTTAATGCTGCCTTCAATATGAAGTGGCGACAATGTTGAGTGCCAGCCAACAATTAGGATGTCATTTTGTCTTTGGTCCCTTTTCTTAGTGAATTAAAGCAGAGTTTTATTGGACGGCTGCAACTGGGCTAGAGCCACAGGGCTCTAGATGCAGTCTGTCGCCAGTTGTCGGTTTATATATATATGTATATAGTGAATGTATATAGTATAAAATCCTTTCAGCTTAAGCTGCCTTTTTCACTTTGCCTCGCCAGTGAGCGTTGCCTTCGTTTTTCCAACTCTTTTCACATTGTCCTCTGATTTGCTGTTTTAGTTGCTTGTTAAGCTGCGTACTTCTTGTCGCTACTTACGACTGTTGGCTTTTACTTGATATACTCTAACCAGCGTGGGTATTTTAGTATTCAAATGACAGTAGACAATAGTGTGGTGTACATTAATATCGCTTATAATTTGTTGTCGTAAAGTTAAAAATATAATTTTTAAAAATTATATATCGATTGTTGATTCATAGCAAAAGACTTACGAAGAAAAATATTATAAGCTGATCAAAACGAGATGTCTTTCTAGATATGTTAATTAATACAAATAAAATAAAGGATGCTTATTAACTAGTAATAATTGTTAATGTGTAATTATTATTTATTTATTATATTATTTATTAAATAAAATTTTTTTAAATGCTTATTTGTTTTTATTTTTTACATACAAATCAACACCATGTTCTTGCATTTAGAGATTCTGCTAAAAACCTTAAGATCCTATACCTAGATCGCCCTTACATAAATTATTATTGAGAAGAGTTCCTTAAGCTAAAAAATTGTTCATTAAATATATTATTACATTCCTCAGTGCATACGTTTTTTGGAAGGCATTAGTAGGTCGGCGCACATATCTAGGCTATATCGTTTTTGTGGCCTTGGCTCTTGGCCTGTGGTATGCAGTAGCGGGTGTCACCAACTGCCAGCCAGCTGGTGAAATAACTAAAAACTATTCATTAAGTTGGCGCTGTTTGCAAATTTATCATAACTTGGCCAAGCCGGATTTCAACTGCTGTCAAAGAAATCCTTTGGTCATGGCGACTTCTTTACTGCACAAAGCTCACTCTCAGTGACTGTTGCTCACTGCGCTCGCTTTAACAGCGGCTTTAAGCGATTTATACTGCACTGAGCACAATGTCCACAAAACCTTTAAAAAAAAAAGAAGAAGCTCAAGTTGAAGCTGTGTGAAATCGATTTAATTTCGTCACTGAAGCGAAAGTAAACAATGGCCAAGAAGCAGAGCAACAACAACACTAGACGCAGAAAAGTCGTTGACAGCTCACGTTCGCGTTGTCCAATAGATGATGTTGCCATTGTCCAAGTGTGTGTGCTAGGGTGTGGGTGTGTGTATGTGTGTGTGACTGTATGGGTCTGCGCTTGCGACTGTGGTGCGTAATATTTTTGGCGTATGCGCTCGCGTTGTCCAACAGACCGAAATGGCAAACCAAATTAATCACAAATATTACTTTTTGCAGCGCATGTCCTCAGTGCGTGTGTGTGTGTGTGCCTGCGTGTGTGTGTGTGTTTGTGTATGTGAGTCCATTTATATATCAGCGCCTGTAGCCAATATGCTAGCAGACTCGGGCAAGTAGGCACTATGGGTCTTTGCTTAAAAATGTATAGAACTAAATTATTATTCATGAGAGAAATATTTGCGACACCAGCTTTGACAAAAATAAGAAGTGAAAATATGTAGATTTATAAAAAATAGTTCTAAGTAAATGAAAGTTAAATATTATTTATATTTGTTCGGACAGGTGAGTGTTTGTTCAGTTGCATTCATTCAATTCAATAAACAAAAGCAAAATGAATGAAAACAATTTAAGGCAAACATCAGTTAGAACCTCAATTTATAATATTTATTTAGATAAATATATACAGTTAGCTGTATATAATTTCTAAATTCGATTTTGATTCTAGCAAACAGAGTACGAAATATGTAGAAGAATTGGCCTCCAAAGTGGCCTGGGGCTGGTCTATTGTGAAATGATTGCATTTCAAATTAATCTGAGCTGTCTTAAAATCTATATATATATATATATTATTATTATTATTATTATCGTTTATAAGATGATATATTAATTTTATTTGCTATGTGTTGTATTCAAATAATTTAGATCAACATCAGGAATGTCAATTCAAAGAATCTACTCCATATTGTTATAGAATTAAAACAATAATAATTTTAATAATATATATATATATAATAATAATACTAATAATAATATATATATAATATAATAATAAAAATAATAATGTACATGATGAATAGTAAAAATAATAATAATTGATAGCAAACAACAATTTGTAATAAACTCAATCATTAATAATTATAATAATCAATTGGCACATTAATCATAAAGAATATTATGAGTTTTCGATACGAGATTTATATATGCCAATTAAAACGATACTCACGGATAGAAATGACATAGAAAAGCATATCTAACTGATGAGTGCTAATGATAAAAGCACTTGCCAAAAGCAGGACTGCATAGCTAACCTAGGGGATTGAGTAATGTGTAACCTACCTATAACTTATTAATAAACAAAAAATTTAGTTAAAATCATAAATTGGAGGCGTTTCAGACACGTTCCTGAGGCTACATTTGACTCGCGTTAAGACAAATTGATTCATATTTGTGACCGACTCTGTAAATTAAAAATAAAATTCATTATCCTCTGAATAATATTTGAAATTGTAAACTAAAATTATAATGGACATGATTTGTACCAGATCAACGATCTTCGCATTTAATAATATATATAAAATATAATGATTTACATATTTGCTTTAATTTTATTTTTTTATAGGTATAAGTGTGAATTCTTTGCTATTTCTGATCTATCAGCCATTGTAAAATATAAAATATACAAGAAT
Organism: Drosophila fulvimacula; assembly: GCA_035045555.1. Classification (NCBI taxonomy): domain Eukaryota; kingdom Metazoa; phylum Arthropoda; class Insecta; order Diptera; family Drosophilidae; genus Drosophila; species Drosophila fulvimacula. Next base: position 1,009,049 of record JAWNOX010000010.1, on the reverse strand, counting down.
AGTTTCACATTCACATAGGTCACCTCTCTGATTATTAATTTGTGGCATAAAAAGTGTTTATTTATGCCATAGTAAAATTGCGATTGAAGTCGTAGTCGGTGGCAGTACATTCCGGCCAGAGGCGTTGGTATTGTTAGAGCACGTGGTTCCTTTTCTTGACACTCACTCGATTATGTTTTCAGTTCATGTTTTTGGAATTATTTCATTTCATTTATTTTTTTTTTTTTTTTTTGTGCTTTGAAGTCTCACTGTGCACGTTCAGTTGCTTGGCTTTTGTGCTGTGGCTCTTCATCATTGTTTGTGTTTGTATATTTATTAAATTGACACATGCTGACAACAAGCAGATAACGACTGCCGAAAGGAGGCTCCACTTCCAGCAGCAGAGCTGGTCAGCAGCAGCCAAGTCTTGGCTGTTGAAGCTCTTAGAGTGGTTGCCAGTTGCTGCCAGTTTCTTCGCTGTCAGTTGCCAAGTGTGTGAGCCAAAATAAATCACTCAAAGCCAAGGCACATAGCATACAGCACATTTCTATGCTATAATGAAGGCAGCCGAGTGCCACTCCTCGCCCTCCTCTCTCAAGCGAGGCTTCAATTTCACTTGCAGTTGCTGCATAAAGAGAAATTTTAATTTTTCGCAAAATTAACTCTACTCGAATTATTATGCTGCTGCAATGCAAATGCCAAGGATAGCAGCTGCAACAACATACATACGACTCGCACAGCAGCACACAAGTGCCACGCCCAGCCGAATCGCTTAAGTCGACGCGCTGCTTGGCTGCAGCTAACAGCAAACCATAAAACAATAATTGCAACATCAACAACAAACAGCTGTGTTTGGACTGCGAATTGAGTTACAGGAGGGGGATCTGGAGAAGGCTGAGCTTTAGGCTGTACTTGATATACCCTCAACATGATACGATTGGGTAAAAAGGATTATAATTTCATGACGTAATTGGTATGTGAGGAAAAAAGTTGGTTGGAAACTAGAAAAAAGTCGATAAAGCCAACATTATATTATTCTACATATATTATTCTATAGCGACATTGCCAATTTTAGATTTGATCAATAATAGACATTCAGTCACTATTGAAATTTATGTTTAGTTTATGTAGTATTATGTAGTTTTGGTGAATTGCATATTATTTATATTTTGATATAAATAAATTTTGCTTAATTAATTCACCTGACAATAGCAGTGAAGAAGCGACTTGCCCAAAATCCACTTAACTTAACTTCAATAAAATGCCTAAAGAACTGGAAATATTTGATTGCAGTATCCGAGGCATATTTAAAAATGATTTTATGCTCGCGCTTTACTTGTTCTATGAAGCACATCTAATATAAGACCGAAGCAACAATAATTTAGAATCCAGAGTGCGAAGCAGTTTCTTTGCTTGACAAAGGGCGGTCAATGGCAAAATATCGTTTATTCTGATTTGTTGATCTTCTGACGAACGATATGATCATTTTTTGCTTTCACCATTTTTGAAAGCAAAAAATGATCATATCGTGCCTATCGTGCCAGGTGGTTTGGAATAAATTTTTTTTAAA